>JBBPBQ010000002.1:35154805-35250644 GCA_037974755.1 Cicer yamashitae | reverse complement strand
CCCCCCCCCCCCCTCTTAGGTGCACATCTGTACTTACAAATAATAATAATAATAATAATAATAATAACAACAACAACAACAACAATAATAATAATAATAATGAACAAAAAAAAGGAAAAAAGGGAAGACGGGTTCCCATATTCTTCTCCATCTTCTCACTTTGACCATGACCATTATGTTGGAACCAAATTGGTTTTACATTTAGAGGTTTGATGTTAACAAAAGTATTTTATGAGAACAATATATTTAACTTCAAAGAGTATGAAAGAAGATTCATGTTTTTGAAGAAAATCTAAAATAAGATTTGATTCAAATTTATAATTGAAGAAAATCTAAAACAAGATTTGATTCAAAATTATAATTGATGAAAATCTAAAATAAGATTTGATACAAATTTATAATTGATGAAAATCATTGACCAAGTTGAAAAAAAAATTTGGTCAAGATTTGAAGAATGTTTAATTAAGATTTGAAGAAGATTTGATCAAAATTGGAAGAAGATTTGATCAAAATTTGAAGAAGATTTAATTAAGCTTTGATCCAATTTTGAAGAAGATTTGGTCAAGATTTGAAGAAGTTTTGTAGAAGATTTGAAGATTTATCTTCAATAAAGTATGAACAGAATCAATTTGAAGAATTTACAAAACGCAATCTGAACAAAATACAAACATAATCAATCCGAAGAATTTACAAACTCAATCTAAACAAAATAGGAACATAATCAATTGAAGAATTTACAAACTCAATCTGTACAAGATACAATTCAGAACTAAACAAGGACTAAATGAAGCCCAAATTTCACCTATAAATAGATACTCAAGGCTGATGAAGAAAAGCATCGAAAAGCAGAAAAGAGTAGAAGAACTCAAGCTCAAAATTCCAAATTCATCTTACAGTTCAAAGAGAGAAACACTTGTTCAAGTTAGAAATATTTTCTAAGTGTTCTTTTCTTAGAGTGTGAGAGTTATTATTATTATCAGCTTTGTTAGAAAGCAACTACTCAAGTTCCAATCTTTTGTATCCATCCCGATAATGGTTTAGTTCCTTCTTCAATCTGGGGTTGTTAGGAGAAAACATGACTTATAGGGTCAAGGTGGTTAGTTCCTCAAAAGTCTAGGGTTGTTAGACTGTTTGGTGAGACTCGCTTGGAGGGTTAGGTGATCTGTAATTCAAGGTAATTGAATTAGTGGATTAAAGCTTCTGAATGAGGGGATTGGATGTAGCCAAGTTAGTGGTGAACTAGGATAAATTTATGTGTTCCATTATTTATGTTTTCATTGTTTGCTGTCTCTGAATACGATTGCTTCTACTCCAAGTAATTCATAAAATCAACCAACTTTAAAGAAACAAAGTGCTGAATTTAAAACAGAAAATACAACTCTGAAAACTAATATTACTGAACTTAAAATAGAAAACACAACTTTGAAAACTGATAGTGTTGATCATAAAAAAGAAAATGCAACTTTGAAAACTGATATTATTGAACTTAAAACAGAGAATGCAAATCTGGAAATTAATATTGCTGAACTTAAGGCTGAAAATCTAACTCTTAAAAGTAATTATAGTTCAACATTAATTGAAAATTCCACATGTAACTCTGATAAGCATGAAGAAGTATTTCAAGATTTTATTGATAATGGTATAGAAAGAAGCAAGTATGCATCTATGATTTATGGTGTTAGTAGGAATGGTAAAAGAGGAATAGGATTTCAAGAAAAAGTAATTGAACCTAAGTTTGTTCCCTTTGATGATTTATGTACTATTTGCTATAAGAAAGGTCACACTAAAACATCTTGTTCTATGCTAACCACATGGAAAGACAAGAAACCTTTAAGAATTAGAAAACCAGGACCCAACCAGATTTGGGTACCAAAAGATAAATTTTTTTATGTTGTAGATGTTCTAAGCAACCAAATTGAAACACCAGTCATGGTTCTTGGTCAATGGATGCTTGCAATATATGAAGGGAAAAAGGTCTATGTTCCAAGACTTAACAAACAGAAGCCAACTGACTCTGGTGGTGTGACACCCTTAACTCTAAAATAATATATATAATAATTTATATATCATATTTCTATAAAACTTGCAGCGGATAAATAAAAATTCTTCCAAAGGAAAAAGAAACTTCTGTGGTTTATTTAGAATATCACATTTCTCAAAATACAATCAGAACACTTTAAACTCTTTTCCTCCTATAAAAATAGTGCAATCTCAATAAGCTTGATTTAAGTAAAATACTAATTACAGCCCTTATTCCCGGTATCACCTATAAGAGCGGGGTTTCTCCAAAACTTAAACTTCAAGACTCATTAACCTGTAACAACTGCGATTTCGCAAACACAGGGCCAAGCCAGTCAAACACAAACAACGAAGGAGGTGAGTTTCGAAATCATGTTGATAGTATAATATAGGTAAGAAGAACACGCAAACAATCATAATAGAACCGTATCATTACACAAACATTCCTCAAGAAAAATATCACATTAAAAAGTCAAAATCACTCAAGGAAAATCAATACCTTTCACTATAACATCAAATCGTCTAAGAGAAATTATTATCGCATGTGATACACATTAATCACAACAAAACAATCACAAGAAAATGCAATGCTATGCATGAGCTAAGACTATACTTCACAATGTGGTACCATTGTAACTCTGAAGTACTTGGTTAGGAGGCTTGATACTATGCCACCATCCTGGTGGACGAACAATTCGAATTGACCCTGTCCTCATAGATCCCCTTAACTCAACCCGAGACACATATACACCACAATCGAGGTAAACATGTGTTGCATGGTAGCTCCCTACATTTGGAGTGCTACCTCTAAGTCACCTAGGAATTCCCCACCCGAATACCTCCAAGGTCTAACAATCTTGCCTTAAGGCTCAACAGAAGACCGCCACGATCAGGCTCATTCAGTTGTACTTCCTCGGAATCACTAGGCTTGTCAGGCCCTACCTATATGATAACAAAATAATCTCCACTTCACAAATTCTCAATATTTATTTTCTCTCCTCGTTGGCCTTTGATACTCCATTATTTCATCAACTATGAGGTTACTTCAATATTCTCATCACAAATTTATAACATCACTATCATTAATCACACATCATCATCATCACATAAACGCATCACAAATTTATAGCATCACTATCATCAATCATACCCTATCACATAAACTTATCACAAATTTATAACATCACAATTATTAATCATACATCATCATCATCACATAAAATTATCACAATGCATCCATCTTTTATTATCACATCACATAACTCATCTAATCAAATATATACCTACAATTCATTCGACACCCAATATCACAATAATATCTAATTTATTTCAAAGTAGTTTATTTTTACATTAGTTTTTATATTTTCTTGTAATATGTTGTATTCACGTTATTAAAAAAAATGAAAAAAAAAAGTTTCCCTTTCAAATCTTTTTGTCTGATGACAAAAGGGGGAGAAAAATATTTGATAAAGTGGAGAGAAAATGATAATTAGACTTAGGGGGAGTCAAAGAAATATAAAGAAAAGTTGTTATCAAATATACAAGTTTTGTCATCATCAAAAAGAGGGAGATTGTTGGAACCAAGTTGGTTTTACATTTAGAGTTTTGATGTTAACAAAAGTATTTATGAGAACAATATATTTGACTTCAAAGAGTATGAAAGAAAATTCATGTTTTTGAAGAAAATCTAAAATATGATTTGATTCAAATTTATAATTGTACAAAATCTAAAGACTTGATTTAAAATTAAAATTGATGAAAATCTAAAATAAGATTTGATTCAAATTTATAATTGAAGAAAATCTTTAACCAAGTTGAAAAGAAAATATGGTCAACATTTGAAGAAAATTTGATCAAGATTTGAAGAATGCTTAATTAAGATTTGAAGATTTGATCATGTTTTGAAAAAGATTTGATCAAAAATTGAAGAAGATTTGAATAAGATTTGATCCAAAATTGAAGAAGATTTGATCAAGATTTGAAGAAAATTTGTAGAAGATTTGAAGAAGATTTATATACAATAAAATATGAACATAATCAATTTGAATAATTTACAAATGCAATCTAAACAAAATACGAACAATATCAATCTAAAGAATTTACAAACTCAATCTAAACAAAATAGGAACATAATCAATTGAAGATTTTACAAACTCAATCTGAACAAGATACAATGCAGAATTAAACAAGGACTAAATTGAAGCCCAAATTTCAACTACAAATAAATACTCAAGGCTAATAAATAAAAGCATTGAAAAGCAGAAAAGAGTACAAGAACTCAAGCTCAAAATTCCAAATTCATCTTAGAGTTCAAAGAGAGAAACACTTGTTCAAGTTAGAAATATTTTCTGAGTGTTCTTTTCTTAGAGTGTGAGAGTTATTATTATTATCAAATTTGTTAGAAGCAACTACTTAATTCAGAAAAATCAACCAACTTTCATCAAATTAGCAAAAAGTTATCAAGTTTGGCAAACACAGTTCAACCCCCCTTCTCGTGTTTGCACTTTCACGTTATACTGGGTGTCGTGCAAAACCGAGACCACTTTTGTGATCGTTTTGATCTCCTTTTTCATTCCTAACCTGAATTGCTAGTTGAAATGCCTGATTCCTCTTTTTTCAAAAATCACACCTCCACCTTTTGATTAAGATTCCGGCCATCACGACTATCACTAATAAAATCCAATACCATATTTGGACTCCACGAAACACCCTCATCCATTACATATGCTTGAAATCGCTAACCGTTACAATTTAAAAAATGGGTTTCCACCATTGTTGTGGTTGTTTTCTTGAATTCCGGCTAGCACATTCATCATCTTGAAAAACTGATATCATTTTTGGATTCCTCTCGTCAAAACTTTCAAGAAGCACTATTCATTTGCGTGTTTTGGTGAAGTTGACGTCATACCTAGTCAGCTGTCTTGCGCATCAATGAGGCATTTCCTAATAACTTGTTTCACTTTATTTTGAATATGTTTTTTCTCCTAACATTTTTATTATTTATGTAACATTGATTTTTATGCTCCGCATGAATTATCAACCATATTTCATTGACTCTGCAAATTCGTCAATGCTTTTGGACTCGTTCGTTGTCGACATGTCATGGTTGCTGAAAATTGTTTTGATTCTTATATCGTATGGAAGCATGAAACTGAGGTATGGTATTAGGTTGTTTTGAGAAGATTGGCTTGTAGGGTCAAGTGTTGTGTAATTCAAGTTTTGAATTAGTGGATTAAATCTTTCTAAGTGAGGGGATTCGACGTAGCTTCCAAGTTGGTGGTGAACCAGGATAAATTCTTATCACTTTAATTCTACAATTCTTGTTTCACTTCTGCCTCTGATCACTTAACTCGATTGCTACTACTTTTATTCTAAGTAAGTCACCAAACCAATCCAGTTATAAATAAATTAGCAAAAAGAACCCAACTTAGTCAAACACAATTCAACCCCTCCTCTCGTGTTTGCACCTTCAACCTTTACATGTCCTTATTGGGTGTTTGTTTATCTGCAAATGTCTTTACATGTGACCTTATGGGGTGTTTGTAGCTTTAGAAGTGGTGGTACAAATCCTCTGTCTTGCACAAAGATTTCTTGTCCTTGATCTTATTTCCAATTTCTTTTTTTTGAATTGTTTTTGGTATACTTTATCTCCAATTCCAATCTTCTAATGCAATTTTGGTAATCCCCTCTTTATTTTCACTAAAATCTATGATCTTATCAGTCAAATATCTTTTAAAATGTACTTTACGATGAATGAGTAGTCACTACTAATTTACATCGTTAGGTGTTTGTTAGTAAAGCATTTACCCTTTGGTAAAATCAAAGTTCTGGTTTCTACTTTTCTTGCCTATTTAAACTCTTCTTTTCTCAAATGTTTTTAAAAACCCATTCTTATCTCATCACCCCAATCTCTTTACATCCAAAAGTTTTCAACTTGAAACCCCGTAGGAAAGACGAATTCAATCCCTCACCTTTTGTTGAGCCTTATCTTCCTAAATGATCCTTTTGTTACACTATACTCATAAAGACTTTAATATCTTCATAAAATATGAACTACTCAACTTAAAGATTGAAAATTTCAAAACTCTTAAATTCGTTACATATGTGAACTACAATCAACAAGATGGATTACATAAGATGGTTCACATAGTTCATTCAAAGGCTATGACATGTTTAAACTTTTGATGTAATTCAAGGTGCTAGAAAACACAAGAAATAGGGATTTGAATTGTTACCAATTTTAAGAAATAATTTTAATCCTAAACAAAAGGTATGTTCGTCGTTAAAACATTCAGCTTATGATGATAAATTAGTTTGTGTAAAAGTAAATATGAATCATAAAATACTCTAATTGAATAACAGGATTGAGATAGAAAAGGCATACATGTATTTTTTTTCCGATTTTACATAGTATTCGTTACTTTGCTTCTCCAGGCTTCAAGTATTCTTTTACATCTTCAGGTACCTCTTTCAAACGAATGAGTTGTTGCCGCAATCAAGCCTGTGTACATTGATTCAAGTATGTGTCTTACTTGACACATATTCTTTCTTTAGATAATACAATTGAATCGTATATCAGGTCAAGTGTATATAACAACCTGATTGATTTATATCAATATCTAATAACTCTCTACTAAGAGTATTTTTCATTCATTATTTTCTTTTGATGTGTTCTAGGCTTTTTAAGAAATATTCTTATAACATTTTCTTTTTCCTTTTTATTGATCACCCACTATTTTTGAAATGTTTCTATTTAATTACTAAAAAACATATCCGTTGGAAATAGTGTCTTTTGAGATCTTAACATGTATCAATAGTATACTAAGCCGTTAAAAGATTTGTACAATTCATAGTACTAGTACGGGTAGTTGTTGTACTATATGGGGGATATAAATGATTTTCATGTTTTGGTGCCACATCATCAGAGGAACTAAATTCTTTCACTTATAATTTTGTCTTAAGACGAATATCAATAACTTAAATCGGTCTTCAATGTTGACTAGTTGACCAAAAGCATTGACTTTTCCAAATGATAGCTCTACCAGCTGAACCACTACTTCATAAAAATTACAAATTCATTTAAATAATCAAAGGATTTGACTTTTACTAGAACAATGACTTTTTCAGATGATCCATTCAAATTTTACTTTTGTTCTTCAAATTAGATGATCAACAAAAGTCTTAACTCATAGTTGACTTTTTTTAGAGATATACGATCATTTTTGTCCTCTTTTCTTTTGTGATCAGACTTATATCTCCTTATCTTTAACTCTTTGACTCAGATTGTAGATTATCAAATACTCGTTAAAATGCTTCTTATTATTATATCATGACTTACTCTATTACTTGTTCATTAGGTCATGGTATTATTTGTGTTAAAAACACTTAAATTATTATATCTAACTTACTCATAATTTATGCTATCTTAAAATAGATAATCATTAATATATATCTTTATCTTCTAACTTAATCTGTACACTTAGAAAAAAGTTAGGGGATAAATGTTCTAATAAGTTTTGTAATCATTAAAATATCAATAAAAAGATTGTATCTAAAATCTTTTTTTGCACTAACAACCAATTTTCCTTATCTACAGACAATCTTAGGTATAAGGAAATAGATGGTAAAAACATTGTGAGATCACTTGATCCCATTCCATTTTGAATGTCTTGCAACAAAAGAGACAAGGCAATAAACAAAAAAATGAGCTCTTCAATCTTATCAAAAGATATCAACTTTTGAAATATTATATCTCTTTTAGAATTATCAACGAAAACCATTTCCAAATGAGACTAAGACTTTGAGTATGTTAGAAAGAAATAACTTTTGAGTAACTTTTGTTAATCATACTTTGTCTATTCATCAAAGAAAGAAATCACTACTATCGCAGATTTCTTGCAAATAAATTAGATTATTATGTATTAGGATTTGGTGATTTAGCCTAATATGTAATTTAAATTAATGATCTGATTTAAAAAATCTTAAACAACCTTTAGGATTTTAATTTTATTTTTAACGAATTTTTGTTTTATCCCTTTTGTAATAAGTATTGCAGTTATAATATAATTTGTGTTTGTTACAGTTGTAATATGAATTAGGAATTAAATGTAAGCCTTCTTTTTCTTTCAATTTATTCTTCGTTCTGTTTCTATTTTTGTTGCTTAATTCTAGTTTTTGTTTCTCTTCTAATTTATCTTATGTGTATTTTTTTGTAATTCTTGTTTGGTTTAATTTTTAATTTCTTTATGTTTTCTTTACTAAAACTTAACAAAAATAAAGGATTAAATGAACTTATAGTCCATCTATTTTGTCTAAATTTAATTTTGAGTTTCCATATTTCTAATCATTTTCGACGTGAATATATGTATTTTAAAGTGAAAATATGGTTTGTTACATGTTATGAATTTATAATTAAATTTGATGTGTTTAACGTGTGTGTTCACTTCGTGAATTGTTGGAATTTAATTTGAGATGGTTTATGTGTGAATTGTTGAATTAAAAGTGGAGGTGGTTTATGTGTGAATTGTTGAAGTAAATTTGAGGTGGTTAATGAGTGAATTGTGGAGATTATAAGTTGGTGTGATTTATATATTCATAATTATTATTATGAATGTTTGATATTTGATAAATGTGTAAATTTGTGGAGATTAAAAGTTGGTGTGATTATGTACTCATAATTGATATTATGAATGATTGCGGTGTGATTATGTGTGAAGTTGTGGTGATTAAGTTTTGATGTGATTATGTGTTCAAAATTGCTATATGTGTGTTTGAGGTGTATTGAGGTGCGAATTTGTGGTGACCGCGATGGACCACGATGTCAAGTGGTGACCGCAATGGGCCACGATGTTATGTGGTGACCGTGACTTGTCCATGAATTGATTTGTCCATCTTACCCTTACGAGGATTTTCATGTCGTGCTGGTCTGTGAGCGACTGCACTCTTGTAAATAGTGCTAGTCTGTGAGCGACTGCACTATTGTAAATCGTGCTGGTCTGTGAGCGACTGCACTCTTGTAAATCGTGCTAGTCTGTGAGAGGCTGCACTCTAGTAAATCGTGTTTGTCCGTGAGAGACTGCACTCGTGCAAGTCTGTGAGAGATTGCACACTTGTAAGTCGTGCTGGTCTGTGAGAGGTTGCGCTCTAGTTAATCGTGTTTGTCCGTGAGAGACTACACACGTGTTTGTCTGTGAGAGACTGCACTCCTGGTTGTCTGTGAGAGACTGTATATTTAGGATTTACGCCCTTCGAGGAGGGTATTTTATTGGAATTCCGGAATCATGCGCAATGGCATATACGCATTCCATTAGGGTGCTTGGTACGTGATTCATGTGTGTTACGATGAGATGGTTGTATACACATACTCGGTTGTTGTTTGTTATTGTGCTGTAATTGGTTTGAGGTGTGAATTTGTGTTGATTAAGTTTCAATGTAATTATGTGTTCGTAATTGATGTTATAAATGTTTGATGTGTGATTGAGGTGTGAATTTGTGGAGATTAATTTGGTGTGAATTATGTATTGATATTATGAATGTTTGATGTGTTATTGATTAGACTTTGTATCGTAAGTGTTAAATGTTTTAGAACCATTTTCAAAACTGAAAATCTGCATTTTCGCAGTTGTATTCGGCTACGACCATGCTGTATTCGAATACGAAAATGCATTTTTTGCTGCTTTCCTGTCTCGTATCCGACTACATCATCTCTCGTATTCGAATATAGATGTGTTGTTTTAGCTACTGACTTAGCACTCGTAGTCGGCTACGACAATCCTGTATTCGAATACGACAGTGTTGTTTTGTCCAAAACTTCATTTTTCAACATTGTTTATGCATTTTTGACATATGAAAACCCTTTCAATGAGTATGTTAAGATGAAAAGTTCTCTTGAGCATTTGAAAAGTAAAATTTTCTCTAAATGTTATTTGTTTATTTCGGTTGGTGACCCTTTACAATTATTGTGGAATTTGGGCTTTGCCCTTAGATGATGCCCGAGACTGTCCTACAGATTATTACCCTGACAAGGGGAAGGTCGTAGACATACCTGACTGTTACTATGTCAGAAGGAACCAGCAGAGTACGTGGAGGTCACCTTGGTTATTATAGTTTTTAGTGGAATGGTCATACTAGTTTGGCTATATAAGGACTTGATGTCTTTCTTTCGTGGTTGTAATTATTTTATTTTGGGAAGACTGTACCTATAACTTATACTGTCAGTTTGAGTTTTGTTTGGTGGGTCCATGCTCCATATTTTGATGTGACCGTGGGGGAGTTAGCATTCTTGGGGCAGCACTTTTGTACAAGAGTGATAGCTTCTGGATGAGCCCAAAATATGTCCCTCAACTCATCTGAACCCTCTACCTTCCTATATCGATATACGTATTTGTCGTGTTCCATCATTGTCAAAAGATGTTACATTTCTGTTTTATTACCTCTAAGTAATAAACGATATGCTTGACGTGCATTGTAAACTTGTTTTATTGTCGTCAAACTTTTAACATTATGATCTTTTAGTGTCATCAATATGTTTCTTGGCTTGATCATGTTCTTCATCATATCACCAAGTACAACTTTCTCTTCCTAAGACAATCGGCCTAAGAAAGCATGAACAGTCAGTTTTTTGGCCATTTCGTGGTTATGGACACCACATATTACATGCAGATACCATCCCTCACCACCACTTGATGGTGTTCCTCTCAATCTAAATGGGCATTCGCATTTTCTACTCCAAGTACTCCTCGTAGGTTTAGGATTCTTCCAATGTCTATATTTACCGCTTCTTTCACAACCAAGAATTAATTTTGTCTTTGTTCTTGGTCGTGCTGTCGCAGTTTTAGATCTAAAAATGACAACGACCATTCGATTTTCCCTTCCAAAATTTCTAGCCCATTTCAATAAATCATCTCACGTATAAAACATCATGTTGGTTCTAAACACATCAGTGAAATCAACCATAACAGGTTCACCTCCGTTGTTCATAGCATCTTCAATTTCAGGTTCAACACCATCATTCATTGCATCAAAATCATCATACATTTCGTCAAAATCACGTTCCAAACCATCATCCATATCCTCAAAATCAGGTTCCAAACCTCATACATTTCGTCACTGTTGTCTCCCTCTAGGTCCATTTATCTGCATCCATAAAGGAACACATAAAATTCACATGCAAATACAGCTACGTTAACTCAGTTCACTTATGTTTACGTGAACAGAGTTCATGTACATTTACTAAAATTCAATTCACGTGAACTTAGTTAACGTAGCACCTTTAATATTCAACTCCATTAATTACGCAATCTTAAATGACGTACATTTACGTGAATTAAGATTGCGTACATCCTGATATTTATCCAGTTTCATCAATTATAAATTTGAATCAAATCTTATTTTACATCTTCTTCAATTATAAATCTGAATCAAATCTTATTTTATATTTTCATCAATTATAAATTTGAATCAAATCTTATTTTATATTTTCATCAAAACCATAAATCTTCTATCATACTCTTTGAAGTCAAATATATTGTTCTCATAAAATACTTTTGTTATCATCAAAACGCTAAGTATAAAATCAAATTGGTTCCAAGATCTATAAAATATGTGATTTATTTGTTTCTTCTGTGTATCAAACAAGATCACACATCTTCTATTTATGATGAGGTTAGAATAATTACATTCAACTACTAGGAATTTGTATTTGACTAGGAGTTCTACCAATGAACCTAGGAAGTTGTACAGTCATAGAATATTAAATCATACTTTGAATTCTAACACTCATCCTCAAGTTGGAGCATACATATCATATGCACCAAGCTTGTTACATATAGATTCAACTCAATGACCCCTAAGTGACTTACTGAATATGTTAGCCAATAGATCATTTTAACCAACAAAATTAGTTGTGATTTCTCCAAAAAGAACTTTCTCTCTTACAAATTGACAGTCGATCTCTATGTGCTTTGTTCTCTCATGGAAGACCGGATTGGAAGCACTATGAAGTGCAGCTTGGTTATCACAAATTAGTTTCATTATGATGACATCTCTTAACTTGACTTGCTTGAGTAACTGTTTTAGCCATGTAAGTTCATAAGTCGTTGCAACCATAGTACAATACTCGATCTTGTGACAATGTTTTGCTTCTTGCTCCGCCACGATATCAAATTACCACCAACAAGGAAACAATACCCAGAAGTGGATCTTCTATCTGATGGTGACCCTGCCTAATCAGCATCAGAGTAGCCAACAACTTCGGTGTTACCCTTGTTTACATAAAGTAATCCTTTGCCTGGTGCATTCTTGATATACCTAAATATGAATCACAACATTCTAGTGACTATCACATAAAGCATTCAGAAATTGACTAACTACACTTATAGTAAATGTAATATCAGGTATAGTTACTATAAGATAATTAAGTTTTCCAACAAGTCATCGATATCTACCACGGTTTTGCAATGGCTCCCCTGACCTGGTAGGAGCTTGACATTAGGATCCATAGGAGTATCACGCGGGCGACAATCACGTATGCATGTTTCTTCAAGTATATCAAGGGCATATTTCTGTTGAGTAATTGTTATACTTGCCTTAGACTAAGCAACCTCATTCCCCAAAAAATATTTGAGCTGATGAATGCCAACCTGGTCGTTATCTGTGATGATGATGTCATCAACATAGTCAAGCAGGTAGATGCAAGTGATTGCTGAATAGTGCAAGAAAAAAACCGAGTAATCAGCTTCACATATAGTCATACCACACTCCTAGAGCACGGTGCTAAAGTTGTGAAACCAAGCACGGGGAGACTATTTCAGGCCATATACATATCGACGTAATCGACATACCAAGTGAGAGGTACCGCTAACAGTGAAGCCTGGTGGTTGTGCCATATACACCTCATTTGGTAACTCTCCATGCAGGAAGGTATTTTTTATGTCTAACTAATGGATAGGCCAGTGATGAATAGCAGTTACGGCAAGAAAAAGTCTGACATATGTGATTTTTGCAACCGGAGATCAGGTATCCCTATAGTCAAGGGCGAAGATTTGTGTGTAACATTTTGCCACAAGACGAGCTTTTAAGCAATCGATCTTTCCATCGGGCCTAACTTTGACTGTATAGACCCAACAGTGGTGTTACCATCAGGTAAAGGTACCAAATCCCATGTCCCATTGGAGTGCAAAGCAGTCATTTCATATATCATTGCCTATCGCCTGCCAGGATCAAACATAGCTTCACCTGTAGTTTTTGGAATAGACAAAAAATCCAAGGAAGCCACAAAAGCATAATAGGATGTAGATATTTGATTACAATTCAATTGACAAGCATACATAGGATTAGGATTACGAGATTACCTGTTACCTTTACGCAAAGCAATGGGTAGCTCTGGTGTAGGATGCAGAGAGTGAGACTCAGGTAGAGCAAGGGACAAGTCTTGAGGATCGGGTGGTGGATGGGGCCTCTGTTGGTAGGTACTTAGGGTGGTACTAGAGACAGGGGAATAACATCGGCAGAGACAAAGTGCCATCAAAGATCTGGGGAACAACACCGATAACCTTTTTGGAGATGAGAGTAGTCGAGAAAAAGACACTTAAGGGATTTTGCAGACAGCTTATCTTTTCCCTGGAGTAAGGTCATGAACAAAACATGTGCACCTAAAGATGCGGAGTCGTTGATCCGCTGTCGCACACGGATCAAATACGATTGAAAATAAGTGTAGAAAGGGGTAATAACTCGAGTCATTTCGCAAAGACTTCTGATATAATGATATTAACCGAGTTGCAATTCGAAATTGGCGGTTTTTATGATGATTTAGTTTAAACACATGAGAAAAATGATTAATCCACTTATTCGAGTTTCGGACCTATCACAAATTCTATCAATGAGTTTAATATCTAATTCGTGATTCTATTCTTATTTGACTATAGAATTGATCAAACAAGCGTATAATCAACCCTACGTGAATTGGGTTTCATTGACTGGATTAAGCATCACAATCATCAAAATATTATTATTAACGATCAAGCGTCGCAAAATTATAATTTAATTAAATTAGAGACTGAAACCAAATTTGTCAAATAAATTTAATTGGTCCTATTGAAATTCAATTTAAG
Organism: Cicer yamashitae; assembly: GCA_037974755.1. Taxonomy (NCBI): domain Eukaryota; kingdom Viridiplantae; phylum Streptophyta; class Magnoliopsida; order Fabales; family Fabaceae; genus Cicer; species Cicer yamashitae. The sequence continues at coordinate 35,236,515 of JBBPBQ010000002.1, read as the reverse complement.
CAATCAAAATATCAATATAATAAAATAAATGAAAATAGAATCATGAATCCGAATCAAAGGTGTAACCTGAATCTCCAGGTGTGATGAAACTCTGAACTTGTGGATTAACCTTATGAAATTAGCCTTCCATGGAATTAAAAATAAAAAGTGTTTATATTAATGATTTCTGGTTCTCTTAATCCGAAAATAGTCTGATACAAGAAAGGAAAGAAACCCCAAATATATAGTGCTCGGGTTTTTGGGCTTTAAAACAAGTGACCCTCTATTTAAAATTATTACAAAGGTCCAAATTACAAAATCTGCAATTTAGGCCCAGTAGAGTTCGACATTGAGATTTTATTCCAACACAAAAGTTGTAGCTCTGATTTTTAGCTTGCCAACGACTGCTCGCATGCTTCAATCTGATATCCAGAGCTCAAGTTATGGCCTACAGAGCGAGCAGGGGTCAAAATGCAAATAATAAAATTATAATTCAATTCCAACCCCAAGTTTAGAAACAAGCTAAAAAATTATTCTAAGCTATAAAGTGATTTTAAAAAACCAAGTAAAAAGCTAGAAACATGCGCCCAAGTGCTATGAACAAATTCCCCCACACTTAAGCTTTTGCACTCCGTGCAAAGCAATGCATGCGATTCCAAATATTCTCAGGAATATTGAAACACATGCACATAATGATCAAAAGGTCTTTATTCAGGTTGTAACGTGACAAAGGTAAGGGTGGGATAATCCTAAGGAGACTAGGGCTAAAAATCAAAGAGGATAAAAGAGTAATAATCAAGAGAGAAAAATAACATTGAGAAGTAACTCAACAAAATATCATTGACTTTTATTATCAACTCCGTTTACTCACAACACAACCATTTTCCTCATTTTATTTCTCATTTAATTTTTTTTGTTTTTTTTTGTTTTTTGTTTTTTATTTATTTATTTTTTTTATTTACATATTTTTTTTCTTTCTTTTTCTTTTATTTTTTTCTCCTTTTTTTTTTAAACCTCAAATTTAACAAACAAGTTGAGCACCCCCACACTTATTTAAGGAAAGACTCCTTTATTCCCCAAGATTGGGTCAATTCATTGTTTTTCACTTTTAGGCTTGTAATGAGCTATATAACAAAGAATGGGATAATTAGGCTCAAAGGGGTTTAAACAAATGGATAATTGAAGGGTAGGCTTATTTGGCTAGTAGCTTAACAAGAAACAAATGCCTAGATCATTTCAATATATGCATGCGGACAAGAGTCAAGTCAAGTTCTAGCGTAACTAGCAATCATGAGTGAGATATCACACAAGAAAAAAAAAAGATGGAAAAATGTATTCCATTCATAATAAGGCTCAAAATCTCACAAAGGTTAATGACCTATCACAAATGATACACAATTTAGCATTTTAATCCAACTTATATTACCAAGAATGCAAAGATATTATCTAATCATGCCAGTCCAAACAAACTCACAACATTTGCTCACAACATTTACAACCACAAAATCTGATGAAAAAGCATGCAATGCAATGCACAATTTTATTTTTATTTATTTTTTTATTTTTTTTTATTATTTATTTATTTTTACTTATTTTTATTTTTTTGAAATCATATAACAAATAAAATCCTAAATACTACCCCTACACTTAAATTACACATTGTCCTCAGTGAAAGTAAGAAGTATGAATTAAGAGTAAGGAAAGGGAGCTCCCTGTTCAAACTTCAGTGTAGGTGGGCTTTTCTAAGGAGAGTTCTTCTATGGTAGTATCTTCAAGCACAAAACTCTCATGGAATAGCTTGAGGTGTTGTCCATTTACTTTGAACACTTTGTCGGTGTTTTCACTTTTTATTTCCACTTCACCATGAGGAAAACTGTTAGTAACAACAAAAGGACCAATCCACTTGGATCGAAGTTTACCTGCCATAATTTTCAGACGGGAATTAAATAGTAAAACTTTTTGGCCAATGGAAAATTCCTTCCAAGAAATCATTGATCATAGCACTTGGGCACATGTTTCTATCCTTTTATTTTGGTATTTTTTAAAATCACTTTATAGCTTAGATTAATTTTTTAGTTTGTTTCTAAATTTTGGGTTGAAACTGAATTACAATTTTATTATTTGCATTTTAACCCCTGCTCGCTTTGTAGGCCATAACTTGAGCTCTGGATATCCGATTGAGGCACGCGAGCAGTCGTTGGAAAGCTAAAAATCAGAGCTAAAATTTTTGTGTTGGAAAAAAATCTGCATTCCGAATTCTACTAAGCCTAAATTACATATTTCGTAATCTGGACCTTTGTAATAATTTAAATAGCGGGCTACTTGTTTTAAAGCCCAAAATCCCGAGCACTATATATTTTGGGATTTGTTTCCTTTCTGGCATCGGATTATTTTCGGACAGAATAATAATATACACGTATTTTTATTTTCAATCCCATGGAAGGCTAATTTCATCAGATTAATCCACGAATTCAGAGTTTCATCACACTTGGAGGTTCAGGTTATACTGTCGATTTTTGATTCATGATTCTATTTTCGTTCATCTGATTATATTGATTTTCTGATTGCTTAAACTGAATTTCAATAAGATCGATTACTTTTATTTGACAGAATTCGGTTTCAATCTATAATTTAATTGAATTATAATTCTGCGACGTTTGATCGTTAATTGTAATATTTTATTTTAATGATTGTGATGCTTAATCCAGTCAATGAAACCGAACGTAGGATTGATTGTACGCTTGTTTGATCAATTATGTAGTCAAATAAGAATAGAATCATGAATTAGAAATTAATTAAAATTCATTGATATAATCTGTGATAGGTCCGAAACTCGAATAAGTGGATTAATCGTTTTATTTATCTGTCCAAACCAAATCATTATAAAAACCCCCCAATTTCGAATTTCAACTCGGTTAATATCATTATATCAGGAGTCCTTGTGAAATGACTCGGGTTATTACCCTTTTCTGCACTTATTTTAAATCGTATTTGATCCGTGTGCGACAGCGGATCAAATTGGCGCCGTTGCTGGGGACTCTCTGATAATAATATTAACCAGTTTTAGAGTATTACTAACTATTCTAACAATTGTTTCGTTGTGCTTTGTTGTTCTACAGGTCAGATAGGGTTGTGCTAGCTCGTAGGCACGTTGCTAGTCCAAAAAAATTGGTTTTCAGGCGACTGTGGCGGATTGCTCCGAATTTTCGCCAGAAAATCAGAAAAAAAAATCAAGGATTAGAACTCTCGTATAAGGGACTTATTACGGGATTTGACGCTCAAATTCCCAATTTCCTTCATCTGGACCACTTTTTTAATTTTTTGAATTTTCGATATTTTCAAAAAAATCCAAAAAAATTTGCGTGACCTTTATTTGATTTTTAGAGATTTTTGGTGGTATTTTTATATTTTTTGGATTTTATTTGATAGTGTTTTCGATTTTTCATTTCAATTTTAGCAATAGGGACATTGTTGGAATTTTCAGAATTGTGATTTTGCATTCTATTGTTATGATGATGCATGACTAGGGATAGTTCTGTAAATCTGCACCCGCTTGACCCTGAAATAGATAGGACCTTCCATTTACGGCGTAGACTTAATAGAGCTGCTGCTAGTGCTAACGTGTCAGATAGAGAGTCAGATAGTGATAGTGATAGTGATAGTGAAAAAAGTGACATTTTGCTACACAATATGGCTGATATGAATAATAGAACTTTGAGACAACTTGTTGCACCTGATGTTACCTATAATGCTTTGTGTATTGAATATCCTGAAGTTACTGTACCATTTGAACTTAAATCTGGTTTAATACACTTGCTTCCAAAGTTTAATGGTCTTGCAGGTGAGGATCCCCACAAACACTTGAAGGAGTTCCATGTGGTGTGTTCCACCATGAAACCTCAAGGAGTCACAGAAGATCATATCAAGCTGAGAGCCTTTCCATTCTCACTTCAAGATGCTGCTAAGGATTGGTTATACTTCCTTCAGCCAGGTTCTGTTACAAGTTGGAATGAATTGAAGAAATTGTTTCTAGAAAAATTCTTCCCTGCCTCAAGAGCTGCTTCAATCAGAAAAGAAATATGTGGCATTAGACAGATTGACAGGGAATCACTACATGAGTATTGGGAGAGATTCAAGAAATTGTTGTCTAGCTGTCCTTACCACCAGATTTCTGAACAATTGCTCATCCAATATTTTTATGAAGGCTTGCTACCTGTGGATAGAAGTATTTTGGATGCTGCTAGTGGGGGAGCACTTGTCGATAAGACCCCAGAAGTGGCAAAAGCTTTGATTGAGAACATGTCCATTAATTCCCAACAGTTTACAACTAGAAGCAATTCAGCCGTTTTGACAAAGGGAGTGAATGAGATTCAAGCTTCTTCCCACAAGAATCTAGAAAGCAGACTTGATGAGCTTACATCTTTAGTGAAGAAATTGGCAGTAGGTAAAGCCTAAGCAGTGGTATGTCGTATTTGCACTTCTCTGGAACATCCTATAGATTCATGTCCTACTTTGCAAGACGATCCAGTTGCTGATGCTCCTCAAGCATATGCAGCAAACATATTCAACCCTCAAGTCAATTATGATTTGTCGTCTAACAGGTACAATCCCGGTTGGAGAAACCATCCCAACCTGAGATGGGGGAATTCATCTGCACAACAGCAACCTAGGCAACAAAACAGTCCGCATCAACAGAACATTCCACATCAGCAGCAAAGCAATACACCTTCATTAGAGGATCTTTTCAAGCAAATGGTTGTCCAAAATCTTCAATTTCAACAAAGAACAGATTCCACAATACAGAATTTGGAGACAAAGATTGGCCAACTGGCTACTTCAATAAATCAGATGCAGACTCAGGGATCAAACCAACTACCTACACAGTCAGTAGTAAATCCAAATGCCCCTAATGTCAGTGCAATTACATTTAGGTCTGGGAAAGCTGTTGAAACACCAAAGGTACCTGAAACTGTTGTGAAAAATAACAAGGTTGCTGAAGAAATTTTGATACCTGAAACTGTTGATGTTGAGCAAAATATACCACTTTCCTCAAAGGGCAGTGAAGACTAAGAAAATGGACGAGGCAGATAGGGACAGGGAGATCTTGGATACATTTAGGAAGGTGGAAGTGAACATTCCCCTCCTTGAAGCAATTAAACAGATTCCGAGATATGCCAAATTTTTAAAAGAGTTGTGCACACACAAGAGAAGGTTGAAAGGTAATGAAAGAGTAAACATGGGGCGTAATGTTTCAGCCCTCATTCAGCCCATGCCCCAGATATGCAAAGATCCAGGAACTTTTTCCATTCCATGTACCATAGGCAGTAGTCAATTTGAAAATGCCATGTTAGATTTAGGAGCTTCTATTAATGTTATGCCTACATCTATTCTTAACTCTCTTGCTCTTGGACCTTTACAGAGTACAGGTGTTACCATTCAACTGGCGAACAGAAGCAATGCTCGCCCTGCTGCACTTGTGGAAGATGTACTTGTTCGAGTAAATGAATTAATATTTCCTGCAGATTTTTACATTCTGGACATGGAGGGAGAGAATAATTCCAAAAGGGCGCCTATCATTTTAGGCAGACCATTTTTGAAAACTGCTCAAACAAAAATTGATGTACATGCTGGAACTCTATCCATGGAATTTGGTGATAGCATTGTAAAATTTAACATCTTTGATGTTATGAAACACCCCATGGAAGAGCATTCTGTTTTTCAAATTGAATTACTTGCTGATTTGGTTGATGACACTTACCCTGATATGTTTACTGCTGATTTTCCTTCACTGTCTGATTTTGATGATACTTATATTTGTGAATTTTTCATAGATAATCAGTTGTGCTCTGTGTGTGCTGAGATTGAAGCTGCTTTACAGGTTTATCATTATTCTGATGTTGATACTTCTACTAACATAATTGATTTTGCAGATTTAGCTTCAGCCACTGGTATCATACCCTCCATTGAGCAGCCACCGACTATAGAGCTTAAACCACTTCCTGAAAATTTGAAATATGCATATTTAGATGGAAGTGGCAAATTACCTGTGATTATTTCAGCCAAACATGAAGATGAACAGGAAGAGAAGCTGTTGCAAATTTTGAGAAAACACAGGAAGGCAATCGGATAGACCTTGGCGGATATTCTTGGTATTAGCGCATCCATATGCATGCATAGGATACTATTAGAGGATGGAGCAAAATCAGTGAGGCAGCCCCAAAGGCGACTTAACCCATTAATTCTGGATGTTGTGAAAAAGGAAGTGACCAAGCTCTTGCAAGCAGGCATTATATACCCCATCTTTGAGAGTCAATGGGTGAGTCCAGTGCAGGTAGTCCCTAAGAAAACTAGACTCACAGTGGTTAAAAATGAAAATAATGAACTTATCCCCACACGAGTGCAGAACAGCTGGAGGGTATGCATCGATTACAGGAGACTAAACCAGGCAACCAGAAAGGATCATTTTCCTTTACCATTCATTGATCAGATGCTTGAACGGTTGGCTGGTAAGTCACATTATTGTTTTCTTGATGGTTTTTCTGGTTATTTTCAGATCCATATTGCACCGGAGGACCAAGAAAAGACCACGTTCACTTGCCCTTTCGGCACATTTGCCTATAGGAGGATGTCGTTTGGCCTATGCAATGCTCCTGGAACTTTCCAACGCTGCATGATTAGTATTTTTGCTGATTTGATAGAAAGTTGTATAGAAGTTTTCATGGATGATTTTACTGTGTATGGTTCCTCATTTGATGTATGCTTGAACAATTTAGATAGAGTTTTGCATAGATGTATTGAAACTAACCTTGTGCTGAATTATGAAAAATGTCATTTTATGGTTGAACAGGGCATAGTTTTGGGACATGTGATCTCTAAGAACGGGATGGCAGTCGATCCTACTAAAATTGATGTGATTTCTAACTTGCCTTACCCATCTTGCATCCGCGAGATTCGTTCTTTTCTTGGCCATGCAGGTTTTTACAGGCGTTTTATCAAGGATTTTAGCAAAATAGCTCTTCCGCTGTCAAATTTGCTGCAAAAAGATGTTAGTTTTACTTTTGATGAAAAATGCCGGAAAGCTTTTGATTGCTTGAAGGCAGCACTGACCTCTACTCCCATCATTCAGCCACCCAATTGGACCCTCCCTTTTGAAATTATGTGTGATGCATCTAACTATGCAGTGGGAGCAGTCCTTGCACAAAGGGTTGGCAAGGCTGCCCATGTTATTTATTATGCTTCTAGGACTTTAGATTCTGCACAGGCTAATTACACTACCACTGAAAAGGAATTATTGGCTATTGTTTTTGCTCTTGATAAGTTTAGATCATATTTGCTAGGTTCGAAGGTAGTTGTTTTTACTGACCATGCAGCTTTGAAGTTCTTGCTGAAGAAACCAGAAGCAAAACCAAGATTGATCCGGTGGATGTTGTTACTCCAAGAATTCGATTTAGAGATTAAAGATAAGAGTGGAGCTGAAAATCTGGTGGCAGACCATTTGAGCAGAATAGAACTGGATGAGGACCCCATTCCCATTCGAGATGACTTCCCTGATGAGCAACTGCTACAGTTACGTGAGGTAATTCCTTGGTTTGTTGATTTAGTTAATTATCTAGTTGCTGGAGTCTTTCCCGCAGATGCATCCAAAACACAAATACACAAACTTAAAAGTGATGCCAAATACTATGTGTGGGATGATCCATATCTGTGGAAATTCTGTAGTGACCAGGTGATTAGGTGATTTGTTCCCCAACATGAGGCTCAATCCATTCTTCATTTCTGTCATGCCTCTCAAGCTGGGGGACATTTTGGTCCTCAACGGTAAGCCAGAAAAGTCTTAGACTCGGGTTTCTTTTGGCCCACTTTGTTTAAAGATGCTTTTGAGACTTACAAAAATTGTGAACAGTGTCAAATAGCAGGAACAGCAATCACTCGTAGAAGTGAGATGCCTCAACAGCCTATGCTTTTCTGTGAAGTATTTGATGTGTGGGGCATTGACTTTATGGGCCCTTTTCCTGTATCTTTTGGTTTTGTCTACATTTTACTTGCTGTTGATTATGTTTCGAAGTGGGTGGAAGCAATACCCACTAGGACTAATGATTCTAAAGTTGTTGTAGGTTTTATCAGATCAAATATTTTTTGCAGGTTTTGGAATACCCCGGGCCATCATAAGTGATCAAGGCACTCATTTTTGCAACCGCACCATGAACGCTTTGCTTCGGAAGTATGGGGTTGTGCACAGAGTCTCTACCCCTTATCATCCCCAGACTAATGGGCAAGCTGAAATCTCAAACAGGGAAATCAAACAGATCTTAGAAAAGATGGTTCAGCCAAACAAGAAGGACTGGAGCCGTCGGCTGGAAGATGCTCTTTGGGCTCACAGAACAGCTTACAAAACACCAATAGGAATGTCCCCTTATCGACTTGTGTTTGGTAAGGCATGCCACCTCCCAGTGGAAATAGAGCACCGTGCTTATTGGGCTGTCAAGAGCTGCAACCTTGAAATGGAGAAAGCAGGTTTGGAGAGAAAGCTTCCATTGCAGCAACTTGAAGAGCTTAGACTAGAAGCCTATGAGAACTCCCGGATCTATAAAGAGAAAACTAAGTCTTATCATGATAAGATGATTTCTAGGAAGGAATTTTCCATTGGCCAAAAAGTTTTACTGTTTAATTCCCGTCTGAAAATTATGGCAGGTAAACTTCGTTCCAAGTGGATTGGTCCTTTTGTTGTTACCAACACTTTTCCTCATGGTGCAGTAGAAATAAAAAGTGAAAACACCGACAAAGTGTTCAAAGTAAATGGACAACGCCTCAAGCTATTCCATGAGAGCTCTGTGCTTGAAGATACTACCATAGAAGAACTCTCCTTGGAAAAGTCCACCTACACTGAAGATTGAACAGGGAGCTCCTTTTCCTTACTCTTAATTCATACTTGTTACTTTCATTGAGGACAATGTGTAATTTAGGTGTGGGGGGTAGTATTGAGGATTTTATTTGTTATAGGTTTTAAAAAAAAATATAAAAAAAAAAATTAAAAAATTAAAAAATTAAAAAAAAATCAAAAAAAATAAATAAAAAAAATTAAAAAATAAAAATTAAAAATAAAAATAAAAATGTGCATTGCATTGCATGCTTTTTCATCAAATTTTGTGGTTGTAAATGTTGTGAGCAAATGTTGTGAGTTTGTTTGGACTGGCATGATTGGATATTATCTTTGCATTCTTGGTAAAATAAGTTGGATTAAAATGCTAAATTGCGTATCATTTGTGATAGGTCATTAACCCTTGTGAGATTTTGAGCCTATTATGAATGGAATACATTTTTCCATCTTCCTTTTTTGTGTGATATCTCACTCATGATTGCTAGTTACGCTAGAACTTGACTTGACTCTTGTCCGCATGCATATATTGAAATGATCTAGGCATTTGTTTCTTGTTAAGCTACTAGCCAAATAAGCCTACCCTTCAATTATCCATTTGTTTAAGCCCCTTTGAACCTAATTATCCCATTCTTTGTTATATAGCTCATTACAAGCCTAAAAGTGAAAAACAATGAATTGACCCAATCTTGGGGGATAAAGGAGTCTCTCCTTAAATAAGTGTGGGGGTGCTCAACTCAACTTGTTAGTTTGAATTTGAGGTTGTTTAAATTTGAGGTTTATAAAAAATAAAAAATAAAAAAATAAAGAGAAAGAAAAAGAAAAAGATAAAAAAAAAAAAAGATGAGGAAAAGAAGAAAAAAAATATAAAATAAAAAAATATATAAAAATTGAAATGAGAAATAAAATGAGGAAAATGGTTATGTTGTGAGTAAAGAGAGTTGATAATAAAATTCAATGATACTTTGTTGAGTTACTTCTCAATGTTATTTTTCTCTCTTGATTATTACTCTTTTATCCTCTTTGAATTTTAGGCCTAGTCTCCTTAGGATTATCTCACCCTTACCTTGGCCACGTTACAACCTGAATAAAGACCTTTTGATCATTATGTGCATGTGTTTCAATTATAGATGTTAGAGGCTTGTCAAACCTATGGTAGTGCTAGCTTTCATGATGTGCTTTGAGGGTAAACAGTAGCCCAAACACTTGATTGATTGAGATAATTTTATATCTTGAGAGGACTCTATCACTTATGATGCATTCTTTGGTTAATTTATCCTCTTGTTTGCCTTGGTTGTGAAATTATTCATGAATGTCATATTCCTTGAAGTTTGAATTTTTTCTTTTGCTCACCACTTTGCATTCCTGAGAATATTTGGAATCGCATGCATTGCTTTGCACGGAGTGCAAAAGCTTAAGTGTGGGGGAATTTGATCATAGCACTTGGACACATGTTTCTATCCTTTTATTTTGGTATTTTTTAAAATCACTTTATAGCTTAGATTAATTTTTTAGTTTGTTTCTAAATTTTGGGTTGAAACTGAATTACAATTTTATTATTTGCATTTTAACCCCTGCTCGCTTTGTAGGCCATAACTTGAGCTCTGGATATCCGATTGAGGCATGCGAGCAGTCGTAGGAAAGCTAAAAATCAGAACTACAACCTTTGTGCTGGAAAAAAAATCTGAATTCCGAATTCTACTAAGCCTAAATTACATATTTCGTAATCTGGATCTTTGTAATAATTTAAATAGCGGGCTACTTGTTTTAAAGCCCAAAAGCCCGAGCACTATATATTTTGGGATTTGTTTCCTTTCTGGCATCGGATTATTTTCGGACAGAATAATAATATACACGTATTTTTATTTTCAATCCCATGGAAGGCTAATTTCATCAGATTAATCCACGAATTCAGAGTTTCATCACACCTGGAGGTTCAGGTTATACTGTCGATTTTTGATTCATGATTCTATTTTCGTTCATCTGATTATATTGATTTTCTGATTGCTTAAACTGAATTTCAATAAGATCGATTACTTTTATTTGACAGAATTCGGTTTCAATCTATAATTTAATTGAATTATAATTCTGCGACGCTTGATCGTTAATTGTAATATTTTATTTTAATGATTGTGATGCTTAATCCAGTCAATGAAACCGAACATAGGATTGATTGTACGCTTGTTTGATCAATTCTGTAGTCAAATAAGAATAGAATCACGAATTAGAAATTAATTAAAATTCATTGATAGAATCTGTGATAGGTCCGAAACTCGAATAAGTGGATTAATCATTTTGCTTATCTGTCCAAACCAAATCATTATAAAAACCCCCCAATTTCGAATTTCAACTCGGTTAATATCATTATATCAGGAGTCCTTGTGAAACGACTCGGGTTATTACCCTTTTCTGCACTTATTTTAAATCGTATTTGATCCGTGTGCGACAGCCGATCAATCATCTTATCACAGAGCTCTTCAAGTTTCTATGATTAAAGCTTTCTCTCCAAACCTGCTTTCTCCATATCAAGATTGCAGCTCTTAACAGCCCAATAAGCACGGTGCTCTATTTCCACTGGGAGGTGGCATGCCTTACCAAACACAAGTCGATAAGGGGACATTCCTATTGGTGTTTTGTAGGCTGTTCTGTGAACCCAAAGAGCATCTTCTAGCCGACGACTCCAGTCCTTCCTGTTTGGTTGCACCATCTTTTCTAAGATCTGTTTGATTTCCCTGTTTGAGATTTCAGCTTGCCCATTAGTCTGGGGATGATAAGGTATAGAGACTTTGTGCACAACCCCATACTTCCGAAGCAAAGCTTCCATGGTGCGGTTGCAAAAATGAGTGCCTTGATCACTTATGATGGTCCGGGGTATTCCAAACCTGTAAAAAATATTTGATCTGATAAAACCTGCAACAACTTTAGAATCATTAGTCCTAGTGGGTATTGCTTCCACCCACTTCAAAACATAATCAATAGCAAGTAAAATGTAAACAAAACCAAAAGATATAGGAAAAGGGCCCATAAAGTCAATGCCCCACACATCAAATACTTCACAGAAAAGCATAGGTTGTTGAGGCATCTCACTCCTACGAGTGATTGTAGTTCCTGCTATTTGACACTGTTCACAAGTTTTGTAAGTCTCAAAAGCGTCTTTAAACAAAGTGGGCCAAAAGAAACCCGAGTCTAAGACTTTTCTAGCTGTCCGTTGAGGACCAAAGTGTCCCCTAGCTTGAGAGGCATGACAAAAATAAAGAATGGATTGAGCCTCATGGTGGGGTAGACATCGCCTAATCACCTGGTCACTACAGAATTTCCACATATATGGATAATCCCACACATAGTATTTGGCATCACTTTCAAGTTTGTGTATTTGTGTTTTGGATGCATCTGCAGGAAGGACTCCAGCAACTAGATAATTAACTAAATCAGCAAACCAAGGAGTTACCTCACGCAACTGTAGCAGTTGCTCATCAGGGAAGTCATCTTGAATGGGGATGGGATCCTCATCCAGTTCTATTCTGCTCAAATGATATGCCACCAGATTTTCAGCTCCACTCTTATGTTTAATCTCTAAATCAAATTCTTAGAGTAACAACATCCACCGGATCAATCTCGGTTTTGCTTCTGGCTTCTTCAACCTAATTATGCAAAGACCGCTCCCACTGCATAATTAGAAGCATCACACATAATTTCAAAAGGGAGGGTCATATTGGGTGGCTGAATGATGGGAGTAGATGTCAGTGTTGCCTTTAAGCAATCAAACGCCTTCCTGCATTTGTCATCAAAAGTGAAACTGACATCTTTTTGCAGCAAATTTGACAGCGGAAGACCTATCATGCTGAAATCTTTGATAATGCGCCTGTAAAAACCTGCATGGCCAAGAAAAGAACGAATCTCGCGAATGCAAGATGGGTAAGGCAAATTAGAAATCATATCAATCTGTGCAGGATCCACTTCCATCCCATTCTTAGAGATCACATGTCGCAAAACTATGCCCTATTCAACCATAAAATGACATTTTTCATAATTCAGCACAAGGTTAGTTTCAATACATCTATGCAAAACTCTATCTAAATTGTTCAAGCATACATCAAATGAGGAACCATACACAGTAAAATCATCCATGAAAACTTCTATACAACTTTCTATCAAATCAGCAAAAATACTAATCATGCAGCGTTGGAAAGTTTTAGGAGCATTGCATAGGCCAAAGGGCATCCTCTTATAGGCAAATGTGCTGAAAGGGAAAGTGAACGTGGTCTTTTCTTGGTCCTCCGGTGCAATATGGATCTGAAAATAACCAGAAAACCATCAAGAAAATAATAATGTGACTGACCTGCCAACCGTTCCAGCATCTGATCAATGAATGGTAAAGGAAAATGATCCTTTCTAGTTTCCTGGTTTAGTTTCCTGTAATCGATGCATACCCTCCAGCTGTTCTGCACTCGTGTGGGGATAAGTTCATTACTTTCATTTTTAACCATTGTGAGTCCAGTTTTCTTAGGGACTACCTGCACCGCACTTACCCATTGACTATCAGAGATGGGGTATATAATGTCTGCTTGCAAAAGCTTGGTCACTTCCTTTTTCACAACATCCAGAATTAATGGGTTAAGTCGCCTTTGGGGCTGCCTCACTAATTTTGCTCCATCCTCTAATAGTATCCTATGCATGCACATGGATGGGCTAATACTAGGAATATCAGCCAAGGTCCATCCAATTGCCTTCCTGTGTTTTCTCAAAAATCTACAACAGCTTCTCTTCCTGTTCATCTTCAAGTTTGGCTGAAATAATCACAGGTAATTTGCCATTTCCTTCTAAATATGCATATTTCAAATTTTCAGGAAGTGGTTTAAGCTTTATAGTCGGTGGCTGCTCAATGGAGGGTACAATACCAGTGGCCGAAGCTAAGTCAGCAAAATCAATTATGTTAGTAGAAATATCAACATCAGCATAATGATCAATCTGCAAAGCAACTTCGATCTCAGCACACACAGAGCACAACTGAGTATCTGTGCAAAATTCACAAATATAAGTATCATCAAAATCAAACAGTGAAGGAAAATCAGCAGCAAACATATCAAGGTAAGTGTCATCAACCAAATCAGCAAGTAATTCAATTTGAAAAACAGAATGCTCTTCCATGGGGTGTTTCATAACATCAAAGATGTTAAATTTTACAATGCTATCACCAAATTCCATGGATAGAGTTCCAACATGTATATCAATTTTTGTTCTAGCAGTTTTCAAAAATGGTCTGCCTAAAATGATAGGCGCCCTGTTGGAATTATTCTCTCCCTCCATGTCCAGAATGTAAAAATCTGCAGGAAATATTAATTCATTTACTCGAACAAGTACATCATTCACAAGTCCAGCAGGGTGAGCATTGCTTCTGTTCGCCAGTTGAATGGTAACACTTGTACTATGTAAAGGTCCAGGAGCAAGAGAGTTAAAAATAGATGTGGGCATAACATTAATAGAAGCTCTTAAATCTAACATGGAATTTTCAAATTGACTATTGCCTATGGTACACGGAATGGAAAAAGTTCCTGGATGTAATTGTACTGACATTAGGGGCATTTGCATTTACTACTGACTGGGCAGGTAGTTGGTTTGATCCCTAAGTCTGCATCTGATTAATTGAAGTGGCCAGTTGGCCAATCTTTGTCTCCAAATTCTGAATTGTGGAATCTGTTCTTTGTTGAAATTGAAGATTTTGGACAGCCATTTTCTTAACAAGGTCCTCTAATGAAAGTGTACTGTTTTGCTGTTGATGTGGAGTGTTCAGCTGATGCGGGATGTTTTGTTGCCTAGGTTGCTGTTGTGCAGATGAATTCCCCCATCTCAGGTTGGGATGGTTTCTCCAACCGGGATTGTACCTGTTAGATGACAAATCATAGTTGGCTTGAGGGGTGAATATGTTTGCTGCATATGCTTGAGGAGCATCAGCAACTAGATCGTCTTGCAAAGTAGGACATGAATCTTTAGGATGTTCTAGAGAAGTGCAAATACCACATACCACTGCTTGGGCTTTACCTACTGCCAATTTCTTTACTAAAGATGTAAGTTCATCAAGTCTGTTTTCTAGATTTTTGTGGGAAGAAGCTTGAATCTCATTCACTCCCTTTATCAAAACTGCTAAATTGCTTCTAGTTGTAAACTGTTAGGAATTAATGGACATGTTCTCAATCAAAGCTTTTGCCGCTTCTGGGGTCTTATCGACAAGTGCTCCCCCACTAGCAGCATCCAAAATACTTTTATCCATTGGTAGCAAGCCTTCATAAAAATACTGGATGAGCAATTGATCAAAAATCTGGTGGTAAGGACAGCTAGACACCAATTTCTTGAATCTCTCCCAATACTCATGTAGTGATTCCCTGTCAATCTTCTAATGCCACATATTTATTTTTTGATTGAAGTAGCTCTTGAGGCAGGGAAGAATTTTTCTAGAAACAATTTCTTCAATTCATTCCAACTTGTAACAGAACCTAGCTGAAGGTAGTATAATCAATCCTTGGCAGCATCTTGAAGTGAGAATGGGAAGGCTCTCAGCTTTATATGATCTTCTGGGACTCCTTGAGGTTTCATTGTAGAACACACCACATGGAACTCCTTCAAGTGTTTCTGGGGAACCTCACCTGCTAGACCATTAAACCTTGGAAGCAAGTGTATTAAACCAGATTTAAGTTCAAATGGTACAGTAACTTCAGGATATTCAATACACAATGCATGATAAGTAACAACAGGTGCAGCAAGTTGTCTTAAAGTTCTATTATTTATATCAGCCATATTGTGTAGCAAAATGTCGCTTTTTTCACTATCACTATCTAACTCTCTATCTGACACGTTAGCACTAGCAACAGCTCTATTAAGTCTACGACTTAAATGGAAGGTCCTATCTATTTCAGGGTCAAAGGGGTGCAGATTCACAGAACTAGCCCTAGTCATGCATCATCATAACAATACAATGCAAAATCATAATTTTGAAAATTCAAACAATGTCCCTATTGCTAAAATTGAAATGAAAAATCGAAAACACTATCAAATAAAATCCAAAAAATATAAAAATACCACCAAAAATGTCTAAAAATCAAATAAAGGCAACGCAAATTTTTCTGGATTTTTTTGAAAGTATCGAAAATTCAAAAAATTAAAAAAGTGGTCCATATGAAGGAATTTGGGAATTTGAGCGTCATATCTCTTTTACGGGAGTCCTATTCCTTGATTCTTTTTCTAATTTTCTGGCGAAAATTCGGAGCAATCCGAGACAGTCGCTTGAAAATCGGATTTTTTTTTTACTACCAGCGTGCCTACGAGCTAGCACAACCTTATCGGACCTATAGAACAACAAAGCACAAAGAAACAATTGTTAGGATGGTTAGTAATACTCTAAAACTGGTTAATATTGTTATCAGAGAGTCCCCGTCAATGGCGCCAATTTGATCCGCTGTCGTACACGGATCAAATACGATTGAAAATAAGTGTAGAAAGGGGTAATAACTCAAGTCGTTTCGCAAGGACTTCTGATATAATGATATTAACCGAGTTGAAATTTGAAATTGGGGGTTTTTATGATGATTTAGTTTGAACAGATGAGAAAAATGATTAATCCACTTACTCAAGTTTCAGACCTATCACAGATTCTATCAATGAGTTTAATTTCTAATATGTGATTCTATTCTTATTTGACTATAGAATTGATCAAACAAGCGTATAATCAACCCTACGTGAATTCAATTTCATTGACTGGGTTAAGCATCACAATCATCAAAATATTACAATTAACGATCAAGCGTCACAAAATTATAATTTAATTAAATGAGAGACTGAAACCAAATTCTGTCAAATAAATTTAATCGATCCTATTGAAATTCAATTTAAGCAATCAGAATATCAATATAATCAAATAAATGAAAATAGAATCATGAATCAGAATGGACGGTGTAACCTGAATCTCCAGGTGTGATGAAACTCTAAACTCGTGGATTAACCTTATGAAATTAGCCTTCCATGGAATTAAAAATAAAAAGTGTTTATATTTCTAATTTCTGGTTCTCTTAATCCGAAAATAGTCTGATACAAGAAAGGAAAGAATCCCCAAATATATAGTACTCGGGTTTTTGGGCTTTAAAACAAGTGACCCGCTATTTAAAATTATTACAAAGATCCAGATTACGAAATCTGCAATTTCGGCCAAGTAGAGTTCGACATTGAGATTTTATTCCAACACAAAAGTTGTAGCTCTGATTTTTGGCATTCCAACGACTGCTCGCATGCTTCAATCTGATATCCAAAGCTCATGTTATGGCCTACAGAGCGAGCAGGGGTCAAAATGCAAATAATAAAATTATAATTCAATTTCAACCCAAAGTTTAGAAACAAGCTAAAAAATTATTCTAAGCTATAAAGTGATTTTAAAAAACCAAAGTAAAAAGCTAGAAACATGCGCCCAACTGCTATGATCAGTCGTAGAGTATAAGACGTTGAGGAAACAAAATAGAATGTCGTACCTTGTTTTCAAGTACAGAGGAAGGCATGCAATTGATTAAGTTGCAAGTTGTGAGAATTGCATTTCCCCAGAAAAGAGGAGGTACATTGTTGTGAAGGAGCATGGTACGAGCCGTTTCTACCATGTGTCGGTTCTTTCTCTCAATGACACCGTTTTGTTGAGGGGTATGAATACACAAAGTTTGATGGAGGATACCTTGTTAAGTCAAAAAAAGATTGAAAAGACGTAGACAAATATTCGCAAGCGTTATCACTTTGCAATATTTTTATCTGAGTACCAAATTGTGAGTTTATTTCTGAGCAAAAGGTTTGAAAAATGGAGAAAACATCTTAGCGGTTTTTCATTAAAAATATCCAAGTGCATCTGGAAAAATCATCAATAAAAGTAACAAAATATTGAAAACCCAAACATGAAACAACACGACTCAGACCCCAAATATTAGAATGAACTAAAGCAAAATGAGGAGAGCAATAAACTCCTAGCGTGTTTCCCGAATTGACACGACTCACACTTTAAGGTAGACATTTTTTACAGACTCAGAACCCATAAGATGCAACTTTTTAAGGCTAAGATGGCCCAAACGTTGACAGACAATATGTGGAGACACGATGGCGGGACATGCAATAGGTGTTGTAGGTGCTGAAAGGTAATATAGACCTTGAGACAAATCGTCGTCCCATTACTCTGATCCTGCACAAGAACAAAAACCATTAGCAAATGTAACAGAGTAAGGTAGAGTATGAGTGAGTTTGCTGATGGATATTAAGTTAAATTAACAACAAGAGACATAAAGCACAAAGTCCAAAGAAAGTGTGGGTAGGGGATTTGCTCGGCCAATACCATGGCATTTTGTTTGTGACCCATTAGCCAAAGTAATACTAGGTTGTGTGTCCATATAAGTCAAACATGAGAAAAGTAATTTATTACCAGACATATGATCAGAGGCGCTTGAGTCAATATCTCTAACACCCCAACCTTTACCGTTACCGGCAGTGCTACCTCACGATCTTCTCGCCCCCCTAGTCGAAATAGCGAGTTTTTGCCTTTTGAGGGATTCGAGCCCGGTACCTGGGAGATAAGTACCACTTCCTCACATTCCTACTATCAAGCATCAAAGATCCAAGTGAAGAAAATTGTGTAACAAAGGCAATAGGATTACCAATCTAAGCAACAGAGGCAACTTGTGTGGTAGTTTGCATTTGCGCCTTCAGCTTGATGTACTCATTATACTATGTGGTAGAAAGCGTGACTTGATCACTTGTGCCAAATGTCTTAATATGAGCAACATTGGCGACTCTAGGTTGCAGTTGATTAGCTTTGGTGTGGCATTGTGTTTCAACATGGCCAACATGGTTGCAATAGTTGCATTGAGTTCGACCCTGATTATGTCCATGTCCTCCTCCTCTACCACCTCGTTGATAAGTGTTAGAGATGAGTGCATTAGATTCAACTAGCACATTGAGAGAAGTAAGGGCTAGAGCAGCAGCTGAACGGGTCGAAAGACGTAGTTGTTCGCAAACAGCTTCATATGAGGGAACAGTAGGACTAAAGAGAATTTGGATGCGAACTGAGTCAAGATCTGGTGTAAGACCCGGAAGGGCCAGAACCATAAAGAATTTTCCACGTTGTTCAGCATGTGTTTTAGCACTGTTAGTAAAGGACATAAGTGCATCAAAGTTAGCAATCAAACTATCATGTTTACCTATGTAACTTTGCATATCCATTTCTTGTTTCTTCATGGAAATAAGATTAGAGACTAAAGTGTATAAACGATTAACGTAATTGGAGTATGTCTTCTTCGCCTTTGCGCAAACATCATAACATGTTTTAAACGAGCAAAATTCAGATTGAACTTTGATATTGATTGAAAACCAAAGAACGTTGCAAAGAGAGGCATCAATCTGTTTTCAATTGTCTTGATCCTTGGTAGTGACATCCTTGGACTATTTGAGCAAATGGTCTTTACGACCTTGTCCATGAAACCAAAGTTCAACAACAGCTGCCCATCCTGCATAATTAGCAGCACCTACCAATTTTTCGCAAGGGATAAGAGGAAGCATAGTGAAATTGAAAATGAAAGAGGAGGCAACAACATATCCTTCGAACATGGCGATCAGCATTAGGAGAAAGAGAAGAAAGGTTGTTGAAAAATCACAAAAAGTTGAAAAAGGACCTCGGAATGTGTCGTAAGGCCCTGAGCGAAAGCTGATGTTGAAAAGTTGGTGGTCAGAGGTTTGTCACGCGTGAGGTTATTGGAGGCGGGTGGGTCTCATGCGCAAATAAGAAGCTGATGCGTGGTGGCGCGTGCGTCGGAGTTTGGTGGCGCAAAAAATGTCACGGTGCCCGCCGAAGGATTGCACAACGGTCTATGGTAGTGGGTGGCACTGTAACGGTATACGCACAGCTGGAACACAAAATTTTGAAGAGAAAAAAAAAAGGAAAGGAAATGGTTATGGCACAGCTAGAAAAATAATAGCTGCCCTAGGATGAACCACTATTGATACCAAGAAAAATATGTGATTTATGTGTTTCTTCTGTGTCTCAAAAAAGATCACACATCTTCTATCTATAATAAAGTTACAATAATTACATTCAAACACTAGGAACTTGTATTTGACTAGGAGTTCTACCAATGAACCTAGGAAATTGTACAGTCAAAGAATATTAAATCATACTTTAGTGTGCCTAGAGAAGTAAAAACCATTGTATCAAATATGCTTAGTAGAAGAAAAAAACCAAAACAGTTTCCAACTCATTGTAACCCAGCCCGATAGTGGCTTTAGTGTGCCTCAAGCAATTTTTGGATCTCAGATTGTGTTACGGTTTGACTTGTAGAGTCAAGTTGGTAGTGTACCTCAAACAATCTTGTGGATCTCGGTTGTGTAGAGAACACTTGACTTGTACGGTCAAAGTGTAGTTTGCCTATAAAAGTATGTAGGTTCAGTTTTTTTAGGGGCTATTGTAATTCAAGTTTTGAATTAGTGTATAAATATGGTGTGTTAATTTTTACTTCGCTCTGTCTGTTTATTGTTGCCTCTGATTAGTCCAAACATTTAAATCACCAAACCAAAATCTAAATTAGAATTAACAAAAGAGTTTCAAAATTAGACAAACACAATTCAACCCCCCATCTCGTGTTTGCGCACCTTAAACGTGGAGCCAGTTTCTGATTAATCCTTCTAGTCACTGTATGTTGTCTATGAGGTCAACGCTTCAAAAATACCCACTCACCCACTTCAAATGAATAGGTTTTTCTTTTCTTGTCTGCATATCTCTTCATCTCTTCTTGGGCCCTATTCAATTGATACTTAACTTTACGTAAGGCCTCATCACGGTCAACCAATTTAGCTGCTACCGCTTCTACTTTTATTTCTCCATGTAAATATATAACCACAGTTCAGCCTATAGACACATGGAATGTGGTGTTCAACCACAATTCAGCCTTATGAATCCATTGTGACCACTCCTTCGGTTGCTCCGATGAAAAACAACGAACATATGCTTCTAAGCATCGATTTACCACCTCTGTTTGCCCATCCGTCTCCGGATGATATGACGAACTCATACTAAACACCGTTACTTGTAAGCGAAACAACTTTTTCCAAAATAGATTCACAAACAATGGATCACAATCACTGACAATAGATTGTGGAACCCCATGAAAATGCACCACCTCTACAAAAATAGCTTCAAACTCCTTTGACTTTAAGAGACCAATGATAAAATCCATCGAAAAATCATCCCAAATTATCCTTTGACTTTCCATCCCTTACTATATACTAAGATATTGTAATACCTCGGTTTTTAATATCGAGAATGTATTTCTTTTTAAAACAACTAAATATTTTTGGATAAAATATTCATAATCGTCATTTAAATTAAACTAGAGTAAAATATTTAATTGTAAATTTTTTTTTCAAAAATGAATATTAGAATTATTGTTGCATTATATGACATAATTTCAACACAATTGACTGACTTACAACCAAATAATCCACATTGACAAAAAAAAAAGTCACAATAGTTTCAAATACATAATTTCCATTGAAACAACGACATTGCAATAAGATAGGGAAAATAAATAAAACCTTAAATAAAACTGTAAGCTGATCTTGAACTCTAACTGAGGATGACTAGGTATTGAGGACCCACGGGTGGAATTAAGCCTCACTGCTTCCCATCGCCAATCCAAATCATCGCTCTACCATGTCTTCGACGTCGTTGCAATTCTCGCAAAACTAAAAACTCTAAGAACCTGTGACATAAACCCAGTCCACATGGTCATAATCTAAAAACAACATATATACGAAAATATTGAGCACGAACGCATAACTTGGCATGGTATCAAGTGATAAACAAGCATGCATAAAAATATATCATCATATATCAAACATGACTCATGTTACAAAGCACCTTAGTGCAATGCTTATATGATAGTGCACATGATTTCGGAATTTCAAAACCCTCCTCGAGGGGCGTAAATCATAAATGTACGGCCTCTCACAGACCAATACTATTTACCAAGGTACAGTCTTTCACCGACTAACACGATTTACTACGGTGCAGTCTCTCACAGACTTGCATGACTCAGTAATCCTCGCAAGGACAAGGTTGACCATCAACACCTGAAATAACCTTGTGGCCCATCACGATCACCGCTAACTATGAAATTCATGAGCATACTCTAACTCTTTCACAAAAATTATTATGTCAATGCAGTTATTAAAAAACTCTATTTTTAATACACATTAAACTCATGAAAGTTTATCATCAATAAGATTCATAACACATAGTGAACACATATGTTATTAGTTATGAATACATAATCACATCACCTACACAAACAATCGGGTTCAAATTTATTCATTACTACCACAGAGAACATGTATACACACACACACACTATGCATTCAAGTATATATAATATCGTTAGAAAGTGATCGTACCTCGACAACGCTTAATTACACAAGCGACTTACGCTACGCCAACATAACATATCTGACGCTTTCCAATCACATCTCTCAATTTTCTTGTACCTTAAACCAATCAATAGAAGTTTCTAAAACAACCCCCATATTAACCTTAAGTTCGGCCACTATCCAAATCAATTAGGGTTTGGATTTCTCTTAGGTTTTCTGACCTAATAAAGTTCCCTAACTTCAAAAAGACTTTGGTTTAGGCACTTAAGCGAAACTGAATTTAAAATCCTTTTCAAAATTACTTATCCCATACTTTGAAAATTTCAAAATTATATTTCAAACTTATTTAAGTTCAACTCAAATCTTTGTCTTCAACAATTTAGGACAAAATATTTTCTTAACAAAATAAATCAAAGACAAACATACTCACACGATTTGAAATTTCAACACTTTAATATTTAAAAAACTAGTAGAAGGCTTGTATCAAGAAATCTTATTAAAAAAACTCAAATACTTAGAGTTCCAACATTCTAACTATTTAAAATCATGATTCTTCCAATTTGACATTTTTGAAACCTTAATATTTATCAACTATGCATTGTATATAAACCTTCACACAAAAACCACATTTTTTCATCAACACAATAAAACTCAAAACTTTCAACTTCAAAACTTAACATTAAAACTTTGTTCATAAAGTGAATATTTCTCCTTCAATCCTTTTTGATATACAAACCTCGAACTCTTTGTGTTTAATATGAACTATTCTGAAAGTCAAAAAGTTTGAAACTTTGTTTCTCAAAGTTAAATCTCTTCATAAAAACTGGAAATTTAATATTAAAGACTAAAATTGTTTGGTTCTAACTATAATTATGCAAACCTTGTTTTCACCAAAACCCCATAGATATAACTTTTAACCCCTTAATCACAAAATGAACTTAAAACCAACATTTAAACAAAATTTTGAACTCCTTTCCTATGTATATACAACTCAGCTAAAACTCATTTTACTCATCAAAGTCTTTAAAAATAATTCCAATTCCAAATCTAGTTTAAAGCACCTTAAATAATCAAGGACAACAACTCATATGATTTCAAACCTTAAACGAATTCAAATTTTAATTTATACCACCATTAAAAATCACAATAGAACTTTTTACCACTCAAAATTTCTACCACTCAAAAACTTTTGAATTAAAACAAACTACAACAAATTATTTACCGCTTTATTTCAAAATTTACTCCAAAAATTTTGCCTTGACCTTTTTGTTTCTATCTCTTTTCCTTATAAATTTTAACACAACAAACATAAAATGTTCAACGTTTTCTCCACCGCTAGCTCGGTGTCAACAATCTCGATTCATTTTCGACACTCAAGCAGCTAACTACATAAACATATGGAATTATAAAATTTACTTAAAGGTTACCTTACTCAAGAAAACTAATCAACTTCTTTTTTATCAATCACTCACTTACATTAAAATCCTCATTTCACAACTTTTTTTTAAATAAATAAAAAATACGTCACTTTGGTCCCCAAAGACAATAACATCTAGTTGTCATTTTAATTATAAAAAAAACATAACCAAGCACACTTGCAAAAGTCTTCTTAAATTTACTAACTTAAACCACTCTATTAAAATTTCTATTGTAGGTTCAAACAAACCACTCTAATAAAATTTCTATTGTAGATTCAAATTCATTTATTTAAAAATAACTCATCACGTTACTTAAACACATTCAAAATCAAATTTTCACATTATGATACATCACATTTGGTCTTAGTAGAATTTTTGGGGGTTTGATTTCATTTTTAGTTATTGAAGTTACTATCTCCTCTAATTTCAATATTAATAAAGCACCAAAGCAAAAAAAACACTTTCATTTTACTCTCTTAGGATTTTTTTTTTTGGAAAAAAAAAAAAGAGTTAAAAATGTTTCTTTTAACTTAATAACAAACGTAGTAGTGATAGACAAGCAAGATTAAAGCTCAAAACATAAAAAAATAAAACTAAAAATTCCTCTATATTTGCATGCTTACTAATTTGAGAGAAATGGGGGAAATAGGTACCTCAACTAACTAATGACACTTAACACTTTACAATTGTCTCAAGTTAAGAAAGAGAATATTTGGATTTGGAGAGAAATGAGAGAAGATTTGTTTGAAAATTTTAAAAAAGTGATAGTAAAATGATCATAATGATGGCCATGAATTCCTATTATAAGGAGGGGGAAATGTTTTTTCTTCTTGCCTTAATTAATCTACCATCTCAATTTCAAATTAATCTTAAAAAACTTCTAACCACAAAAATTAATCACATAAACTAAAATCTCACAATTATCATTTATGACAGTTAGTCATAATCACATCACTCCCTTCTAGATTACTTTAATAAAAATATCTACTCTCATGGAAGTCCAATTAACAAGAAAAAATTTAACAGTAATGTGCGACGTCATAAAATATTTTCCCATAATAATCCTCTATAATTCAATTAAATTATTTTCCGACGAATAATTTTCAAAAAAATTTACTAACCCATCGCTTCCCATCTAACCTTTCTTACACAAGTCATTCTAGTCCACGCACAAAAAAGATAGTGAAGTGACTCATTTTGGTTAGTAAGAAAATATCTAGATATTTTCTCTAACCCCTCAATAAAATTTTAATATCCTAGAAAAATCTAGATATTTTTTGAATTTAAGTTACATCATCTCATTCAGCCTCCTTGTTCGTTCTTAAACGAGTCACATTTTGCTCACATTTTAAATCTATAAATTAAAACTTTTCAAAATTTTGAGAATAAATTTTTGTCCAATGAATTTTTTGTTCCTTAGCTTACAAAAATATAATGAGATCATATTCTCATTATAGTCGATATATAAAACTCCTAGTTAAATTTTAGTGTCACTTGGAGTCCGTCAAAATTTAAATAGTACGTATATCTTGTCTGTTTTCAAAAAAATCGATAGAAAATTATTTATGAAATTTCAATAATGCCTAGACATTCACATAGTCATTTAATATCAAGGAAACTTCCAAACAATTTTTCATAGATTAATTTGCAAGTCAGAGATACTTACAACAATTTTACAAACAACAGACAATACAAATGGTAAACAGACAAAATATAAACAACATAAGGTACAATTAAAAAATAAGCCCTAATTCTTGCTCTAAATAAATTACGGTCTTACATTACTTCATCAAAAAATACCAAGACAAACTTACGGAGGTGTGGCTTGAAAATCTAGTTCTTGGTGAGTTGGAAAGTGGTTGGTGCATTCGTCAATCCAAACGGCATCACTAGAAACTCAAAGTGTCCTTCATGAGTTTGAAATATCGTCTTATGCACATCCCCTTCTTTCACCCTTATTTGGTGATAACCGGATTTCAAATCAAGTTTTGAGAAATACTTTGTTCCATGTAGTTCATCCAATAATTCATCAACTACAGGAATTGGATATTTATTCGGCACAATAACCTTACTCAATTCTCTGTAATCAACACACATCCTCCATGACTCATCTTTCTTTTTAACTAAAATGACAGGACTAGAAAATGCACTAGAACTGTTTTGAATTATACCTTGGATATGCATGCTCTGAACTTGTTTTTCAATCTCTTCCTTATGGTGGTGAGGATATTGCCTAACATTCACAGGACCTGCATCTTTCTTCAATCCAATTGCATGAGTTATATCTCATTCAAGAGGCAACCATGTATTCTCTTCAAAAACCCCCTTAAAATTCTCAAACAAGTCTTGAAGCTCTTGTTGTTGGTCCTTAGTTAGCTCCTGCAATTCTTCATTTAATGTTTGAACCAATTCTTCTTCCAATTAACTATGTAGTGTTTCAGTTTGTAATCGAAGTGCTTTAGAATTGGCCAAGTGTTTTATGGTGAAGAACAAAACAGAACTTCCACCACTTTTCCTTCCCATTGAAAATTGATAGTCATTTTCTCCCAATCAGAGGTCACCTTCCCAAATCTTTGCAATCAAGCCACCCCCAAAATATATCCAAATCACCTAATTCCATGGCAAAAGCATCAACATTAGTGGTGAAATTGTAAGACCCTTAATTTTAATTTGTAAATTATGAATTTTAGTATATTTTTGGTGTTAAATTCTGAGGTTATTTAGTCAATTTTAATGGTATTGTGTGTTAATTCCCAGCAATATCTTTTTGAGACCGTTTAAAATTATTCGGCGAGAAATAATTTATTTATGTTACGAAAAATTTAATACGGAACAATTTTGTTAAAAATATCTTTGGTTGCTGAAAATTTTATCTGTCAATTTAGTTGCGAAGAGAGTAGATATTTTTATCAAAATACTTTGAGATGGGAGTGAAGTGATGTGCGTAAGAGTATTTAGATATTTGTTGGATTGTATGAATTATATATATATATATATATATATATATATATATATATATATATATATATATATATATATATATATATATATATATATATATATTAACTTAACTTATGTCATGAACTTATAATATAATATATATTATTTAGTATGCCATGAACTTATAATATATATACATATATTATTAAGTTTATATATATATGGATATGTGAGAGAAAGGAAAGCATATATTATATTAAGTTTATAATATATACATATATTATTAAGTTTATAGCTACCGTCGAGGTAAGAGCTCCTTCCAAATTATTAGCTTGCATATAAGATTTTATATGTGTATATTTGGAGTTTTGAATTTGGTGATTTATGGTTGAAAATTTTGGAGATTTAATATTTAGAGATTTATTATAGGTGATTTATGTTTGGAAATTTGGAGTTTTGAGTTTGGTGATTTATGGTTGGAAATTTTGGAGATTTAATATTTGGAGATTTAATAATATAGGTGGTTTATGTTTGGAAATTTGGAGTTTTGAATTTGGTGATTTATGGTTGAAAATTTTGGAGATTTAATATTTGGAGATTTAATATAGGTGGTTTATGTTTGGAAATTTGGAGTTTTGAATTTGGTGATTTATGGTTGAAAATTTTGGAGATTTAATATAGGTGGTTTATGTTGGAAATTTGGAGTTTCGAATTAATGTGATTTATTTGTGGTTTTGTGGAAAATGAATGGATGAAATTTGGTATGTATGGTGAATTAAATTTAATGTGGATTGTGGATTAAATTTGATGTGGGTTTGAGGAAAATCTGTTTTGAGTGTACTCTATGAAATGTTTGAAAAACCACTATTGTTAGATGAGTATTAAAAATGGGAAATCTTTTAATAGCTGCATTTCGGTAATGGTTGTGGTGATTCATGTTTGGTGTGATTGATGTGTTCATAATTAATATTATGAATTTTTTAGATGTGTTTTATGTGTGGATTTTGTGGAAAAATGAATTGATATGAATTGGTGTGAATTGTGAGATTATGAGTTATATATGTTTGAGTATGCTCTGTGTACAATTTGAAAAATCATTAGTGTTAAATGAGCATTAAAAATGGGGAATCTTTTAATAGCTGCATTTACTTAATGGTTGTGTTGAAAAGAGTCAGAGTGTGCTCATGCATTCATAGTACATGGTGACCGCGATGGTGCCATGGTGATAGTGGTAACCGTGATGGGCCACGAGATGATGCCATGTGAATAATTGGTTCATCTTATCCTTGCGGGGATTTTCGCGTCGTGCTGATCTTTGAGAGATTGCACTCTTGTAAGTCGTGCTGATCTGGGAGCGATTGCACGCATAGAAAATCGTGCTGGTCTGTGAAAGGCTGTACGATAGTAAATCGTGCTGATCTGTGAGAGATTGCACTCTTGTAAGTCGTGCTGATCTGTGAGCGATTGCACACATAGAAAACGTGCTGGTCTGTGAGAGGCTGTACGATAGTAAATCGTGCTGATCCGTGAGAGATTTCGCCTTGATAATTAGTACTGGTCTGTGAGAGGTTGTACAATTATGATTTACGCCCCTTCGAGGAGGGTTTTGGTTTGGAATTCCGGAATCATGCGCATTAACATATACGCATTGCATTAGGGTGTTTGGCACGCGAGTCATGTTTGATATACCATGATGATTGTATATACATACTCGGTTGTTGTGATTGTGTCGTAATTGATGAGTGTGATTGTTTGATTTTGTGTGTAAGTGTTGAATGATTTCGAAACGTTTGCGAAACTGAAATCTACAATGTTTAGCAGTTGTATTCGAATACATGGTGCTAGTAGTTTTAGCTATGTATTCGAATACAGTGATGCTGTATTCGAATACGACAGTGCAATTTTGTCCAAAACTTCATTTTTCAACTTTGATTATGCATGTGTGACATATGAAAACCCTTTCTAGATGTATGCTAAGTTGAAAGGTTATTTTGTGCATTTAAAATTTAAATGCTATGTGATATTTTTAATTTCGGTTGGTGACCTTTACAATTATTGTGGAAATTTGGGCTTTTCCCTCAGATGAGGATCAGGACCGTCCTGACAGAGGGGAAGGTAGTGGTTATATCTGACAGAGGCTGTGTCACAAGGTTTTGTTGGGCTCGTGGAGTTTACCCGAGTTGTATAGCTTTTTGTGGTATGATCAGATTAGGTGGCTGTATAGGGGCATAGTGTCTTCCTCTTGTGGTTGTATTTATTTTATTTTGGAAGACTGTATCCCTATATTTTACTGTCTGTTGACTTTTATTCTGTCCATGTGTTACTTTTTGATGTGACGTGGGGGAAATAGAGATTCTTGGGGTAGTGCATTTGTGCAGGTGACTGCCGAGAATACCCCAGGGGTATGAGCTATGTTTGATAGGTCTCATAGCCCCGGTGTATTTTTTCTGTTGAAAATACTTTAGACTTTTAATTCCGAAAACTATTTCCGCTGCTTGCAATTATTGTTGACTTTTGTCGTTGTGATACGACTTAAATGTTTTATCCAAAAGTATTTTCTTTCTTCATTTATTTATGAATTCCATTTTAGTTTATTTAAAATAAAAAATAAACGGGCTGTTACAGAAATCATATAATTATTGTACTTGCATTTTTCTACACCTCCCCCTAGTGGACACATGGTGGTTGTCTCCCAACCTTACTCCCATCGACCTACCTTATTCCACTATTAACCCCAACGCAGTAGCCACATGAGGTGAAAAGAAATTGTGACTGACGTCGCTATCTGTAAGACCCTTAATTTTAAACTCTAATTTATGCAATTTTAGTATATTTGGTGTTGAATTGCTGAGACATTTATCCCAATTTTAATTCATTTTGTGAATTAAGTACCAAAAGCATATTTTATTAGAGTTTGTTATATGTTTATTATATATATATATATATATATTTAGATCCGGTGAAAATTATTTGGCGAGAAATAATTTATTTACGTTACGGAGAATTTATTACCGGACAGTTAAGTAGTTTATGGTTTCTTATACGAAACAACGTGCCTTGTAGCACTTTAGTTGGAAGAGTAGTTAAAACATAGAACATTAGTCGACTTTGGTCGACGAGTGTCTCTGGATTCCTTTAACGTATCGGTCTAGGAAAGACAAGGTTGAAGCAAATCATGACCGCATGGGATTTATGAAGTGGTACCAAGGATACAGAGGCTATGTTATTGGTGATAACTCGAAGATGTTATTGGTGTGAGAACTAATATGGGATTTCAAGTAAAGATCTAGGTGGAGACATTTTTTTTAAGAAAAGTATTGGATGTTTTCCTGGTAGATTTCAGGACGAGACTGGATGAAGTTTGATAACTGTCAAAGAGATGTGAACACCATGGAATTGTTGAGAAGACGAGGCTTCAATTTGGAATAGCATCTGGTGCTCAGGTGTCAACTAACGAGGCTTGTAATGAAGTTAAAGTGTACTACACATTAGGGGTGAATATTACCATGGTTAGGCAAAGGACGCTTTGGGGAATAGTCGATACCTTGAGGGGTAAGGTCGAGCATTCGAGTTAAACTAGATTCGTGACTTAGTTTGTTAAGTATGAATCTCATGACGATTATAGGAGTGAGACTATATATTTTGTTGGTAAGTGACAAATCTCTGTATGGTTTAGGAGATGATAAGTATGAATAGTGATTGTAGATGAAACTATTGACGCATAAGTGGGAATTTTGAGTGATGTTTGGGTAAACAGAACGAGTTAAGCCTTGATGTTTTGAACCACATGTTGCTATTAAGTGGAATTGGAAGTACAGAGTACATGAATACTTAGAGATTGTGGCAATGTAAGCATTGAGAGTCTATTAAAGGATGGTAAACACTAGGGGAGTGAGAATATTTTGATAAGTTAGAGGGATTATTCAAGATTTGATTTGGGACCCTGAGATGGTTAATCTTTAAGCCGACGATTTAAAATCCGCAAGGTTGGATGGAGGACTAAGTGACACCTTAAACTTGTATGATCGAGGGAGTTGAGGTAGGCAAGTGATAAATGATTCATGTTATGGATGAGAGTGTTTGAAGATTTACTAATAATGTTGTGAAATGATTAGAAGAGGTTTCATTAGTGAGATTACTAAGGCGGTTAGAGTCAATGATGAATAAGACCCTGTGTTGTATCTTCAGAGGAAATGGATAAATTTAGACGTTGTAATGAGTATTGGAAGATTTCAAGGATCAGAAAATTATAATTTTATTCAATGACATAGGGTGAATAGGAAGAAATGTAATGAATGATTTATGGTTTAGTTGTTGTTCTTGGGAAGCCCAACGTTAAGATTTGAAAAGAGTGTTTTAGTTATTAGATGGACAAGGAAGATATGTGGGTCTTGGAGATATTTTACTACTAAGTTATAAGGATGAGGTTTAAAGATAATTATTCTTTGGGAGATGCTTATTGGGAATGTTTGAGAATTTGTTGTTTAGGACGTTCGATTGTTGGGACTCTTTCAATTTGTACCTCGGTGAAGGTTGAGAATGAGTAAGGAAATCTAGCGAGTGAACCAAATTTTGGAAAACGTGCCATGAAAACTTGCTGGAGCAGCACATGGGAATGTAGCTGATGTCAGTTAAGGGTTCATTAAATGAATTATCCATCCGAAAATCATACATTGTTGTTAGAAGGGTATGGCAATGAATTCAAAGGCTCTACTTGAATGCATGACATAGGGGTATGTTATTGTGTTCGTCAATCAAAAGAGTTAAATGTTGTTTGGTAGGGAAGAATTGAGTATGGAATGAAAAAGTTTGGTGGGAACTAGTAAGGCTTGATTTATTGAGATCACTATAATGAAGAAAGACGAAGTATGATGGCAAATGAGCTAAGAAAATAAAGGACTCTAGATGTTGACCACATAGACGGTTAAATGACGGTAGAGGTGAAAAGTGTTTTGAGATATAATTCAGATGTAGAATATTTCATAGGAAGTGTGAAAATTTGGAGGAATTAAGATTTCGTTTGAATTGTTGGAGGGATTCTTAATGACCAGGATGACAAGCTTATCTGAAGGAAGAAAAGTTTAATAGTAAAAGGAAAGACAAAAGAAAATCAAGTTAAGTTGGATGATATTTTGGGATATGACGCACAATGGTGTGTGCCAATTCTCGCTATCAAAAAATAAGGGCAATTTTCGGAAAAAAGACATACAAGAATAAGCTAAGGAACAGTTTCGAAATAATGAAGATGTATCAAGGTTCGAGGTAGAAATTTAACGTTTGTATAAATGGAAAAGTGATGGAGTGAATACAATGTGTTTGATCTGTCATAATGAAAGGATAATCATCAAGCTGCAAATAAAGGACGCAGCGAAATTGAGAAGTATCAGAATGAATGTTGGCAGCAAATGTAGGAAAATTATTTTTGGGATTGTCTAGAATTGCGAAGTATGTAGAAAATTGACTAGTGAAACGTGAATTTGAGGTGTTAGGAATGAGACAAATGTAGGCCTTAACTAGTGAAAGAAATTCAAATTGGATTTTTGTTGGAGACGTGACTCTGAAAATGAAGCACTAAACCTGAAGGAAGTTTGTGTGTTGTGGGTGGTATAGCCCTGACATGTTGTCAAAGATATTGGAAGAAACTTTGATCACCAATCGGATGTTGGGATGTGATTATTAAAGTTATAATAGCCCTGACATGTTGTCAAAGATATTGAAAGAAACTTTGATCACCAATCGGATGTTGGGATGTGATTATGAAAGTTATAATTAGACCAACATTTTGATAAGAACACTGTGGTTTGGTGTAGTGGTGCGACTAAAGAAAATCGAGGATTTGTGGGCAATGAAGAAATTAAGGAGTTCTCGGCGGTAATGATTGTTTTATGCTCAAGGTGTTGGTGTCATACTTAGAGTTTCAGTTTGGAACCTAATGGATGTTTCGTACCAAGTGGGCGATTGTACTTCATCGATAAGAAAATAAGGGAAACTCAGTGGACCTAGAGAAGATTGTTAGACCGCTTGTGCCTCGGGATAGACAATGAGGAACTGATCATACCCAATCTCTTGTTGATAATAGACAATGTCATGTTGAGTGGAACGGGCGAGTCTTACCAGCTATGATAGTGCGTAAAGTTATTAAGTACCCTATGAGAAAGGATAGACGACATTTTCTTCGCATGAGCTTGAGAAACAAGTTCTAGCATGTATGTTGAGTTGGAGTGCAAACCTAGTGTGGTTATTACTCTTACTTTAAGTTTCGAGGACGAAACTTCTTTTTGGAGGGTAGTAATGTCAGACCCTTAATTTTAAACTCTAATTTATGCAATTTTAGTATATTTGGTGTTAAATTGTTGAGGCATTTAGCCCAATTTTAATTCATTTTGTGAATTAAGTACCAAAAGCATATTTTATTAGAGTTTGTTATATGTTAATTATATATATATTTATATATATAATTTATTATCGGACTATTTTGTTAAAAATATCTCTAGTTGCTGAAGATTTTACCTGTCAATTGAGTTGCGACAAGGAGAGATATTTTTATCAAAATAGTTGGAGATGTGAGTAATGTGATGTGTGTATATATTAATTGGAAAATTAGTAATATATATATATATATATATATATATGTTTTGTTTTGAAAAGTAAGTTAATATATATATATATATATATATATGCATAAGTGAAGGAAGGATTGGAATGAGAGAAGTAAACATTTCCCTCCCTGGCGTGAGATTTCTTCTTCTTTCTTTCTATTTCGCGAGAAAACCGTGTTGGTGGGTTTCAAAACCGCCAAACACAAAACCTCACTTCTCACCTAGATCTAAGCTTCCTTTCGCGAAGTGACAAAAGGCAACGTTGTTCCTTGCCACGTTGTGGTGCTAGTGAGCTAGTTTTCGAAGCGATGTCGCGAGCGAAGTTTTACCGGAATTAATCACGGTGTCGTAATCGGTTGTTATAGCTATCGTTGAGGTAAGGGCTCCTTCCAAGTTTTTAGCTTGCATATAGGACTCTATATGTGCATTTGTGGAGTTTGATTTCGATAGAGTTTATGTGTGAATTTGGGGAAAAGTAATTTAATGGGATTTATGCGAGTGGTGGAAAAGAATTTTGGTGGTTTATGTTTGAAAATTTTGGTGTGTTATGGTTGAAAATTTTGGTGTGACATGGTTGAAAATTTTGGAAAATAAATTTGATGGGTTTGAGGTGTAGTTTTGTGGGAAATGAATTTAATTCATTTTACGGGTGAAAAGGTGGAATTGAATTTAACAGGTTTTGAGGTATGGGTGGTGGTGATTGTTGTTGGTGTGATTGATGTGTTCATGAATAATATTATGAATGTTTGAGATGTGCTTTATGTTTGAAAATGTGGGGTTTTGAATTAATGCAATTTATGTGTGGTTATTGGTGTAAAATGAATTGATAAGATTGGTTTTTATTGTGATGTGAATTGTGGAACTATGAGTTAAATATGTTTGAGTATGCTCTGTGTTAAATTTGAAAATCATTGGTGTTAAATGAGCATTAAAAATGGGGAACCTTTTAATAGCTGCATTTACTTAATGGTTGTGGTGTTAAAAGTCAAAGTATACTCATGCATTTCATAATATATGGTGACTGCGATGGTGTCATGGTGATAGTGGTGACCGTGATGGGCCACGGGATGATGCCATGTGAATTGTTGGTTCATCTTATCCTTACGGAGATTATCGCGTCGTGCTGATCTGTGAGAGATTGCACTCTAGTTGTGTTGATCTGTGAGCGATTGCACTCTAGAAAACAGTGTAAAGCTTATGAGAGGCTACACTTTAGTAAATCATGCTGGTCTGTGAGCGACTGCACCTTTGTAATTAGTACATCGACCTGTGAGAGGCGATACAATTATGATTTACGCCCCTTCGAGGAGGGTTTTGGTGAAATTCCAGAATCATGTGCATTAGCATATACGCATTGCATTAGGGTGCTTGACATGCGAGTCATGTTTGATATACTGTGATGGTTATATATACATACTTGATTGTTGTTTGTGATTGTGCCGTATTTGATGGTTGTGATTAATTGATTTGGTGTTGAAAGTGTTTGAATGATTTTGATGTGTTTTCAAAACTGAAAATCTCTCATTTTTCCAGTTGTATTCGAATACAACAGGGTTCGGCTACGAGGGTGTTGTAGTCGAATACAGTGGAACTATTTTTGCCACTAACTTCGCATTTGTATTCGAATACAAGGAGGTTGTAGTCGAATACAAATGTGTAGGATTTTTCACTGTTCTCGCATCTGTAGTCGATTACAAGGAGGTTGTAGTCAAATACATTTGTGCTGTTTTTGCTACTGTCCTGTCTCGTAGTCGACTACAGTTGTGCTGTTTTTGCTACTAACTTGTGAAATAATGTTGTATTCGAATACAGATATGCTGTATTCGAATACGACAGTGCAATTTTGTCCAAAACTTCATTATTCAACTTTGTTTATGCATGTTTAGCATATGCAAACCCTTTCTAGATGCATGCTAAGTTGAAAGGTTATTTTGTGCATTTAAAATTTAAATGATATGTGGTATTTGTTAATTTCGGTTGGTAACCCTTTACAATTTTTGAGAAAATCTGGGTTTTGTAACAGCCTGATTTTTCACAAAACGATAGTGTATTTTTTTTTCTTATAAACAAGTAAATAAATGAATAAATACTTTTGGATAAAATGTTTAAGTCGTAACACAACGACAAAAACCAACAACATTTACAACAGCGGAATAGTTTTCTGAAATACAAGTCCAAAATATTTAAACTTCTCCAAGTCACCTCAAAAAATATTACAAGGATCCATCAAAAAGAAAGTCAAGCTGACAATATAGGTATAGGTACAGTCTTCCCAAAATAAATAAATACAACCACCAAAAGAAAGACACCTAGCCCCTATACAGCCACCTAATCTGATCATGCTACAAAAGGCTATACAGCCCGGGTGATCTCCACGCGCCCAACACAAAACTCCTGACACAGCTCCGGTCAGGCATGACTAACTACCTTCCCCTCTCCAGGGTACTAACCGGTATGACGGTCCTAAATCTCATCTGAGGGCAAAGCCCAGATTTCCACAAAAATTGTAAAGGGTCACCAACCGAAATTAACAAATATCACATAGTATTTAAATTTTAAATGCATAAAATCACCCTTCAACTTAGCATGCATCTAGAAAGGGTTTGCATATGATAAACATGCATAAACAAGGTTCAAAAATGAAGTTTCGAACAAAATTACACTGTTGTATTCGAATACAACATATCTGTAGTCGAATACAGATGCGAAAACTGCAGAAAAACAGCAAAAACAATACAACTGTATTCGACTACAGCCTCCATGTAGTCGAATACACTTGCGAAAACAGTGAAAAATCCAACAGATTTTGTATTCGAATACAACCCCCTTGTATTCGAATACAATTGCGAAGTCAGTAACAAAATACATTCAACTGTATTCGACTACAGCCTCTGTGTAGTCGACTACACCTTCGAAACGCAAGTCAGAAGCAAAAACAGCTCAAGTGTATTCGACTACAACCCTTTTGTATTCGAATACAACTGTAAAAATGACAGATTTTCAGTTTTGAAACAGACCAAAGTCATTCAAACACTTTCAACACCAAATCAATCAATCACCAACACCAAATACAACACAATTCACCCACCACAATCAAATACCCAAGTACAACCATCATAACACATCAAACATGACTCGCGTGCCAAGCACCCTAATGCAATGCGTATATACCAATGCATATGATATCGTTATGTGGCTCATCCGGTCACCACTATCACCATGGCCCATCCGGTCACCATGTACTATGAAATGCATTATCTTGTGGCTCATCCGGTCACCATATACTATGAAATGCATGAGCATACTCTGACTCGCAACACCACAATCATTAAGTAAATGCAGCGATTAAAAGATTCCCCGTTTTTAATGCTCATTTAACACTAATAATTTTCAAATTTAACACAGAGCATACTCAAACATATAATCCTCAAATCACATGAAAATTTAATTCACAAATTCACATTGAATTCAAATCACCATATACACCAATCTCATCAATTCATTTCACACCAAGTCAAAATCCACACATAAATTGCATTTCTTCAAAACGCCACATCTTCAAACATAAAGTAAATTTCCACATTCATAATATTACCCATAAACACATCAATCACACCATGCAAAATTCACCACCACCCACACCTCAAAACTCATTAAATTCAATTTCACTATTTCACCCACAAAATGCATTAAATTCATTTCCTACAACATTACACCTTAAACTCACCAAATTTATTTTCCAAAATTTTCAACCAAATCAAAACTCCAAATTGTTAAACATAAACCACCAAATTTCTTTTCCACAACTCACATAAATCCCATTAAATTCCTTTTCCCCAAATTCACACATAACCCCCATCCAAATCAAACCCCACAAATACACATATAGAGTCCTATATGCAAGCTAAAAAATTGGAAGGAGCCCTTACCTCGACGGTAGCTTGAACGGCCGATTACAGCACCACGATTAATTTCCGGTAAAACTTCACTTTGCAGGACGCTTCCAAAACTAGTTCACTAGCACCGCAACGTGACAATGAGCAACTTTCTCTTCAGTCACTTCGCGAGAGGAAGCTTAGATCTAGGTGATATGTGAGGTTTTACGTTTGGGGTTTTTGAAAAAACAAAGAAAAGAGGAAGAAGATGAAGGCGTTTGTGAACAGAGGGAAAATGCTTTTCTCTTTCCTCCTTTCTTCCTTTCCTTTCTTATATATATATACTATTCATAAAATAAAATATATATATATATATATATATATAAAAATATATATATCTATTTATCCCCAACCAACCAATTTCAAACACTCTCACACGCACCCCAACAATTTTGATAAAAATATCTATTCTCATTGCAACTCAATTGACAGGTAAAACCACGATGGAAACCCCTTAAGACTTCCCTTGAGCCGCAAAGTGGTTGGAGGAGTATTATTTAATTTTTTCTTTGCTTCAGTAATACCAAACAATCCCATGGAGTTCCAATCAAGAACTTCATCCCCATCCTCCTTAGCTTTTATGGCAATCACCTCACCTTCTTCGTTAACCATCTCGCTACCTCCCAAAATCACCATCGGAGCTGCTTTTTAGCACATTAGTAAAGAGGATGGTATTTTTCCCCACACCGAAAACAAAACCCTCATGTCCGCAGCTCCATCAGTTCCGAAAACACAACCTTCATCGCTTGCATTCTTGTTTGTGGATTCAACGTACACTCCTTCAAGCAAATGTCGTTCTTGATTCCTCCCATGAAGTACCCAAGGTACTGCTCCTCCGCTAGCCTTGCTACTTGTGACGACACTTATTCGAAGCTAGTAATGTATCCATTGGTCGTTTTCGTTTGTTGCAAATCTTTCATCTCTTCATAGGGGTTATCCCTTTGTCTTCCACCATACCTTTCAATTAAAGCTTGTTTTAGTTTCAACCAATTCAATAATTATGCATGAGCAATGCTCCTCTGCCAATACCAATTTATTCCCCTATGTGTAACTGAAATTCCTAGAATTTAAAGAGTTCCTCTACCCTATCATTAATAGAATAATTCTTCTCTTTTTTACACTTGCGGACATACATTCTCCACACAACAGGTTTGAGCCTTTCACTAATCTTATGCCCAATATCCCTATCAAATATACAGAAAAAAAGTCAAGCAAAAGAAAAAGAAAATTACATTTTGCTTGGGATTTCTTAATGCAAAAAAGCGAGATCTAGAATGTATACAATCAGATAATCCATGCAGCAACACAGTTGGCAAGCAATGACCGTTCAAACAAAGTGATAAACAACTAATTTTCTTTATTAATCAATTGAATGTTGTACGTATAATTACAAGGATGGTGATCTGAAGTAAATAATGAAAACCTAAACCCGTCTAAGATTAATAGCCCTCCTTCACTCCAACTCTGGGCTGTACTAGCATAGAAGGTTTCACTCACATGACCTCCAAAAGCCTAGAACAACCCATACTGAATGCCTGTTGAATACCTGTGACTTTGCGTGGCAACAGCTACTGCTGCAGCACCAACTACACCAAGATGGGATTGTGCCTGCAGCAGTTTTGCATCAATAGTTGTTACATGATCGTTTAGGTTATTGTTATTGACTCGCCGGCGGTATGGGTTATTGTTCAAATCAGTGGTTGCTGTGGCATGTAAGTTTGACTGCGGGGATGGGAATTCATTCTTGCCTTGTTCCTTGTGTATACCTGAAGTAGTCTTTGGGTTTCGGGGATGGGTTTGAAAGGCGTCGTGGCTCGAGACTGCTTGAGTAGTATTTTGGTAAACCATCCTTGGGTCGTTAGA
The DNA here is from genome assembly GCA_037974755.1 of Cicer yamashitae. Lineage (NCBI taxonomy): Eukaryota > Viridiplantae > Streptophyta > Magnoliopsida > Fabales > Fabaceae > Cicer > Cicer yamashitae. The sequence goes on along the minus strand of JBBPBQ010000002.1, from coordinate 35,197,475 downwards.
GGATTTTGTGATTCTCTCATCTTCATAGTGTAGAACTGGGCCTACAACTCTCCCTGGCTTAGCTGTGGCAAGAAAAGAAAAACTGTTCAACATTGTTATACATATATATAGAAATAAAACAGCAACATAAATAACATATTCAGCTTCTTGTTGCGGCAATCAATTTATTTTAGATGGTAAAGTCAGCAATTTCATCTGTGGTGTGAAGATTCATATAAAATCACGAATATATTAGAATGTCAACAATTTCTTCATTCATCATAAGTTAAATTACTTCATTTATCCTCTAAAGTGAATTGTTCACTTTTAATGAGCTAAATCCAACATAAATTACCAGTACGTCATCTATGGAAAATAATAGTAAAAGGAAATTACCATCCTCCAAAGCTCTAACACGCATATATATACACATGTCAAAAATGCACATTGAGGGATCAGAGGGATCAGGCTTCTTATTGATATGCCGTAAAATGTACACCGCCGTGGCTCTTTCTCCTAATATGCTACACTTTTCACAGCTCAATTAAATAATTGAGCATTGTGGGGCTTCTTAGAAGATCTGAAATTTTCCTTGTGTTTCTTAGCAGTTAGTTTCAACCACTTCAGATCGGAATAAGAATATGATCTTTCCATCCACTTGATTTTTGGAAGGAAAAAGGATTATTATCTCATGACCTTTCTAAGTGTAATTTCTTTTTAAGGAATTGGTATTTATGGCACTGAAATCAACTTCCTCCTGGACCTCATACCTGGAAACATAATGACTTATGCATGAAACATAGGACCATCCTACCAGGTCAAATGCTCTGTTTTTCAATGACATTTTTTATCAATGAACAAAGTCTAAATGCTGAACTAATACCAGCAGCAGTACAGCTAGCCTCCAGCCACATGGTCCCCATTTTCACTGCAGGAAAGCCGGTTCCTTCCCTCGTGTAAACCAAGATGTTTAGCAAGTCAAAGAAAAATATTCAATCCCAATTCATTAAGAATGGACAGTTTCTTTCACTGAATGGGATATTAAGGATTGTAAGGACAAAATAATCAGCAGGATAACATCCCAAAGTAACTAAGTACAGAGCCCAGTGCTTGACATCTGTACCCTTTGTTTCTGATTTTTTTTTTCTGAGGGGTTGATTGGGTGAGTATAGTATGGCGCGTTATATTAAAGGTGATGAGGAGCGCCAAAACTTATTCGGACCTCGCTATACATATCCTGGTTTGATGTTGGACCAATGACCCAAAAGTGTTCCTGATAGAGACCTGGTATTTGACTGATGTGGGCCTTACTAAATAGAAGCCTATTGTTTGGAAGGTCTCCTCTAGGAAAAACAAGGTGGGGCCAGTGAGAGGGAAAGAGAAGTTTGTTCGTGAGGTGGCATTAGGACCCATGTGATTCAGTTAGAGGAGTATTTGATGGAGAGGAGTGTGGGGGAGTGAATCATTCATTCATGATTATTCTGTTAGGAGGTTAGGATATATTATTCTCTGGAGTAGGAGCTTAGTCTTTGGAACATTGGAACATTCTTATCAGTACAAGCTCTTAGAATATTCAAAAATATCTTATAATATCTTTTATATAATATTAGGGTATTTTAAGTTATTTCCTAGGATCAATTTATAATTATAGAAATATTCTGAAATATCCCTCTTTATTATGATTTGTTACTTATTTAGGATTGAGTCTATTGTATCTCTATAAATAGAGATTAATATTGAGTCTTTTGTATCAAGTCAACATAAAGCTATTATCAATAATATTAAAGCTCTTAATATTTTCTCTCCTTTTCTCTAAAATCTCACAACTTCAACATGGTATCTGGAGCCTATTTCGATCCTCCTGAACAATCTGCGTTCGAGTTCCCAACAGTTTGAGAATATAATCATAGTTTCTTTTTTCGACAGTGATCATTCATTTTTCTAACCACTCTCGTGACACATTTCGACATTGGTCTCTCTTGTTTTCTGTTCAGTTTGCTATTGCCGTCTCCACCACTATTTCTAAACTGTCACATGAACTCTCACACGCCGCTATTCTCTCCTACGAGTAGATCTCACGCGCCACCATCTTCACAGCACGTGACGACACGTCTTGATGTTGCTTCAGTTGTTGCTTGATCACTCTATCTTACTCTTGCCTTTACCCTTACTTTCTAATTTTGATCATCAGAAATATATGTTCTTGTTCAAACAGTTGTTATTCTACTGCTTTGGACGCATTTTCTCACTCCATTGACCGATCATGACTTCGTTTTGTTGTAGTAGCACTGCTTCTTCTTCGGTGCTTGGCATGCAATTCAGTTCTTACTAATAAATTATATTAGTGACTTCTATTCCCACCGAAGATCATTTCTAATGGTGTCTCTTCCCACAAATGAATCATATTAGTGACGACTTCTTTATTTGTTGATGGTCATTCTGCCAGTTTTCTTTTTTTTTCATGACTCACTTTAATTTGATAATTTGTCCCAGATGCACTGGTCCCATCTTTGTCCCAGATGTACTAGTCTCGCCTCTCTCTCCCTGAAGCACGCACCTCTCTCCCTAAAGCAATTGTTAGACTTAATTTTAAGTTTAAACATTTTTATTTTGGGTCTCGGGTAAAATTGGATTGAAGCTTTCCAAATGCATTTTTTAGACGAACGTACCTTGCTTTGTTCAATTGTTTGCCATGAATTTCTCTTAAGCTGGTGATCATTCTAGCTATTTGGCTAGGCTATATTTACTGCAATTCTCTTCGACGTCGCCAGCATCCCCAAGTTGCCTTTCAATCTATTTTTATTATTTTGCAGAGCAATACATTGTTTTCTTGGGACAAACTAAAGCTTAGTAAACTTTAGCTGGACGGGGAGTGTTAGAATATTAGAAAATATCTTACAACATCTTTTGTATTATACTAAGGTATCTTGAGCTATTTCCTAGGATCAATTTATAATTATAGAGATATACTGGAATATCCCTCATTATTATGATTTGTATCTCTATAAATAGAGATTAATATTGATCCTTTTGTACCAAGTCAGCATAAAGCTATTATAGATAATATTCAAGCTCTTATTATTTTCTCTCCTTTTTTCTTCTAAAATCCCACAACTTCAAATCCTTTAATTCATAATATCAATTCAGCAACATCTTACCTTACTCTTTGTCTATTTCATTTGTAATTCTACAAGTCATTTCTTTAATTTCTTTCTTTTTATCATTGGTCCGACCAGACGGATTACAAGAAGGAGCTAGCAAAACGCTGAATTGTCCATGCCACCAAAGCTATCCGATAGAGTAGAAGCATTAGAGGGGAAATTTGTGACGTGGGAAGAATCCCTACATCTTAGAATGGAGGAATTTAGAAACTTCGAGAGCGACCTTCACCCGAAGTCTCATCGTCTCTTTCTGATGAGGCATGTTCTGAGCTCAAGATGGCATTGAAGAAGGTGGAGTTACCACCGTTTGATGGTGAAGATCCAGTTGGATGGATTACACAGCAGAAACCTATTTTGAGGTGCAAGGATCGTCAGAGGAAGTGAAGGTGCAGTTTGCGAAGGTATGTATGGAAGGTGCTACCATACATTTGGTTCAACTGGCTTCGTGAGCTAGAAGATTATCTCACCTGATCTAAACTGAAGAAGGAGTTGATACGGCAGACGAAGAGTGATAATTTGTTCGAAGAACTAAAAGATTTGCAACAAGTAGGAGATGTGGAAGAATATATCATTGAGCTTAAATATGTATTTTCATAGGTGATTCATCCCCCGAAAGATCAATATCTAGGTTACTTCTTGGGAGGTCTCAAACCTGAAATCCCTTTGAGCATACTCACTCTCAATCCATGATCTCGTATTCAAGCCATGAAAATGGCACTCGATGTGGAAACTGAATTACGTGGATCCCTAATTCACCGAGGTAGTGGAGCAACGCAACAGGGAAAAGGATTTAAGGAGATGTATCACAGATCGGGTGGTAAAGGAGGATCCGGGTCAATTTTAGGGTCGAGTAGGAGAAGTGGATTTGAATATGGTTTTAAAACTCCCATAGAGGCCCTGTCCTCTTTTTATATATATATATATAATGTATTGTCAGCATATTTCAATTCAATAAAAATATTTTACCCTAATCCTTGAGAATTCCATTAGGTCATTTTGTAAATGCCTAAACTATATAGCTAGGCCAATTGTCTTGAATGAAGGTAACTCATATTTTAACAAAAACTTATCTTCTCTAAGAAAATTCTCTCTAACATTCTACATTTACTCGTCATCATTGGAGCTCATTTGACCAGAGTTTCCTGAGATTGAGTATTGGATTTTATCGACGTAATCCCTAGAATCCAAATTCCTGTCTCAATTAGTATCAGACCATCGTCCTGGTGCTTAATCATGGAAGAAGTCGAGCCCATTCAAATGGAAATGGAGGCATTGCACCTTCGAATGCTACAACAGTATGATAAAACGGAAGAAAAAATGAGTAACACTTTCGACTATTTCCTGACAAGCTTCAAATGAAATCAAAGCTTTGCGTAGAAATCGTTTGCAACCACGACAACAAGGGTTTTCTAGAGTTTCCCAGCGACCTTCCATTTACAATCCACAAATCCTAAGATCGACATCCATGGTCACGAACCAGCAGAAACCCACTGATTCAACCCCATTTTTCTATGATTCGATGGTGCTAGGTGACGAAGACTATGTGAAATCACAAGATAAGTTCCTGATAAATCTGATTTTGATGCGGATTAAAATGGGTTCAGCAGTTAATGTTACCAAAATGGAAAAGTCATTGGATAAGGATGTTCATAAGTTGCTTTTCCAAAACCCATCAATCCTTGGTCAAGATTTGCTCTCAACCCATCATTTTATGGTCGATTCCCGGGTATCTCTAAATCCGAGGCCATATTTGAACTATTGCATAACTAGATTGGGTCATACAACACAAAGACCTGCAGAATTTTCTAATCGACGCCCAAAAACCTTGAAGCTACCCTTCCTGACTTACCTCAAAAATCTCCATGGCTGTGAGAAAATCCCCTGATACTAGCAATAACACACGACATTTCAGATCTGAACCCATTTCAAACAAGCCAAAGGGGAATAACAATACCCATGTGCAGAACCAGAGTGCTAAGCCTATATTTAACAAGGTAACAAGGAGTCTTAATGCATCGGAAATGGCCGATAAATTGACAAAGCATTAATTATGTTTTGTGATGAGCCCTTTACTCTAGATCATCAATTGAAGCATAAGATTACTCAAATTATAGCAGGTGTTAGGTCGTTTTCCAATGGTGTTCAGGGAATTGGAGGGATTACCAACTAAACGAGACAGTTCATTCCATTGAGCTGCAAAATAAAGGTGCTCCGATCAGTGTGAGGCCATATTGGTACCTGTATCTCCACAGCGAGATAGAAAAGCAAGTATAGAGTATGCTGACACAAGGTGCTCCGATCAGTGTGAGGCCATAGCTCTAGTTCTTTTTCTAGCCCGGTAATGTTGGTTAAAAAGAAGGATGAGACGAGGAGGGAACTCAACCAAGTCACCATACCGAACAAGTATCCCATTCCGGTTGTAGAGTGTTAGAACTGGTCTGTGAAACTGAAGAAAACTGAAGTGAATAGATGAAGTAAAGAAAATCAAGAATGGTTTCTCTCAAGAATGTATTATTAAAATTAACAACAGTGAATACTGTGACAGTTACAGAATCTGCCAACTGAATTGCCCTGCAATTCAGTTCCAATCAATTAACTCTCTAACTGCCTACCTATTGAAGACTAAGCTTCTGTTATTTATACTAACCATCCTAACTAATTCAGTTAGGATTTACAGCTAGCACAACTCAGCAATTAACAGAACTAACACATAGAATTTAAACTTGGTTCCTTCTCTCATACACCTTCCTAATAGGAATCCTTGCTTTACTAGCAATCCTATCAATACCCCCCCCCCCCTAAAAGAACTACCTTGTCCTCAAGGGGAAAAGACGGAAAATCCTCCAACATCTTGGAAGCTCGCTCCCAAGAGTTATCACAGGATGGTAAATGAGTCCATTTCACCAAAACCTCCATATTGCCTCCAACATCAGTCCTCCACTGCAGAATATCTTCTAGCTGTACAACCAATTCAAGCTCCTCAGTCAACATTGGTGGTAAGGTCTGAGGTGAATGTTGCGGTTTCAAAGCCTTCTTAAGCAATGAAACATGGAACACCGGATGAACTTTAGTTTCAAGAGGCAGATCTAGCTTGTAAGCCACCTCCCCCACGCGGCTTAGAATCTGGAAAGGGCCATAATACTTAGGAGCCAATTTAGCATATGGTCTATCAGCCAGGGACTTCAATTTGTAAGGCTGAAGTTTCAAGAAAACCCACTCCCCAATTCAAAATTCACCAACCGCCGGTGCTTATTTGCTTGTGCCCGCATCTGATCTTGAGATTTCAGCAAATTCTGTCGCAAATCAGCAAGTATATCATCCCGTTGCTGGGCCAACTGATTGACATCATCCAACTTTGATGGAATGGTGCAGCTCTTAATCAACAACGGAGGGTCTCTTCCATATAAAGCTTTAAAAGGTGTCATTCCAGCAGAAATATTGTAGTTACTGTTAAACCAGAACTCAGCCCAATGCAACCAATTCAACCAAGTCTTGGGCTTAGGGCCAGCAAAGCACCTAAGATAGGTCTCTAAGCACCGATTAACAACTTCAGTTTGACCATCCGTTTGAGGGTGATAAGACGTGCTATGCTTAAGACTAGTTCCAGCCAATTTGAACATCTCCCTCCAAAAACTGCTGAGAAAAACTGCATCTCTATCCGATACAATTGTAGAAGGAAATCCATGAAGCTTCACAACTTCCATCACAAACAAAGCTGCTACCTCCTTAGCATTGTAATGATGCCCAAGAGGAAAGAAGTGAGCATACTTTGTAAGTCTATCAATGACTACAAAGATTGTATCCTTGCCTCTAACTCGTGGAAGGCCACCAACAAAATCCATAGAAATATCCTGCCACACTTGGCAAGGAATAGGCAACGGTTGAAGTAGTCCCCCGGCGATAAAGTGGAGTACTTGTTCCTTTGACATACATCACACTCTTCAATAAACTTCTTGATATCTCGCCTCATGCCCTCCCAAAACAAGAAACTAGAGACCCTTTTAAAAGTTCTGAACAATCCTGAATGTCCTCCACAAGGAGAATCATGGCATTCAGCCAAGATAAGTGGTATTTTATTAGAACCCTTAGGCAACACCAATTTACCTTTATACAAAAGCCTTCCCTTCTTGAACTCATAACCAGAATGAGAAGTAGGAGAGACAATTAAGTCCTGCACCAACTGCTGCAATTTAGGATCTTGTTGCAATTCCTCATCCCAAGAATCATCTTCCACATGTAGAACTGAGAGAGCAGCATACATATCTCTCCTCAACAAGCTATCTGCTGCAGTATTCTCCTTTCCTGGCTTGTATTGGATTTCAAAATCCAAACCAATGAGCTTGACAGCCCATTTAAATTGCTCAGCACTGAACAATCGTTGATCAGTCAAAAACTTAAGGCTCCTTTGGTCAGTCCTCACAATGAAATGGTTGCCCAAAAGGTAGTGTCTCCATTTGGTCACAGCCTGAACCAAAGCCATAAGCTCCCTCTCATAAACAGACCTTTGTTGAGCTCTCAAAGATAAGCCTTGACTCCAAAAGGCAAGGGGTTTACCCTCCTGCATTAAAACAGCCCCCAACCCCTTACTAGAAGCATCGGTTTCGACTACAAAGACCTTAGTGAAATCAGGTACAGCCAACAAGCGAAGATCAATCATGGCTGTTTTCAAGGCCTGAAACGCAGATGTAGCTTCCTCAGTCCAACAAAACTTGTCTTTCTTCAAAAGCTCAGTTAAGGGTTTGGCTAATTTACCATAACCTTGGACAAAACGTCTATAATACCCTGTTATTCCAAGGAAACCCCTAAGACCCTTCACATCCGTAGGGTTAGGCCAAGAAGTCATGGCTACAGTCTTGGACGGACAAGCTGCCACCCCTTCTCCAGAAATCACATGTCCCAAGTACTCAAGACTAGACTGTCCAAAGCTACATTTTTTCTTATTTGCCTTCAACCCATTCTGCACCAGCACTGCCAAGACTTGGTGAACATGAACAAGATGAGCTGACATATCCTTGCTATACACCAAAATGTCATCAAAAAATACCAGGACAAATCTCCGGAGGAAAGGCTTCAAAACCTCATTCATGAGGGCTTGGAATGTGGAAAGAGCATTGGTGAGACCGAAAGGCATCACCAAGAACTCATAATGCCCCTCATGAGTTCGGAAAGCCGTCTTCTCTATATCATCTTCCTTCATCCGAATTTGATGATAGCCTGATTTTAAATCAAGCTTAGTGAATATTGTTGCTCCATCAAGTTCATCAAGCAACTCTTCAATGATAGGGATGGGAAATTTGTTAGGGATAGTAATTTTGTTGAGAGCCCTATAATTCACGCAGAAACGCCAACCCCTGTCTTTCTTCTTGACCAAGATGATGGGACTAGAGTAAGGGCTAATGCTCGGTCTTACAATTCCAGCCTCAAGCATTTCTGAAACCAATCGCTCTATCTCTGTTTTTTGATAATGTGGATACTTATACGATCGTAGATTAGGTATCTCAGCCCCCTCCTTCAAATGAATTGCATGATCTAACCTCCTTTGGGGTGGAAGACCTTGCGGATCCTCAAAAACCTCAGAATACTGTTGAAGCACCTCTGAAACAGCTTCAGGTATGACTGGAACCGCTGCTGGTTTCTGCTCTGCAGAATCGTACTGAATTAATAAGCCTTCCCCTTCTTCCTTCAAAATTTGCATGAAGGCTCCATAGGACAATTCAGTCTTGGTTAAGGAAGGATCACCAACCAAAGTAATCAACTTGCCATCTCTAGACAAGGTAAGCTCCAACTTGCCAAAGTTGGTTTTGACCTCTCCCAAACAAGAGAGCCAATCCAAACCCAACACCAAATCTACCCCTTGCAGGGAGAACAAATAAAAGTCTTGCTTAATCTCCATTCCTTGCAAATGCAAACTCAACTTGGGACACTTTCCCTTACATTTCACCCTATGACCATCCCCCACTTCCACAATGTAAGAAGGAGTATCTTCCACCATCAAGCAGAGTTTCTGAACTACCTCTTGAGAAATGAAGCTATGAGAAGCTTCACAATCTATGAGTACCAAAACAGAATTGTTCTGAACTACCCCTTGTATCTTCCAAGAATTTGTGGAAGTCAGCCCAGCCATTGAACACAGAGACAATTGCAGAGAATTGAAAGTTTCAACCTCCTAAAACTCAGCCTCGTTGTCCTCCTCGTCATCTTCTTCTAAAATAATCATACGAAACTGCTTATTCTTGCATTTATGTTCTCTATTATAAGGCTCATCACATCTGAAACAGAGTCCCTTCTCCCTTTTGTCTCTCATCTCAGCCCCGGACAACCGTTTGAAATCACCACTCCTGGTTTTATTCCCTTCCCTAGCCTGAACACTCATCATATTAGCAGTAGAGGTACTGCACTCAGTTTTCTTATCTAACCAAGGCTTAGTATCCACCGTCACAGTCTTAGAGTAAGAACTAGCCTTAGAAATAGAGGTTGGTTTAGTGAAAGTGTTGGTTCCATTCTTAGTCCAAACCAGATTCTTCTCCTCAATCATAATAGACTTTTGAATTAAATCAGACAGAGACTTTAATTCATAAAGTTTTACCTCCACTTGAATTTCCTCTTTCAAGCCATTCATGAAAATTCCTCATGCAAATTCTTGATCAATGACCTTCAAAGCTCCAACATATTTCTCAAACTCCTCCACAAATTCCACCACCGTCCCTGTTTGTTTGAGTGCCACCAACAACTCAAAAGGATTTTATACCATTGAAGGTTGAAACCTGCGAACCACCGCCAGCTTGAACCCGTCCCATGTTGGTTCAAGATTGCACCTAGCCCACCAGCGATACCAGCTCAGTGCTCTACCCTCCAGGGCCACCAAAGTGGCACGCATCTTCTCCTCCTCAGGAACGCTTCGCAACTCGAAGTATCGTTCCAAACGGTGCGTCCAACCGTACGCATCGTCGCTTGAGAAAATCGGGATCTCCAGCTTCCTCCACCGGTCGTGCTCACCAAGGGATCTACCCCCGTCGCCGCTGATCTCCACTTCTTCCCTGCGAACAGTCCTGCCACTGTTGGAATCAATCTTGGCCGCGAGTGCAGCCAATTGGTCCTCCGTATGTTTGGCGCGCGCCTCTGCCAACTCTAATTGTGTGCGCCATTCCTCGCGCTCCTGCTCCCAATCACTCGAATCTCTCACCATGCTTCTTGTCTTCATGCAATGCGCAGTAGAAGGAATCAAAATCAGTGCACTAGATCGGTGCTCTGATACCAGTGTTAAAACTGGTCTGTGAAACTGAAGAAAACTGAAGTGAATAGATGAAGTAAAGAAAATCAAGAATGGTTTCTCTCAAGAATGTATTATTGAAATTAACAACAGTGAATACTGTGACAGTTACAGAATCTGCCAACTGAATTGCCCTGCAATTCAGTTCCAATCAATTAACTCTCTAACTGCCTACCTATTGAAGGAGTTGTTGGATGAATTGCATGGTGTTAGATACTTTTCTAAGATTGATTTAAAGTTTGGTTACCACCAAATATGGGTGAAGGATGAGGATGCGCACAAAACAGTGTTTCGAACACATGAAGGTCACTGAATTTTTTGTAATGCCATTCGGGTTGATGAATGGTTAATTCCTCACATAATGTGAAAGGAGTGAGAGGATTCTTGAGGTTGATTGGGTACTATAGAAAGTTTATCAAAGGATATGGAAAAATAGCTAAACCTTTGACAGAATTAACCAAGAAGGGTGGGTTCAAGTGGGGAGAGCAGGCCTTGCAGGCCTTTGAAGAGTTGAAGAAGGTAATGACTAACGCCCCAATATTAGACTATCAGTGCCAGATTTTAAATCTGCACTGATAGTCTAATATTGGGGCGGTAGTCATTACCTTCTCAGGGACAGCCCAACACATTTGAAAGGCTAAAGCGAATTTTAATATGAGGTCTAAAGCGGATTTTCTAAATTTTAACATGATATCACCAAGTTAATATAATTGATGTCATGTAATATTTCTTTTTCAATTGATTGAATATTGTCGAGACAATATTAAATTTAGAAAAGATTTATATGTTTTAATTTTAAAAATATTAAAATCTGAGGCATTTTTATTAAGTAAAATTTGTTTTTGAGGCCTTATGATAAAGTAAAAATTGTATTTTTCATGGAGGTCTAAACGGTTGCTTTAGTGGCTATACCCTCGGGTCGGCCCTACAAATTTTACACAACCAATTGAGATTGAATGTGATGCGTCTGGAAGGAGAGTAGTGGTCGTTTTGATACAAAGAAGAGACCAAACGCATTTTTTAGTAAGGCCTTGTCAAAACATAACTTTGCAAAATCAGCATATGAGAAAGAACTCATGGCCCTTGTATTGGCGGTGCAACATTTAAGGCCTCATCTCTTAGGAAGGAAATTTGTGGTCTACTCAAATCAATAGAGTCTCAAACTGTTGAAGAATCAAGAGAAATCAGATTTGATTCTCTTTTATTTTATATTATTATATTTATTTTTATTTTATAATTCTGTCATTATTACTCAGTATTACTATTGTAATTTATTTTCCTATATAAACAGCTTAGGGCTGTAGTAATAAAATATGAAAGTATTTTACTTTTTACTTTCTTCATGGTATCAAGAGCTTTTGGTTAGGGTTCCACAACCAGTAGGGTTTGGGGATCCCAAACTAAAAGGGTTCAACATCTTACCACACTCCAACCAACTAAGCTAAAGGGTTCAACCTCCGACTTTGTGACGCTCTAACCAACTAAACTAAAGGGTTGACCTAACCTATTTTTTATCTACCTAATGGCACACAATACCCCATGGAAGACAACCTTTATGGGTAGTGGCACCAGCAACAACGATGGTTTGGGTGAAAAATCAGTAGTCAACAACGACGATGGTTTGGGTGAAAAATCAGCAGTCAACAACGACGATGGTTTGGGTGTAAAATCAGAAGTAGTCAACAACGTCGGCAGTATTTGTTTAGGCAGTGACAACGGCGGCTGGAATGGTTTATCTAACAATGGTTTTTCCAATTTTTTTTGCCACGAGGGAACTTCTAATGCCCTCAAGGTTGAAATCCAGAAACTCAATGGAAAAAATTATGTCGAATGGTCCCAAACCGCAAGATTGATACTAGACGGTAAGGAAAAATATGGTTTCCTCAAAGGAGAGGTGCAAATGCCTGCCACAACTGATCCGAATTACAGGTTTTGGATATCAGAGAACTCTGTTATTATTGTTTGGCTGCTTAGTAATATGGAATTAGTGAATAAAAAACCTTTTATGTTTTTGCCTACTGCTAAGGAAGTTTGGGAGGCTATCAAAGAAACATATTCCGACATTCAGAATTCTTCTCAAATTTTCGATCTCAAATCACGATTGTGGCATGCCAAACAAGGAGATAGAGATGTCACTACCTATTATAATGAGTTGATGACACTATGGCAAGAATTGGATCTCTGCTATGATGATCATTGGAAGTGCTGTGAGGATAGTGTTTTGTTTCTTAAAAGACAGGAGAACGACCAAGTATTCATCTTGGTTAGACTTAATAAGCGGCTTGATGAAGTCCGAGGCAGAATATTGGGAAAGATTCTATTGCCATCACTTCGGGAAACGTTCTCAGAAGTTAGAAGAGAAGAGGCGAGACAAGGTGTTATGATGGGTAAGTCACCTTCTGTTGGTGAGGTTGAAAGCTCTGCCCTAGTCACTAAGAATGAAGACGGGAAGAGAGATGGCAAGAAACCATGGTGCGAACATAGCAAACGTCCATGGTACACACGTGATACATGTTGGAAGCTCCATGGAAAACCTCTAAATTGGAAGAAAAAAGAAAGAAATGAAGGTCATGCGCTCCAAGCTGGTACCTCTGATCAAGAGAAGCACGCCCCTTCAAACCCATCTCCTTTCACCAAGGAACAATTAGATCAATTGTGCAAACTCCTTGAGTCTCAAACTCCTTCTTGCTCTATAGCTCAGAAAGGTAATTTTCCAAATATTGCTCTACTTAGTGTCACTCCCAGCCATACTTGGATTATCGATTCTGGTGCTACTGACCATATAACTAGGGAGTCGAGTCTGTTTTCTTCATATAGTCCTTGTGCAGGTAACCACAAAATTAAAATTGCAGATGGCTCTCTTTCAGCCACTACATGGAAAGGTTCTGTTATTTTGTCACCTATGTTAACCTTAAAAGATATTTTACATGTTCCTAATTTATCATGTAATCTGTTATCCATTACTAAATTAACAAAGGATATAAATTGTCAAGCTAACTTCTTTCATTCTCATTGCACCTTTAAGAATTTGAGCACGGGGAAGATGATTGGCAGTGCTAAGGAGAGTGGAAGACTCTATTATCTTGACAATGGACTCGACTTCAAAGACCAACCAAAAACAAGTACCTGCTTTGAATCTATTTTTGTTTCTTTTAATAATGATGATATTATGTCATGGCATTTACGGTTAGGACATCCTAGTTTTCCGTATTTGAAACATTTGTTTCCTAAATTATTTTCTAAGAAGGATCCATCTTTATTTCATTGTGAAACTTGTGAATTTGCTAAACATCACCGTTCTTCTTTTTCTACACAACCATATAAACAATCAAAACCGTTTGCAGTTATTCATAGTGATGTTTGGGGTCCTAATAGAATAAACACTTTTTCTAATAAAAAATGGTTTATAACTTTTATTGATGATCATACTAGAATTTGTTGGGTTTATCTATTGAAAGAAAAATCAGAAGTTGGACAGGTTGTCAAAAATTTCTTTAAAATGGTGCACACTCAATACCAAACAAATATTCAAGTCTTCAGAAGTGACAATGGTAAAGAATATTTTAATATACCTTTGTCCGATTTTATTCTTGCAAACGGGGTTGTTCATCAAAGTTCTTGTGTTAATACACCCCAACAAAATGGAATTGCAGAGAGAAAGAATAGGCATCTTCTTGAGGTTACTAGAGTTTTACTATTTGCAAATAAGGTTCCAAAATATTTGTGGGGTGAAGCTGTTTAACTGCATCATATTTAACTAATCGAATGCCATCTAAAGTTTTAGATTTTCAAACCCCTCTTGATGTTTTTCGAAATTATTTTCTTTTGACTAGTGTCTCTGCTGATTTGCCACTAAAAGTTTTTGGTTGCACTGCTTTTGTTCATGAACATAAACACCTTGACAAACTCGAGCCACAAGCAATAAAATGTGTGTTTACCGGTTACTTTCCAACTCAGAAGAGGTATCGGTGTTTTGAACCAAAATCAAAGAATTTTTGTCACCATGGATGTTACTTTTGTTGAAAATCAACCATTTTTTACTGACATTCATCTTCAGGGGGAAAATTTTAAGGAAGATTCATCTTTTACTTTTGAAAACATCATTACTTTAAGTGATATAGTGTTGTCACAAAATAATGAGACTTATATTGATGCACCAAAAAAAAATGCCCAAGAATCCATATTTGAACTCAATCCACTTATGAATGAGGTTTCAACAGATTCGGGGGCGACAATTTCAAATCAAAATCACAATGATCAAATTCTTGATCTCAATAATAATGAAGGACCACCTAAAATGCCACAACATAATGACTCAGATAAAGAGACACAAAGCAGGGTTACTACAATTGACCCTACTTGGAAGGAAAATGTCTTTGAGAGAAGAAACCATAAACAGAGAAATGAAAGACCCATTCTCCGACCCTTCCAAAATTTCGAACCAATAGATAATCCAACACATCATCTTGATACAGGTAAGTCTTCTTCTGTTCTTAAGAGTCATGTCGAGTATCTTGATATAGACCTTCCTATTGCAATTAGAAAACCTATTAGATCATGCACTAAATATCCTTTGTCTAATTATGTGTCATACTCAAAATTGTCTTCTTCATTTGTTGTATTTACCTCTAAGTTGTCTGCTGTAGAAATTCCAAAAAATATACAGGAGGCTCTAAAAATTCCAAAGTGGAAGGAAGTTGTTCTTGAGGAGAAGAGAGCTCTTAAGAAGAATCAAACTTGGAGTCATGACGTTACCTACAGGAAAGAATACTATTGGCTGTAAATGGGTATTTATTGTGAAATATAATTCTGATAACACAGTTGAAAGATACAAGGCACGCTTGGTTGCTAAAGGGTTTACTCAGACATATGGCATTGATTACTCAGCGACTTTTGCTCCTGCTGCCAAATTAAACACTATTAGAGTTCTCTTGTCCTTGACAGTGAATTTAAATTGGTCTCTTAACCAACTTGATGTAAAGAATGCTTTTCTGAATGGTGATTTGGAGGAGGAAGTATACATGGATAGTTCACCTGGCTTTGAAGATAAATTTGGTTCAAATGTGTGCAAACTACAAAAATTCTTTTATGGTCTCAAGCAATCCCCAAGGGTTTGGTTTGAAAAATTCACTCGGTCGGTCAAAAGACAAGGATATATGCAGGGACAATCAGACCATAATCTGTTCATGAAGTTCTCTAATGTTGGTAAAATTGCAATTCTAATTGTATATGTAGATGATATTATTCTCACAGGAGATGACATTGTTGAGATGGAAATATTGAAGAAAAATTTGACAAAAGAATTTGAGATCAAAGATTTAGACGCCCTTAAATATTTTCTTGGTATGGAAGTTGCTCGCTCAAAGAAGGGAATTGTTGTTTCTCAAAGAAAATGCATCCTAGATCTCTTGGAAGAAACTGGAATAAGTGGGTGTAGACCAGCAGATACTCCTATGGAATTAAATGCTAAACTTTGGGAGAAAGGCAGTGTTCCGATTGAGATTGGAAGATACTAGAGGTTAGTCGGCAAACTTATTTATCTAGCCCACACTAGACCTGACTTCGCTTTTTTTGTGAGTGTTGTAAGCCAATTCATGCATTCTCCCTATGAAGAACACTTGGAGGCAGTTTATCGGATCTTAAGGTACTCGAAATCCAATCCTGGAAAGGGTTAATGCTTCAAGAAAACTAATGACAGAAAAGTCTCTATATTTACAGATGTTGATTGGGTAGGATCAGTTACTGATAGAAAATCAACCACTGGATATTGTGCCTATGTTTAGGAAAATTTAGTTACTTGGAGAAGTAAGAAACAAGGAGTTGTTGCTCGAAGCAGTGCAGAAGCTGAATTCAGAGCAATGGCTCAAGGAATATGTGAACTTTTATGGATTCGTAAACTCTTGGACGAACTGAAAATAAAAGTTGACTCACCCTTAAAATTGTTCTGTGGTAGCAAAGCAGCAATAAGTATAGCTCACAACCCTGTACAACATGATAAAACCAAGCACATTGAGATTGACCGCCATTTCATAAAAGAAAAAATTGATGCTGGAATTATATGCCTGCCATTTGTGACTTCCAATCAGCAAACTGCTGATATCTTGACAAAAAGTTTGGCAAGACCCAATTTTGAGCGACTTATAGCCAAGTTGGGCATGACTGATATCTATGCACCAACTTGAGGGGGGGTGTTGAAGAATCAAGAGAAATCAGATTTGATTCTCTTTTATTTTATATTATTATGTTTATTTTTATTTTATAATTTTGTCATTATTACTCAGTATTACTATTGTAATTTCTTTTCCTATATAAACAGCTTAGGGCTGTAGTAATAAAATATGAAAGTATTTTACTTTTTACTTTCTTCATTTGCTGCAACAATGAATAACGAAGGCTGATCAACAAAATTGGATTGCTAAGCTTCTAGGCTATCATTTCGAGGTAGTGTATAAACCGGGCACGGAGAACAAGGCGGCTGATTCCTTGTCCAGGATGTTTGACAAAGGTGAGTTGAAGAGTATCATTGCATTTCCTATTTGGTTGCAAGTGCAACAAGAAGTGGGAGAAGATGAGGAGTTGAGAAAGGTGATGGAAGGTATAAAATCCTACCAAATGCCCACCTCGTTTTCAGCTTGCATAAAGGGATACTGCACTACAAAAACAGGTTGTTTTGGCTTCCAAATCGGCGTGTACACCTCCTATACTGCAGGAATTTTACTCTACTCCAGCAGGGGGTCATTTTGGCTTCTTAAGGACATATCAGAGGGTGGCTGGGAATTTGTATTGGGTACCAATGAAAAGGTCTATTCAGGATTTTGAGTTGTGATGTTTTCCAAAAGACAAAAATACTCCGCTTATTTGCCGGCGGGCTTGCTGCAGCCTCTTCCTATTCCAAAGCAGATTTGGGAAGATATTTCCCTTGATTTCATCACCGGTCTTCCTAAATCTAAGGGGTTTGAGGCTATTTTTGTTGTGGTGGATTGGCTTTCGAAATATAGACATTTCATACCCTTGAAGCATCCTTACACTGCAAGGAAAATAGCGGAGGTGTTCACAAAGGAGATAGTTCGTTTGCATGGAGTGCCACAGTCCATTGTAAGCAACCATGACCCTTTGTTCATAAGTTTATTCTGGAAGGAACTGTTTAGATTGCAGGGAACCATTTTGAACATGAGTTCATCCTATCATCCCAAGAGGGACAGTCAAACAAAAGTGGTTAATTGGTGCCTTGAGGCCTATCTGCATTGTTTCGCTTCCGAACGGCCCAAGGGTTCGGTTTATTGGGTGTATTGGGCTGAATTATGGTATAATTCCACTTACCATGTGTCTACCAGAGCAACATCTTTTGAGGTTGTGTATGGACGGAAGCCGCCCCCTTTTGTTCGCTTTTCCCAAGACAGGAATAGAGGCAGTGGCTGCCAAATTGGTGGAGTCAGGGATGAGGCTTTAAGTCAATTGAAGCATCATTTGCTCAAAGCACAGCAGCAGATGAAGAAATATGCTGATAAGAAAAGGAGAGACATGTTTTTTGAAGTGGGAGAGTGGGTGTTCTTATTGAGACCCTATAGGCAACAAATAGTTACAAGAAGAATGAATCAGAAGTTGGCACCGAGGTATTTTGGGTCTTTTCTGATACTGGAAAAAATAGGAGAAGTTAAAACTGCTCGAGTCTGCAAAAATCCATTCGGTTTTCCATATTTCTCAGCTGAAAAAGGTTATTAGAAACTACACAGCGGAGCCAGCACTACCTGCAGGTCTGGAAATTGAAGCAGATGACATGGAAGAACCTGAATCTCTGCTGGCCTGCAGAGAAATTTGTACAGGGGGCGCATTGGTGAAGCAGTGGTTAGTCAAGTGGAAGGGACTAGCTGTGGAGGATACCACTTGGGTGAATGAAACCTTGCTGCAGAGTCAATTTCCCCAATTCAGCCTTGAGGCCAAGGCTGTTGCTGCAGAGGCTGGCAGTGATAGAGACTTGAATTATGTGTCTGGTATTGTGACTGATGTGGGCCTTACTAAATAGAAGCCTATTGTTTGGAAGGTCTACTCTAGGAGAAACAAAGTGGGGCCAGTGAGAGGGAAAGAGAAGTTGGTTAGTGAGGTGGCATACGGACCCATGTGATTCGGATAGAGGGGTATTTGATGGAGAGGAGTGTGGGAATTGATGGAGAGGAGTGTGGGGAATTGATGGAGAGGAGTGTGGGGAAGTGAATCATTAATTCATGATTATTCTGTTAGGAGGTTAGGAGTTATTATTCTCTGGTGCAGGAACTTAGTCTCTGGAACATTCTCATATGTACGAGCAATTCTGCTCTATCCTTTAATTCATCATACCAATTCAGCATCATCTTACCTCACTCTTTTTTTCTGTTTCATCTATAATTCTGCTACTGTCATTTCTTTAATACCTCTGTTTCCATCAGTTCCTTTAACAATGTACTCTAGAGATAACTCGGAAATATTCTTCTCAAAATCAATCAAATACTTTCCAAAGAAGAAAACCGTATTTTAATCAATCATCAAAGCCTAAATTATTTAAGGCACCTAAAGGGTATTCGTATATAAAAATCCTAATTAAAATATCCAAGATAAATCCAAATTAAATACTTAATCTTAAATAAAATACCAATATCCTTAAATTAGATATTTAATAAGTAAAGATAAAATACCTGAAAAAGAGAGACAGATAATATCCTAAGTGACATAATAATTATCAAATATGATAGAGAAAAAAAATTGAACAAATCATCCTAAATCAATTCTG
Source organism: Cicer yamashitae (assembly GCA_037974755.1). Taxonomy (NCBI): domain Eukaryota; kingdom Viridiplantae; phylum Streptophyta; class Magnoliopsida; order Fabales; family Fabaceae; genus Cicer; species Cicer yamashitae. The sequence continues at coordinate 35,178,301 of JBBPBQ010000002.1, read as the reverse complement.
CGAATAGGGAGGATACAAAATTGCAGAGGGGCTGATGAGCTTTTCTGAGATAATTTTCATTTCAGTTTCCTTTAACTATTTTTGTAGCTATTTGAGAAGGATGACATTTCTTCCTTCTATGTACATTTATTGCTTAAATTAAATCATTCAGTATTCACTCTAGTCCTCCCTCCTCATATCGTAAACAAATACCATATTATAGTCTTAACTTCTATTTGTTTTTCAAAAAATGAAATACAATAAACTTCTTTACCTGGCACCCGTGGTGGAGGTTGTACACCCCTTAATTGATTTCTAGAATTTTCTCCTGTTGCTCTCCAACTCTTAGATGTCTCTTCTACCATTTTCTTTTTCTCATACAAAGCAGGGGTTGGCTGGTTACTGGGAAGAATTGAACCAGAGTAAACAGTGGACCTGCAAAAGAGGAATGGTTAGCATAACCACCAAAAATATTTCGCTATAAAATTCTGACAAATTCAACTTGTCGTGAAAACGACAATAACCAGCAAGTTAAATACAGCAGGGGATATCCCGCCATGTGTTGGTTCTCTTTGATCTTACCTTGGAAGGGAGACATGCTTTCTTTCAGGAGGAAGCACTGACCCACTTTTACCATCATTTTCCTCAAGATAAGCAAATTGCTTTCTTAATTGATCTATTGCACTGCAAGGAGCATATATGCATAAATAATATGCATTGAATATAAACATACATTACCCATGCATCAATAATAACATCAGCAATAAAGGAAACAGGGATAGAGTATAATCAATCACTAGAAGTTTATATTGACCTAGGATAGAGGAAATTGGCGCCTTCAGTTTCATACATGTAATCTTTGAATAGTTGAGGATGATATTCCAGTATTTCCCGATATATAAGTTCTCTAACATCGTCCTTTGTTATCCGTCTCCTCTCGAACTCAAATTCCAATTTTGAAATTGGCTTACATGAAGGTTCCCTCTCAACCTTTGCCAAGCCTTTGAAGTAAGGGTCAGCCAGTGCCTGCCAACAGATAGGCAGCATAGATTCTGTCAGGTAAATAATGAAGAAAAGACAACTTTTGAAGGATAATACTGGACGTACACTTATAGATACTCGCCCTTCTGGACTCAAATATAAGCAAATTTTAACGAACTACATCATATTTAATGTTATTATTCAAAAAATACTCTATAATTAATGTTCTCATGAAACAAGTTTTAAGGAAAATTAAATGAAGAGAAATGGTAGTTTGGTGAATTCAATTATATTTTTTATTACACCATTGAAAACAAATTATGATAACTAACATTCCTAATTGGTGTGCAATTGGTTAGTTTTGCTTATATATGAGCCCAGAGGTAATACTACCTAGATGGGGTCTTGAGGTAACACATGACATTGTAGATAAACATATACCTCTTCGGCAGTTGGCCGATTCTTTGGATCAAATGCAAGAAACCTTTGCAAAAGACGAAGTGCCAACGGATCAGCATTTGGGAATTTCTGTTCAAATGGCACAGGAAGCTTCTTCTGCATTCCCGACAAGTACTTCCTTGCATTGTCATTTCTAACCTAGAAAATTTACAAAGGAAATGTCAAATACTAGTTAAATAGAAATATTGTTTCAGGAAATAGAACATTAAAAACTACATACAAATTAAATCAAATGAGAGAGGTGATAAATAAGGTAAGAGAAGTCCATACTCCTGTAATAGTTTCAGGCAATGGTGTCCCAAGAAGGTCAGTAATCAAATCTAACTGATGCACGACACTTTTACCAGGAAACAATGGCTTTCCCAACAGCACCTCAGCAAAAATGCATCCAATGCTCCATATATCAATTGCTGGTGTGTACTGCAAGCAAAATGCCAACAATATCAGAATTTTAAAAGAAATGTACACATTCCAATCATACCATTCAGAGGAAACAGACAAATCAACCAGCACATTTACCTGTAGCACAGATAAATAACATCCAGGAGAAATCGATAGACTTCCCTGAACAATACTTATTCTAATCTAGGCATTACTGTTTACTATAGAGCACTCTGATGACATTTCATACACAGATAAAAATACAACAGCAAAGCATATTTCCCCCATTGAACTTTCAACACTATATGATTTCTTGTTTGAGTACTGTTGAAGTTGTGGGATTTTAGATAAAAGGATGAGAGAAAATAATAAGGGTTTGAATATTATTGATAATAGCTTTATGCTAAGTTGATTACAAAAGACTCAATACTAATCTCTATTTGTAGAGAAACATAGACTCAATCCTAAATCAGGAACAAATCATAATAATAATGAGAGATATCTCTATAATTATAAATTGATCCTAGGAAACAACTCAAGATACTCTAATATAATATAATAGACATTATAAGATATTTTCTAATATTCTAACACTCCCCTCAAGCTTGTTACAAGAAAAAAATGTATTGCTCCGCAAAAGAATAAAAGATGATGGAAAGGCAACTCTTGGATGCAGGTTAAGTCGAAGAGAATTGCAATAAATATATCCTAGCCAGATAGTCGGATTGATCAACAGCCTGAGATAAATTCATGGCAAGCAATTTGAACAAAGCAAGGTCCGTTCTTCTAAAAAACTGCATTTGGAAGCTTCAAACCAATAATATCGGAGACTCAAAATATTTAAACCTGAATTTGCTTCAAGGAGAGAGAGGCATGCATTAGGGAGAGAAAGGTCAGGCCATTACATCTAGGACAAAGGTGGGGCCAATGTATCTGGGAAAAATTGTCAAGTTGTATGCATGTGGCCTGAAAGAAAAAACTTAAAACAGATCTGAAACCAGGAAGGAAAACCCAATCTAAACGACTGAAACACTGTGCCAAAAGGCAAACAGACGCGCCTGAGCTCGAAGTTGTTGGCGGCGGCACATGGAATGAACACAGCAGATCTTGGAGGCACATTAGCGCGCATGGAGCAACTTCTGGCCTAAAAAATCAGGGTTGTGTAGATTGGGAGATTCCAAACACACTGGAAGTGGTTGTGTCGGAAAACTTGTTGGAAAACTTTTCCAGCAGCAACGGCACACAGCGGATCTTGGAGGTAGTAGGTGTAACCGTCGCCCGAAACTAGAATACAAGGGAAGATTCGGAAACGGCTGCCAGACGCACGGTGAAGAGCGGCAGTGCGTAGATCTGACGCACGGTGGACGGTGAGGCACATGCAGTGGCTTTCGGCGATGCGCTTTGAGGTGTGCACCAATCTGGAAGAGACGAAGCTGATGGAGTGGTCTTTTGCCGGAAAAATCGCCGAAAACAATAGCGGTGACGACGGCAGTAGCGAACTAAACGGAAAAAGTGAAACCGGTGTCGGAATGTGTCACGACAATGGTTTGAAAAATGAATGATCACATTGGAAAAGAGAAACTATGATTATATTCCCAAATTGTTGGGAACTCGGCAGCAGAATAGATGCGAGATCATTCAAGAAGGATCAAAATAGGCTCTAGATGCCATGTTGAAGTTGTGGGATTTTAGATAAAAGGAGAAGAGAAAATAATAAGGGTTTGAATATTATTAATAATAGCTTTATGCTAACTTGATTACAAAAGACTCAATACTAATCTCTATTTATAGAGAAACATAGACTCAATCCTAAATCAGGAACAAATCATAATAATAATGAGAGATATCTCTATGATTATAAATTGATCCTAAGAAATAACTCACAATACTCTAATATAATATAATAGACATTATAAGATATTTTCTAATATTCTAACAAGTACAAATATATTTAATTTATGATTTCTTGTTCAAATCTAGTTTGCACTGTTTCTGACTGATGGTGTCAAGTCATTTTTACTCAATAGTTAACTAAAATGCTATTTGATTGATTAACAATTATATAATATTTCATATTCCATGGCCTGGCATCGAACATGGACATGTCACTTTCAACTCCATAGATTTTTACTAATATTTAACTAAAATGATACTTGATTAACAAACATACAATATTTTATAATGCATGGCTCAGCATAGAACATAGACATGTCACTCTCAACTCCATAGATTTTTACTCGATATTTAACTAAAATGCTACTTGATTGATTAACATACAATATTTTATATTCCATGGCTCGGCATCAAACATGGACTTGTCACTCACAACTTCATAGCTCCAGCTTAAAACCACAGTATTTTTTAAGAATCTCTCCTTTTGAATAAAAATTTCATGGAAATACCCATAATTTAAATGTTTACAACAATCAAGTAGAATAAAACAGAAAAGACAGTTCCACTCCTTTTCATTTGTGCGCCAAACACTGCCAAAGTCATTCTATCAAATATAAGTCAAACCTAAAAGTTTATAATGTTAAGCAATAGCAAGTCTTTCAGAGTTTCAGAACCAGAAGGAAATCATATTATCTATTATCAATGAAATTTATTGTTTCTCTATTATAATACCAGACAGGTCAAGACAAACAATACTCATATCATGTTATTAAAGATTAGAAATATACATCTCCTAGGCTAGCTAGACTAACCTTAGAAGAGAATGATCCACACAACTCTGGGGCTCTATACCATCTTGTAGCAACATAATCCTGCAAGAAGCACCAACATGAAGAGATGATAAACCTTTTAGCAACCGATTACATAAACATAAAAAAAGTCATACTCTTGCAATATAATAAATGAAACAGCATACCGTCCAAAATATTGATGTTGGGGCATCATTAAATGCAACTCTTGCAAGTCCAAAATCACAGACTTTGAGTTTGCAGTTTGAGTTTGCCAATATATTTTTGGGCTTAAGATCTCTGTGGTACACATTAGCTGCAACCAAACATAAGCTTATTTAGAAGCAGATTAATGGAAAAATTTTACAGCAATAATGAAAAGCACAAAGAATGCAAATCCAGTCAAAAGAATGAAAAAGAAAAAGAAAGACGGGCATATACCCGAATGCATATACTTCAACGCACGTAGCATTTGATAAAGAAAAAACTGATGGTGTTCACCACTCAAGTCATCATTAGCTTTGATGACTTGATGGAGATCAGACTCCATGAGCTCAAAGACCACATAAATATCTTTAAACTCTCTCTTTGACGGTGGCAACATAATCCTTTTAATATCAACAATATCAGGGTGTCTTAAAAGTCTTAGCAACTTGACTTCTCGGAGGATTCTAATGGCGTCAGAGATATGCTCAAAGGCATCCTCAATCTTCTTTATTGCAACCTTTTCCCCAGTGTGTGTGTCAATTGCTGCACAAACAACTCCATAGCTACCCTTTCCAATAATCTCAAGAATCTTGTATCTGTTGGTTTCCCCATACTCAGTGAAAAATTCCAACTCTCTTGAGTCCTGCAAGTTATTAACTCTAAAATTTCATGTTCTGTACAATTCAGTCAGTTCGAAACCTTTCTAGAAAGATATCATAATTCACTGGAATGCTTATTTCAATTATTTGAATTCTAAAGCATAAAAACTAGCAAATAATTACTTTAAAAAAACTGGATATACTCAATAACAGGTAAACATAGTAACGTAAAGTTTGATATGTGTGTCAAACATTATCTAACCACAATAAAATATTTATATTATCCGATACATAATTATTACACACGTTCACAAAACAGAGGCTTCTGGTTTATAAAACCTAATTAAAAAATAGGAAGAAAACAAAAAACTGAAAAATCATAAATTTTCAACGGTTATATATTCAAAAGTTCCTCCTTTTCTGCCACCAAATGTCTCAATTTAAATTATAACGTAATAACCGTTTATTGAATTAGAGAGAGAATAAGAAAGACCTTCTTGAGCGGAATTTTCTGCGTCATTGTTCTCAGTTTTGTTCCTCTTAGTTACTCCTTTTCGTTTTTTTTTTCCTAGTTTCTGGGAAATGGTTCAAACAGAAGGAAAAAAAAATCTCAAATTACAGCTATACCCGCATTGATGAGACTCCGAAAACCGTGAGGTATCAAAATTATACGGAGAAGTACCAATTTGGAATAGATTAATGTTACTCGAGGCTTCGAATTGACCAATAGCGTAAAGAATTCGAAGCTCCGAGGTTGGTCCTTCCCCTATGGTCAAACCCTAGAGGTTGCAGCACAAACCCTCTTCCAGTTCAGAGGATATGAGCGCGGAGAGGAGAGAGAACCTAGAACCGACCAGAGAGAGAGAAATAAATGAAACAGATTTGTGAACCGAAGAAGGTGGCAGAGAATTGTCGGATTATTATAAAGGCAAAATATAATTCTTTAATCATATAACTTTTTCCCTTAGATTTTAAGTTTTTTTTTAAAGTTATATTTATTTGTATTATTAGTATTTAAAATATATCAAATTACATATGAAATCTTTTAAATTTAAAAAAATATTTGAATTATTGTTATAAAATGTTAAAATTTAATTAAAACACCAGAACAAATTGACTATTCAAACTATTTTGTATGTAAAGAAGATTAAATATATTAATTATGTGGATAGACATTTATTATCTTGTTTTTAAGATTATATGTGTTTTTAAATTGTTGTAAAGAAAATAAAAAAAAATATAGATCATTTACAAGATTTGATGAATGTTTTTTCAATGATTAGTATGAAAGACGTATTGTTGGAATATTTTGTGTAGTTTAAATGATCATAAACTTTAAATTGAATTAATTGTTGTCGAAATTGAGATAAAGAACAAAAGGTCTAAACATGTAACTTAAAGGATCAAATTGGGATAAAATAAACTACTTAAGCTTGAAATTAGTTAAACTTAAAAGAATATAGGTGTAATTTTGTCGATTATTTATTACCGATATTTTATATAAAAGACAATTAAATTATAATTTGATCAACAAAGTATATTTGAATTCAAGTCTAAGTCTCGTCTGTCAAAAAAATTTAAGCTCTAATAGACTAAGTATTTAATATGTCAATAAAATTTTATTTTATTTTAATATTTACCATAACACTTTGAAAAAGTTAACTATCTATGACATCCTACTTTAATTTTATGTCAAAAACAAAAGAAAAGTTAATATGTTTAAATTACTACAAGTTCAATATCTAATAAAAAGATCAAAATTTAATATAATAGTTATAGTAGTAATAAAATAATATTATTAAAATTTATTTAAATAGATTGCTTTGATAGACCTAAAATGGTTTTTACTTAGTCCATAACCTGATTTTTTTAATTAAATAGATTATTTTAGAAGTATTAGTCATGTTTGTTAAAAAAACTCTGACTTAGTTTAAATCTAAGGTCGTAGACCCTTGTCAGTTGGTTTTATTTATTTTCATTTATACTCTTATTAAAAGAATAATGGAAAGTAATAGCAGTTGTTAAAGTTAAAAGATGAGTTTTGTAAAAAAGGAAGAGGGGAATTTAATGTTTTATATTTGCAAGAATCAAAACTAAAATGACTCATTTGCAAAAACCAAAAATATATTTAAGCGTTTTTTTGTTTTTATAAAAAAAAATCGAATTTCAAACTTAGTCCTTATTTAATATATATATATATATATATTAGTCTCTTATTTTATAACCATTCTTTATTTAGGTCTCTATCATCTATTTTATGATAAGTGATAAAACAAAAAGTTGATTGGACATATGTAAAAAAATTTAAATAATGTGAGATCCAAATAGCACTACGCCAAAAATGACATTTTATAGCGCGTCTTTTACAACACTTATTAAATACAAGCGCTGTTGTATAAATTTTTTAAAAATAACGGAGGATACAACAGCGCTTTTTTGACAAGCGCTGTAAAAAAAGCGCTGTTGTAGGGTCATATAGGGTCACATACGCTTGCACATAGCCTTTTACAGCGCTGTAAAATCAAGCGCTCTCACATAGCCTTTTACAGCGCTGTAAACACAAGCGTTGTAAAATGTAGCGCTCCCACCTTATGTTACATAGCTTTTACAGCGCTTATTGTGTAAGCGCTGTAAAATCCTTGCGCTTTCTCATAATCAAATGACCTATTACAGCGCTTTTTACACAAGCACTGTAATAGGTTTGCCCTTTCACATTATTATAGGACCTATTAGAGCGCTTTCTGAACAAGCGCTGTAAAATCATTCATTTTAAATAAAAAACATTCACTTTAAGTAAATAAAAACAAATTTAAAACAAATTTAATACGTTGTCCAAACCCTACGAACTCTCATCATCCCTCCCCTGCGAACCCTCCTGTGCGTCCATCTACAAATTGATTTACCTTCTTCCTCCTTTAAAACAAATTGATAATCAACGTTCAGGTACTTTATTTTATTTCATTGTTGTTGTCACTAATTCAAACTGATAAATTGTTACATGATATATATGTTCTGTTTTGAAATCAATTAATCTTGGACCAATATTATAAGATATGTGTAATATTATCAATATATAGGTCATATATATCAGACTTGAAATCATGCTTATTGTGTAACTGCATTTATATATATAGGTCATATAAATGGACCGGAAATGGATGTCTGCCAATCGATTGACAAAAGCGTATGAAAATGGAGTGAAGGAGTTTATTGAGTTTGCAGTGATGAATGCAAAAGATCCAAATAGAGTCGTTTGTCCTTGTTTAAAATGTTGTTTTGGAAAACGCATTAGAGCAGATGAATTGGAAGGACATTTAGTATGGTATGGAATTGATCAAAGCTATACATGTTGGATAAGACATGGTGAGAAAATCAATGGAAACACTCGCACAGATACATATGTTTCAACTGATTTCGACACAGATACATATGAGCCGGACCGAGTTGAGGAGATTGCAAAAGCAGTTGAAGAAGATCTTCGTGTTCCCATATTTGGTTGCAAGTGGGTCGATAATAATAATGGCGTTCGGATTGATGAGTCAGGGTTCTTGCTTGTCGATTTTAATAGGGTGGGATACAAAGATGAGCCTTTTATTTTAGCGTCGCAAGCTCAACAAGTGTTTTATGTCATTGATCCTACTGATGATAAATGGTCCGTTGTCCTATCGACCAACAAAATAAGTGATGATAACAATAATGATGAAGATGTTGGTAATGATCTTTTCTTTGCAACATCACAACCACATGAAATTGGTTCAACTGATGATGGTTTATATCTTAGAGATGATCATGATGAGGGAATTTGGATTAATCCATCGTTTCGTATCATTAATGGACAAACAAATGTGAATCCCACCAAGAAAAGAAGGGCATCTTAATGTGTTTAATTTTTTAATCCATGTAATTTGAACTGAGTTCATGTGTAATCCATGTATATGATCTGCCATAATTAATTGAGCATTTTGGTATTTAGCTTGAACTGTTAATTTGTAATTTTCTGCTTATACTGTATGTAATTGTATACTGAACTTGACCTCATCAGGGCTTATGATTTAACTAATTTGGAAGAAATTATTTAACTAATTTGGAAGAAACAGGGCTTATGTTCAAACAGGGTTTATGTTCAAACAGGGCTTATGTAAATTATTACAAGCGCTGTAATAGGGTTTTAAAAAAATAAATATAAGGAGGTCTTTTACAGCGCTTTCTACATAAGCGCTGTAAAAGGTTCACACAACCTTTGGACTTTCATATATAAAACCCTATTACAGCGCTTATCTAAACAAGCGCTGTAATAGGGTTTTAAAAAAATAAATATAAGGAGGTCTTTTACAGCGCTTTCTACATAAGCACTGTAAAAGGTTCACACAACCTTTGGACTTTCATATATAAACCCTATTATAGCGCTTCTCTAAACAAGCGCTGTAATAGGGTTTTAAAAAAATAAATATAAGGAGGTCTTTTACAGCGCTTTCTACATAAGCGCTGTAAAAGGTTCACACAACCTTTGGACTTTCATATATAAACCCTATTACAGCGCTTCTCTAAACAAGCGCTGTAATAGGGTTTTAAAAAAATAAATTAAGGAGGTCTTTTACAGCGCTTTTTCACAAGCGCTTTAAAAGGCTTATAAAAAAGCGCTGTAGTAGGCTTTTAAAAATTAAAATGATGAGATCTATTACAGCGCTTTTTGGAAAAGCGCTGTAATAGGTGTTTATATATAATAGTAAACCTCATCAGCTTCATGTTCATTACGTAAATTTTTCAGTTTCCTCTGCGTTCTCCTTCTCATTGCGAACCCTACGAACCCTACGATCAGTTTCAGTTTTCCTTATTTCTTCCTCATTGCTTACTCTCATCCTACACCTACGATCGTCTGCGAACATCATAAACATCATAAAACATCAAGTAATACCGTTTTCATCCTCGTTTTCGCGAAACCCGTAACCCTATGATCGTTCGTAACCGTTCGCCCTCGTTTTCATCGTCTTATGCGCCGTTCGTCTTTGAACCCGTAACCCTAAGCATTAAAAAGAGTTATTTCAGGTATTGTATTTATTAGTTTTTTGTTTCACTAAAATGCATGTTAACTTATTTTGCTACGTACTTAGACTGAACTGCATGTTGATGTTGAACTGAACTGAACTGCATGTTGATGTTGAACTGCATTTTGTAGATAAATGGATACTAACAAGGAGTTAGATTGTCAAAATGAAGAAGTTGGCAACACTAAGACTTACGAAAATGAAGTCAAACGTGGTGCAACAATAATGCAAAATGTTATTAAAGCAAGAAGTACTGGGCAAAAATTTGAGGTATACTTTGTTTGTTGTTTTCTGTTTCTGCTGTTTATACGATACTTTGTTTGCTGTTTACCTTGTTTGCTGTTTATAATTTGAGGTACTTACTATATGAGTTTATTAGGTTGGATGGAATGAGAGTGGTCAACCTATTGACCCCAACAGTTCCATGTTTGTTAGTTATATTGGAGCTGTTGTTCGTCAAAATATACCAATCACAATAGATGATTGGAGAGATAAGGCATTGAAGGATGCCAAAGATGTATTGTGGGCTGATATACAGGTAATTTTTTTACTCCACCCTATTACTTATAAATTTTTACATACTGCTTTGAAGTATTTTACTCAAACTATATATTTATTTGGTTTGCAGTCAGCTTTTGTTCTTGATGAGGTGAGAAAGAGCTATGTGCTCAGAGTTGCCGGGAAAATACACCGGTGCTTTAGATCTCACCTCTCTAATTTCTATTTAAAAGACCGTGAAGGAAATACGAATGCGGAAGCTCCAAAAATATATAAACATTATATATCAAGTGAGGAATGGAGCGCATTCGTATCAAAACGTTCCGACCCCGCATTTATTGTAAGTGATTAATTTGTTAGCATTTTTGTTTTATTATTCATATTCATAGCGTATTTTAAATTTTTACTAGATTGTTATTTTTTTTATTTAGAATATTAGTAAGGCAAATCGCGAGAGGGCAAAAATTATTCCCCACCCATACAAGAAATCTCGTATGGGATATGGTCGTCTAGAGCAAAAACTTTTAAGTTATTCCTCATCACTTTTATTTAATTAATGTGGTATATTATAAACTATACTATCTAACTAATATTTTGTTTATGATCTTAACGATAATAGCTACAAGACACCCAATCCGATCAACCGTTGGGTCGTCATGTATTGTGGAAGGAAGCTCGTGTAAATAAAGACGGAGTGGTTGATAATGAAAATGTACAAAAAGTAATAGAACTTTGTGTAAGTATATTTATCACTTTAATATTTTTTAATATTGTACGTATTTTAAAAATGTTATTTAACTTATCTTTTTAATCCTATGTGTATTTTAGGCGAATCTTGAATCGGAAAATCAAGAGGACAACAAGGAAAGTTGCAGGGACATATTAGGTAAAGTGTTTAATGTTCCTGAATATTCCGGCCGCGTGAGGGGGAAAGGATTTGGCGTAACTCCTAGAAGTTATTTTTCACAAGAGAAGCGCCAAAATCCATCTAACGAGGAAGTATTAGAGAAGATTAGAGTATTAACCGAGCAAGTGGCCCTCTTGGTGAAGACAAATAAAGACAAGCAACTTGCAGACCAGCCCCAACGTGAAATTCACATTGAGAGTGAAAACGCAAGTTGCAACGTTGGTCTCAACAGTCTTCTTGAGGTAATTAATTACTTAATAAAATAAGAAATTCATTCAAGTTAATTTTTTCACATACTTATGTATTAACCATTGATTTTAGGGGGTCACTCCATGCGTGCTATACTTATCCTCCCCCACTCATCGGAAGGTCGGAAAGGGAACATTGTGCAATGCTCCGGGCGAGGTATTGCACAACACACCAATCCCTGCGGGCCATGTCAAAGTATCGCCAGTTATTGCTTTGGAACCAACAGCACCGTTGCCTGTACCGGACAACGATGCAGATTTGAATTATTTGGGCGAAGCAATTGGCAGCTACGTGGCATGGCCCAAACATCTTGTTGCCCTTGACAAGGTATGTTTAATTAACTGAAATGTATGTTTAATTGATTATATTTAATTGCTGAATTTTTTCCAATGTTAACTTTAATTTCACATTTATTTAGATTCAAACAAAGTCTAATAAAGGGAATGATAAGAAGATTCCCAGAAATGAAACAGTCACATCGCCCGAAAAGGTTTGTAACATTTATTCTGTAAGGTTTGTCATTTTTTCTGATTCAATAAACTAACAATTTGATTAACCTCATTTTTTCAGATTCAATCTAATAAACCACCCGCATAGCAAGCCAGCAAGCCAGCTGCCGCACCACAACCGGATGTTCGTTGCAAAATTAAAGCCGGCAAACCTAAAAAATTGGAGGGTAATAAAACTGGAAAACTGCAAAAGCTGGAGGGTAATAAAGCGGCCAAAGTTGTTGCTGCTAAAAAACTAGATCGTGTAAAATCAGTTGCTGCTCCTGCTCCTAAAATAAGTCAGCCACGACTTGCTCCATATGGGTCGTGTCTTGACATACAGGCAAAAAAAAATATGGGCAGCGACGATTCACGAATAATAAGCATGGATAAAGATCTATTCGGAGACGCGTATGAAGAATTTTTTGAAAAAGAGCACATATACGAACTTCTCGACCATAAGGAGCTGAGTGCTACTGTTATGAGCATTTACATGAGGTAAAAATTACTTTTCATCGCATTTATTTGTAATTAATTTAATTTATTGGTAATTAATCTAATTTGAAATTTTTATTGAAGGTTTTTGTATGAGAAGTTCGTGTGCGCGCGCAAATTGTCAAATAAATTTTCATTCTTGTCTCCGCATAAGATTTCGATGCTTAAACACGATCCAGCGAATGTAAATAAATACGTTTTAGATATACTATTAGGAAATAAAGAGAAGGATAAGTTATTCCTTGCACCATATAATTCAGGGTACGTAATTATATATTCTATATTTATATCTTTTTTATTTTATGAGATCTTAATTTATTATTTGTGTAAACTAAATTTTTGTTGTTGTAGGGCACATTGGGTGCTAATTGCAATCAATGCGACCTCTGAAGTTATATACTACCTAGATCCCTTGCACGGCCATTACAACAATCGTCCCGAGATAAAGGCTTTGTTCGACACGTAAGTAATATTCATTTATTTTTTACATTTATATATATATATATATATAATGTGTTTGTTAATGCTATAATAATCACATTTATTTATTCGATAGTGCTTTACAAGTTTTTCGAGCTCAAAGAGGTGCGACAGTGTCGAAGCTAAAGTCAAATAACATCACATGGATTCCAATAAAGGTTTAAAATATATGCTTTTAAATTTCACTTACAATCAATGCACAATTAAATAATTATTGACTTATATGTTTTATTTTATAGTGCCCTCGTCAAACTAACAACATCGACTGTGGGTACTATGTTCTGAGCTGTTTTAGTATTGATTGCATGTTTGAATATTTGTGCATGTTGTGAACTGATTCTGGATTAAAAGACAGCGCTTTTAAAAAAAGCGCTTTTTAAAATTTACATCATATTATTTAATAAAATTAAAAAAAAAAAAAAAACACCTTTTACAGCGCTTTTTTAAAAAAGCGTTGTAATAGGTGCACTATAATGAACCTATTACAGCGCTTTTTTGAGGAAGCGCCGTAATAGGTGTTCAATAGTGCATAATAATACATCTATTGAATGCACCTATTACGGCGCTTTTTGGAAAAGCGCTGTAATAGGTGCAGTTGAATGTACCTATACAAGTACACCTTTTACAGCGCTTTTGTGAAAAAGCGCTGTAAAAGGTGCATAACAAATCATCTATATTATTTTACCTATTACAGCGCTTCCTTGATGAAGCGCTGTAATAGGATCATAATAGTGCATAATATTCAACTATAATGGTTGGAAAAGTAACTCTCTACACATTTCCATAAATTGTTGGGAGAATATGTTGGAACATATTGTGTGAATTTAAAAATATGTTGAAGTCCCACATTAGAAAGAATTTGTTTTTGTAAATTCAAGTGGAAAGAAACATGTTTTTTTTTTCAAGTCCCACATTGGAAAGAAATTTTTTTGAACTCCCACATTGGAAAACTCTCCTATTTTGAGTATGCTAAAGTCCCACATTGATTAGAAATCAATTGTGAGTTTGCTTCCATCACTATATAATGAGTTTCAATCTATTGTGAAAAGCACACCAAAGTTGGATGTTTTTCCCAACTTTCTCTTTTCTCTCTCTTTTATTCTTCTCGCCTAATTTTCGAGCCACTTCTCCCCTTTCTTTCTGTCCCTTCGGTTTTTAGAGCGGTTATTATGCCGCAGTCCCTTTCGGTTTTTAGAGCGGTTATTATGTCGTAGTCCCTTCGGTTTTTAGAGCGGTTATTATGCCGTAGTCCCTTCGGTTTTTAGAGCGGTTATTATGCCGCAATCCCTTTCGGTTTTTAGAGCGGTTGTTATGCCGCAGTCCCTTCGGTTTTCAGAGCGGCTGTTATGCCGTAGTCCCTTCGGTTTTCAGAGCGGCTGTTATGCCGCAGTCCCTTCGGTTTATAGAGCAGTTTTTATGCCGTAGTCCCTTTGTTTTTAGAGCGGTTGTTATGCCGTAGTCATTTTGATTTATGAATGGTCATAGTACCATATTGCGAATGACTTTAATCGTCATATTGAGTGGCTTTAAAAGCCATATTGAGGGTGTAATTCTAGAACGGTTTTCTACGGTGCAGTGGAACTCCGATACAGTGAATCTGGGCTGTTTTATCCTGGGGACTTCGTGGTTGATAGTCTGCCTTGCACAACTTGGGCAGTGCTGCGAAACGTCTTAAAGAGAGCGACCTAGTCCGCGACTCAACCCAGTAATATCTTCGGTGGCATAAATTGTGATTTTAAACAGTTTTTCGAAACTCAAAAATAACAATTTTAAGACGTTTCTTTCTGCCATGTCAACCGAAGAGATTACTGGATTTGGTTCTGTTGCCTCTGATTTCAATAAATTGTTTCAGATTGAGGCAAACAGAAAAGGATAAGAAAGCTAGAGAATTAACCCATGGGAGAATAATGATAAGAATCATATTCTTAATAGACTTGCTGATGATTTGTATAACTACTACAGTTCCAGCAATACTGCTAGAGATGCTCTGAAGCTGCTACTCAGAGTATTATATGACTGATGACATATCCGGGAAGGCTGAAGATAACTCATGAGATCGTCTATTAAGGTACATCATTCATGACATATTTAATTTAAATGTTGAAATTTAATATGTCTCTTTTTGTTTGAATGTTGAAATCAATAAAATGTCTCCTGCTTACATGTTGTATGATTTTAATATTTGGCATGCTAGACTCTGTCATATGAATAAACGTGTAATTTCGACTTTAAGTAACTTAGGCTTAATTCCAAAGTTATCCTTAAAAGATTTTGAAAAATGTGATTTTTGCAGCCAAGCTAAAATAACTAAGAGTTCACATAAATCAGTAGTTAGAGAATCTGAACCTTTAGACTTAATACATTCTGATATATGCGAACTTGATGGGACTTCAACCAGAAATGGAAAGCGTTATTTTATTACTTTTATTGACGACTGTTCCGACTATACTTTTGTATATCTTATGAAAAATAAAAGTGAAGCGCTTGACACGTTTAAGATCTTTGCAACTGAAATTGAAAATCAATTTAGTAATGAAGATTAAGAGATTTCGTAGTGATAGAGGAACAGAGTATGATTCTAGTTTATTTAATGAGTTTTATAAAACCCAAGGAATTATACATGAAACTACTGCACCATATTCACCTGAAATGAATGGTAAAGCTGAAAGAAAGAATAGAACTCTTACTGAACTTGTTGTTGCTATAATGCTTTAATTCTGGTGCAGCCTCTCACTGGTGGGGGGAAATTATTTTGACTGTTTGCTATGTTTTGAATAGAGTCCCTAAATCTAAGAACAAAACATCTCCCTATGAGATAATGAAGAAAAGACAGCCTAACTTGTCTTATCTTCAAACTTGGGGCTGTTTGGCTTATGTCAGAATCCCCGATCCCAAGCGAATTAAACTCGCTAGTAGAGCCTATGAATGTGTATTCATTGGGTATGTGGTAAACAGTAAAGCGTATAGGTTTTACGACCTAAATCCTAAAGTGATCATAGAATCAAATGATGTTGACTTCTATGAAAATAAATTCCCTTTCAAAACGAGAAATAGTGGGGGCGGCGAACCTAGTCAAGCTCCTGTGATAAGAAGCACTGAAAGCAACAAACAAGAAGAAACAGAAACTCGAAGGAGTAATAGAGTGAGAGTTGCTAAAGATTATGGACCTGAATATATGGCCTATAATTCAGAAGAGAATCTTGCAAATCTTAAAGAAGCTTAGTCATCATTGGTTGCAGATTTATGGCAAGAAGCTATAAACGATGAAATGGATTCTCTAGAGTCTAACAAGACCTGACATTTAGTAGACTTGCTTCGTGGTTGCAAATCAACAGGTTGTAAATGTATTTTGAAAAAGAGACTAAAACCCGATGGATCTGTTGATAAGTACAAGGCACGCCTTGTAGCCAAAGGTTTTAGACAAAGAGAAAATATAGATTTCTTCGCCACTTTTTCACCAGTCACTAGAATAACATCCATCAGGGTGTTCATATCACTTGTGACTATTCATAACCTGGTGATCCACTAGATGGATGCAAAAACAGCCTTTTTAAATAGTGACCTGGAAGAAGAAATCTATATGGAACAACCTGAAGATTTTGTAATACATTGACAAGAAGACAATGTCTGTAAGTTAGATAAATCTCTGTATGGTCTTAAACAAACTCCTAAGAAATGGCATGAAAGGTTTGATAAGTTGATTATATCGAATGAGTTTAAGTGAATGAAAGTGACAAATGTATTTACTACAAATCTGAAAATAGCATTTGCACTATCATATGTCTCTATGTATACGACTTACTCATATTTGATTCAAACATTCATGCTATAAATATTGTAAAATCATTGTTGTGTAACAACTTTGATATGAAAGACCTCGGAGAAGCAAATGTAATCCTTGAAATCAAGATTACTAGGTCAGAAAACGGAATTTCTTTGGATTAGTCTCACTATGTTGAAACAATCCTAAAGAAATATAAATGTTTTGACTGTAAACCTGCTTGCACATCATATGATCTAAGTGTGAAACTTTTCAAGAACACTGATGAATGTGTTAGACAAACTGATTATGCGAGCATCCTTGGCAGCCTCAGGTATGCCACTGATTGTGCTAGACCCGGCATTGCCTATGTCGTGGGATTGTTGTGCAGGTTTACTAGTAGACCTAGTATGGAGCATTGGCACGCTATCGAAAGAGTCATGAGATACCTTAAAAGGACCATGAGTCTCAGATTACATTATCAAAGATTTCCTACTGTCCTTGAAAGGTACAGTGTTATTGATTGGAACATCTTATCAGATGACTCCAAAGGAACCAGTTTCTATATTTTAGTATAGCTAGTGGTGTTGTATCTTGGAAATCGAAGAACAGACGATATTGGCTCAGTCCACTATCGAGTCTGAAATAATAGCACTAGCTACTACTAGTGAAGAAGCGAGCTGGTTGAGATGCTTGCTAGTTGAGATCCCTTTATGGGAAAAACCTATGGCAGATGTGTTGATCCACTGCGATAGTACCGCAGCTATTGCAAAGATTGAGAATCGTTATTACAACGATAAGAGACGACAAATTCGTCGTAAGCTTAACGCTGTTAGAGATTTACTTTCTAAAGGAGTTGATATAGTGGATCATGAACGCACTGATGAGAATCTAGCAGATCCTTTGACGAAAGATGCCTATAGAGTCACTCATGATGGTAACCCGACCTAAAAGACTGGAGATCCCAAGAATTAGGTTCAATGGGTAATAACAAGTTGTGAAGTGATATGAGATGAACATGCTATTATAAATCAGAGAAGCATGATTCCTGAAGCGATAATAGGATGAGGTAATAAAAACTCTTAATGAGATCTATACTCTATGTGGAGGGAGTACCTAGCTACAGGAGTACTCTTGATAGACTCACCTATGTGAACGTGGAAGTGGGGCGCTTCCTATGGAATTTTGAGGCAGAATTCCTAGAGCGTTCACTATACTGGGATACACGTGCAGGGCCATTAATGCACGGGCTTTTGAGAATACACCCTATGAAAAGGTTGTGTGTGGGTTTGATGTCAGAGATAGAGTTCAAGACTACGAGTCACTCTTGTTGAATCTGAATCTTACTTACTATGCAGAGGTTCAAGTCAAGAGACACCTTTGTTTATGCACGATCTTATAGAAGCGTTTGACGCTATTTCTGAAACATTTTTTTTAATTCAAGTGGGGGATTGTTGGAACATATTGTGTGAATTTAAAATTATGTTGAAGTCCCACATTAGAAAGAATTTGTTTTTGTAAATTCAAGTGGAAAGAAACATGTTTTTTTTTTCAAGTCCCACATTGGAAAGAAATTTTTTTGAACTCTCACATTGGAAAACTCTCCTATTTTGAGTATGCTAAAGTCCCACATTGATTAGAAATCAATTGTGAGTTTGCTTCCATCACTATATAATGAGTTTCAATCTATTGTGAAAAGCACACCAAAGTTGGATGTTTTTCCCAACTTTCTCTTTTCTCTCTCTTTTATTCTGCTCGCCTAATTTTCGAGCCACTTCTCCCCTTTCTTTCTGTCCCTTCGGTTTTTAGAGCGGTTATTATGCCGCAGTCCCTTTCGGTTTTTAGAGCGGTTATTATGCCGCAGTCCCTTTCGGTTTTTAGAGCGGTTATTATGTCGTAGTCCCTTCGGTTTTTAGAGCGGTTATTATGCCGTAGTCCCTTCGGTTTTTAGAGCGGTTATTATGCCGCAGTCCCTTTCGGTTTTTAGAGCGGTTGTTATGCCGCAGTCCCTTCGGTTTTCAGAGCGGCTGTTATGCCGTAGTCCCTTCGGTTTTCAGAGCGGCTGTTATGCCGCAGTCCCTTCGGTTTATAGAGCGGTTTTTATGCCGTAGTCCCTTTGTTTTTAGAGCGGTTGTTATGCCATAGTCATTTTGATTTATGAATGGTCATAATACCATATTGCAAATGACTTTAATCGTCATATTGAGTGGCTTTAAAAGCCATATTGAGGGTGTAATTCTAGAACGGTTTTCTACGGTGCAGTGGAACTCCGATACAGTGAATCTGGGCTGTTTTATCCTGGGGACTTCGTGGTTGATAGTCTGCCTTGCACAACTTGGGCAGTGCCGCGAAACGTCTTAAAGAGAGCGACCTAGTCCGCGACTCAACCCAGTAATATCTTCGGTGGCATAAATTGTGATTTTAAACAGTTTTTTGAAACTCAAAGATTAACAATTTTAAGACGTTTCTTTCTGCCATGTCAACCGAAGAAATTACTGGATTTGGATTTGGTTCTGTTGCCTCTGATTTCAATAAATTGTTTCAATTTGAAGCAAACAGAAAAGGATAAGAAAGCTAGAGAATTAACCCATGATAAGAATTATATTCTTAATAGACTTGCTGATGATCTGTATAACTACTACAGTTCCAACAATACTGCTAGACATGCTCTGAATAAGTATGTTGTAAGCTGATACTCAAAGTATCATATGACTGATGACATATCCATGGAGGCTGAAGATAACTCATGAGATCATCTATTAAGGTACGTCACTCATGACATATTTAATTTAAATGTTGAAATTTAATGTGTCTCTTTTTGTTTGAATGTTGAAATCAATAAAATGTCTCATGCTTACATGTTGTGTGATTTTAATTTTTGACATGCTAGACTATGTGATGTGAACACATTTGATTTCAAAATTAAGTAACTTAGGTTTAATTTCAAAGTTATCTTTAAATGATTTTGAAAAATGTGATTTTTGTAGTCAAACTAAAATAACAAAGAGTTCACATAAATTTGTAGTTAGAGAATCTAAGTCTTTAGATTTATTACACTTTGATATATGTGAACTTGATGGGACGTAAAAAGAAATGAAAAACATTATTTCATTACTTTTATTGATGATTGCTCTGACTATACTTTTGTATATCAAATAAAAAATAAAAGTGAAATGTTTGACATGTTAAGGATCTTTGTAACTGAAATTGAAAATCAATTTAGTAGAAAGATTAAGAGGTTCTAAATATGATTCTAGTTTGTTTAATGAATTTTATAAATTGTCTGGAATTATACTTGGAACAACTGCACCATAATTGCTTGAAGTGAATGGTAATGTTGTAAGAAAGAATAGAACTCTTATTGAACTAGTTGTTGCTAGTATGCTTTACTCTAGTGCTGCATCTCATTGGTGTGTGAAAAATATATTGCTTATTTGCTGTGTTTTGAATAGAGTTCCTAAATCTAAAAACAAAACATCTCCTTATCAGATAGTGAAGAAAAGACAACTGAACTTGTCTTATTTTCAAACTTGGGGTTGTCTGACTTGTGCCAGAATCCTCGATCCCAAGCGAATTAAACTCGCCAGTAGAGCCTATGAATGTGTATTCATTGGGTATGCTCTAAAGAACAAAGCGTATAGGTTTTATGACCTAAATGCAAAAGTGACTTCTATGAAAATAAATTCCCTTTCAAATCGAGAAATAGTGGGGGCAGCGAACCTAGTCAAGCTCCTGTGACAAGAAGCACTGAAAGCAACACACAAGGTGAAACCGAAACTCGAAAGAGCAAGAGAGTGAGAGTTGCTAAAGATTATGGACCTGAATATATGACCTATAATTTAGAAGAGGATCCTGCAAATCTCAAGGAAGCTTTGTCATCTTTGGATGCAGATTTATGGCAAGAAGCTGTAAACGATGAAATGGATTCTCTAGAGTCTAACAAGACCTGGCATTTAGTGGACTTGCCTCCTGGTTGCAAACCTATAGGTTGTAAATGGATTTTGAAAAAGAAACTAAAACCCGATGGATCTATTGATAAGTACAAGGCACGCCTTGTAGCCAAAGGTTTTAGACAAAGAGAAAATATAGATTTCTTCGACACTTTTTCACCAGTCACTAGAATAACATCCATCAGGGTGCTCATATCACTTGCGGCTATTCATAACCTGGTGATACACCAGATGGATGTAAAAACAGCTTTTTTAAATGGTGACCTGGAAGAAGAAATCTATATGGAACAACCTGAAGGTTTTGTAATACATGGGCAAGAAGACAAGGTCTGTAAGTTAGATAAGTCTCTGTATGGTCTTAAACAAACTCCTAAGAAATGGCATGAAAAGTTTGATAAGTTGATTATATGGAATGAGTTTAAGTGAATGAAAGTGACAAATTTATTTACTACCAAATTGAAAATGACATTAGCACTATCATATGTCTCTATGTAGACGACTTACTCATATTTGATTCAAACATTTATGTTGTAAATATTGTGAAATCATTGTTGTGTAACAACTTTGATATGAAATACCTCAGAGAAACGAATGTAATCCTTGAAATCAAGATTACTAGGTTAGAAAATGGAATTTCTTTGGATCAATCTCACTATGTTGAAAAAATCCTAAAGAAATATAAATACTTTGACTGTAAACCTGCTTGCACACCATATGATCTAAGTGTGAAACTTTTCAAGAACACTGGTTAAGGTGTTAGACAAACTGAATATGCGAGCATCATTGGCAGTCTCAGGTATGCCACTGATTGTACTAGACCCGACATTGCCTATGTCGTGGGACTGTTGTGCGGGTTTACTAGTAGACCTAGTATGGAGCATTGGCACGCTATCGAAAGATTCATGAGATACCTAAAAAGGACCATGAATCTCGGATTACATTATCGAAGATTTCCTACCGTCCTTGAAAGATACAGTGTTATTGATTGGAACATCTTATCAGATGACTCCAAAGCAACCAGTTGCTATATTTTAGTATAGCTAGTGGTGTTGTACCTTGAAAATATAAGAACAGACCATATTGGCTCAGTCCACTATCGAGTCTGAAATGATAGCACTAGCTACTACTGGTGAAGAAGCGAGCTGGTTGAGATGCTTGCTAGTTGAGATCCCTTTATGGGAAAAACCTATGACAGTTGTGTTGATCCACTGTGATAGTACCGCGGCTATTGCAAAGATTGAGAATCGTTATTACAACGATAAGAGACGACAAATTCGTCGTAAGCTTAACGCTGTTAGAGATTTACTTTCTAAAGGAGTTGATATAGTGGATCATGAACGCACTGATGAGAATCTAGCAGATCCTTTGACGAAAGGGTTAGCTAGCGAGAAAGTCCTAAATACATCCAAAAGGATGGGACTAATGCCTATAGAGTCACTCATGATGGTAACCCGACCTAAAAGACTGGAGATCCCAAGAATTAGGTTCAATGGGTAATAACAAGTTGTGAAGTGATATGAGATGAACATGCTATTATAAATCAGAGAAGCATGATTCCTGAAGCGATAATAGGATGAGGTAATAGAAACTCTTAATGAGATCTATACTCTATGTGGAGGGAGTACCTAGCTACAGGAGTACTCTTGATAGACTCACCTATGTGAATGTGGAAGTGGGGCCGCTTCCTATGGAATTTTGAGGCAGAATTCCTAGAGCGTTCACTATACTGGGATACACGTGTAGGGCCATTAATGCACGAGCTTTTGAGAATACACCCTATGAAAAGGTTGTGTGTGGGTTTGATGTCAGAGATAGAGTTCAAGACTACGAGTCACTCTTGTTGAATCTGAATCTTACTTACTATGCAGAGGTTCAAGTCAAGAGACACATTTGTTTATGCACGATCTTATAGAAGCGTTTGACGCTATTTCTGAAACATTTTTTTTAATTCAAGTGGGGGATTGTTGGAACATATTGTGTGAATTTAAAAATATGTTGAAGTCCCACATTAGAAAGAATTTGTTTTTGTAAATTCAAGTGGAAAGAAACATGTTTTTTTAAAATTCAAGTCCCACATTGGAAAGAAATTTTTTTGAACTCCCACATTGGAAAACTCTCCTATTTTGAATATGCTAAAGTCCCACATTGATTAGAAATCAATTGTGAGTTTGCTTCCATCACTATAT
The DNA here is from genome assembly GCA_037974755.1 of Cicer yamashitae. Taxonomy (NCBI): domain Eukaryota; kingdom Viridiplantae; phylum Streptophyta; class Magnoliopsida; order Fabales; family Fabaceae; genus Cicer; species Cicer yamashitae. Next base: position 35,154,956 of record JBBPBQ010000002.1, on the reverse strand, counting down.
AATGAGTTTCAATCTATTGTGAAAAGCACACCAAAGTTGGATGTTTTTCCCAACTTTCTCTTTTCTCTCTCTTTTATTCTGCTCGCCTAATTTTCGAGCCACTTCTCCCCTTTCTTTCTGTCCCTTCGGTTTTTAGAGCGGTTATTATGCC
>JBBPBQ010000002.1:35136764-35154795 GCA_037974755.1 Cicer yamashitae | reverse complement strand
TAGTCATTTTGATTTATGAATGGTCATAATACCATATTGCAAATGACTTTAATCGTCATATTGAGTGGCTTTAAAAGCCATATTGAGGGTGTAATTCTAGAACGGTTTTCTACGGTGCAGTGGAACTCCAATACAGTGAATCTGGGCTGTTTTATCCTGGGGACTTCGTGGTTGATAGTCTGCCTTGCACAACTTGGGCAGTGCCGCGAAACGTCTTAAAGAGAGCGACCTAGTCCGCGACTCAACCCATTTTTTTTAATTCAAGTGGGGGATTGTTGGAACATATTGTGTGAATTTAAAATTATGTTGAAGTCCCACATTAGAAAGAATTTGTTTTTGTAAATTCAAGTGGAAAGAAACATGTTTTTTTTTTCAAGTCCCACATTGGAAAGAAATTTTTTTGAACTCCCACATTGGAAAACTCTCCTATTTTGAGTATGCTAAAGTCCCACATTGATTAGAAATCAATTGTGAGTTTGCTTCCATCACTATATAATGAGTTTCAATCTATTGTGAAAAGCACACCAAAGTTGGATGTTTTTCCCAACTTTCTCTTTTCTCTCTCTTTTATTCTGCTCGCCTAATTTTCGAGCCACTTCTCCCCTTTCTTTCTGTCCCTTCGGTTTTTAGAGCGGTTATTATGCCGCAGTCCCTTTCGGTTTTTAGAGCGGTTATTATGCCGCAGTCCCTTTCGGTTTTTAGAGCGGTTATTATGCTGTAGTCCCTTCGGTTTTTAGAGCGGTTATTATGCCGTAGTCCCTTCGGTTTTTAGAGCGGTTATTATGCCGCAGTCCCTTTCGGTTTTTAGAGCGGTTGTTATGCCGCAGTCCCTTCGGTTTTCAGAGCGGCTGTTATGCCGTAGTCCCTTCGGTTTTCAGAGCGGCTGTTATGCCGCAGTCCCTTCGGTTTATAGAGCGGTTTTTATGCCGTAGTCCCTTTGTTTTTAGAGCGGTTGTTATGCCGTAGTCATTTTGATTTATGAATGGTCATAATACCATATTGCAAATGACTTTAATCGTCATATTGAGTGGCTTTAAAAGCCATATTGAGGGTGTAATTCTAGAACGGTTTTCTACGGTGCAGTGGAACTCCGATACAGTGAATCTGGGCTGTTTTATCCTGGGGACTTCGTGGTTGATAGTCTGCCTTGCACAACTTGGGCAGTGCCGCGAAACGTCTTAAAGAGAGCGACCTAGTCCGCGACTCAACCCATTTTTTTTAATTCAAGTGGGGGATTGTTGGAACATATTGTGTGAATTTAAAATTATGTTGAAGTCCCACATTAGAAAGAATTTGTTTTTGTATATTCAAGTGGAAAGAAACATGTTTTTTTTTTCAAGTCCCACATTGGAAAGAAATTTTTTTGAACTCCCACATTGGAAAACTCTCCTATTTTGAGTATGCTAAAGTCCCACATTGATTAGAAATCAATTGTGAGTTTGCTTCCATCACTATATAATGAGTTTCAATCTATTGTGAAAAGCACACCAAAGTTGGATGTTTTTCCCAACTTTCTCTTTTCTCTCTCTTTTATTCTGCTCGCCTAATTTTCGAGCCACTTCTCCCCTTTCTTTCTGTCCCTTCGGTTTTTAGAGCGGTTATTATGCCACAGTCCCTTTCGGTTTTTAGAGCGGTTATTATGCTGTAGTCCCTTCGGTTTTTAGAGCGGTTATTATGCCGTAGTCCCTTCGGTTTTTAGAGCGGTTATTATGCCGCAGTCCCTTTCGGTCTTTAGAGCGGTTGTTATGCCGCAGTCCCTTCGGTTTTCAGAGCGGCTGTTATGTCGTAGTCCCTTCGGTTTTCAGAGCGGTTGTTATGCCGCAGTCCCTTCGGTTTATAGAGCGGTTTTTATGCCGTAGTCCCTTTGTTTTTAGAGCGGTTGTTATGCCGTAGTCATTTTGATTTATGAATGGTCATAGTACCATATTGCGAATGACTTTAATCGTCATATTGAGTGGCTTTAAAAGCCATATTGAGGGTGTAATTCTAGAACGGTTTTCTACGGTGCAGTGGAACTCCGATACAGTGAATCTGGGCTGTTTTATCCTGCGGACTTCGTGGTTGATAGTCTGCCTTGCACAACTTGGGTAGTGCCGCGAAACATCTTAAAGAGAGCGACCTAGTCCGCGACTCAACCCAGTAATATCTTCGGTGGCATAAATTGTGATTTTAAACAGTTTTTCGAAACTCAAAAATAACAGAATACTACTCAATTACATCATAAAATGTCTTCCTTTATTTCCATCGCTCAAGCTATTAATTTAGCTACATTTAGTGATGTACCAAATCTTGTTGAAATTGCATCTATTTACCTCTCAAATGTCAAGCATGTCATAGGATTCAACTATTCCACTTATGGGAGTAGTTCAAACCCTCAAGACCAAACAACTCAATTTGATAAAATTCCTAAATTTTTTACTACCTATGATACTCTAGGAAGAAGCACAAAGTGGTTATGTATGTTTTGTGATACACTTTTCACCCCTTGGCATCAATTAAAACATAAGAGGTTTAAACTTTTAGTGATGGATGGTTGGTCAGAAGCCTATGAAGATATCACCTTGCCATACCATTTTATGTTGAATAGTCACTGTCAATTTTTCATTTGAAAGGTATTTTACATGGAAATATGTTGGGAGATTCTTGGTTAAAAGCACTTGGGCATTACAAGGAAGCTTTTGATGAAAGGGACAAATTGGTTTTGGGACACTGTTGGAATTAATAGTGCCACTGCCTTTGAAGTTTTAAGAATTCTAGAGGAATGTGTTTCATTAGCATTATACAGAGCTCTGTTGAGTTGCAAACCTGAATTTTTTAATCATGTTGCAATAAAATGTGTGCAAGTCTTGTATGATTTGCTTCACAAAGGTGTTGGAGAGTTATAATTCTTCATCATATGCGTGATTGTAAATGTTTTTAAGTATTTATTTATTTTAATTATCATTGTTTTTAGCTAATTTTAGGAATTACCCAAATACATTGTTGTCTTGTAATTCTTGGATCAATTATGTATTTATATTTTTAATTTACATAACCAGAGATTTCATGTAGTTTTTCTTTTATTTTATTGATTCAGCAAAACAGATTAAAAGTTTGAGTGGAAAGTTCACCCCAAGAAATTAGTTTCTTACCTAAGGAAAGAATCCGCGGAAATACAGGAGGAAAGGAAAATCCTCAGAATATACATGAGGATTTTGCTATAGATTTACGTCATATTAAGAAAATTCTATCAAAATTAAAATTTGCAGGTAAAATTTCAAAAAAACTTTTCTTTTCCTATAGATTTTACTGCGAATATATCTTCGCAACAAATCTTATTCACCAGCAAATTCCTACCCGTAAAATTTTTCAGCAACAAAATCCTAAGATAATACTTTTAATAGATAAATTGTTGAAAATTTCCATAGCTAAAGTTCCTCAGGATTTTCCTGTCAACTCTAAATTTCTTTTTACTATATTCTCATAATTTGAAAAATAAAATATGTTTATTGATTTAATTTTTTCTAAATGAAAATAAATTCTATTATGAAAACATATACTAATATAAATTTATTAATAATTAAATAATACAAAAACAGTAATTTTTTTATGAAAATATATATGTAATTAAAAGCAAAATAACAATATATTAAAACAAAATCAAACCAATGTTGTTAGTGAAATTGAACAAACCCTAAAACCATGCCATCATTCCTTTCACTTCCTTCCTAGCCATCATCATTCCTTCTCGCCGCGATCGTTTTGCTCTTGCTCCCTTCACATTCGTTCTCGCTGCCATCGTTTCGTTCTTCTTCAACACCATTAATCCCCATTTTTGTGACCTTACAACGAGATCAATGAAGTTTGTAAAGGTAGAAACCATATCTAGTTGAAAATAACTTCTTCATAGATGTAGATATTGTTAACTTTATAATAGAATTAGAAATTATCTTTGATTTGGGACTCTTCCATCTCAAAGTACCACAATATATGCAAAGCATAATCCAAACTGTGATCTTAAATTATTTTCATCGGTTTGAAAGTAGTGTCAATGTAATACCTTATAATGAACTATTCCTTACCATCTATCAAAAATATGTATTTGATCAATTAGATACTAAAGGACATTCTTGATTACAATTTAATGACTCTCACTAAAATTAAACAAGTGCCTTTTGTTATGCTTATAACATGAGATATATGGTCTAATAACTATAATGATGTACATATAATTCCAACTTCCACAACAAATGAAATCATTATCATGTATTCTTTCTCAAATGATGAGATAGAAATGAAATCATTCTCATGTATTCAATTATGATGCATGAAGTATGAGACATCAAGACTTTTAAAAGAACATTTCTTAATAAAATGCCTATTATACGAGTCTTCGAAATTTACTTATTCCAAACTTACCCTTAAGATATTATTATTCCAAAATATATTTATACCAAAGATAGACTCATTTTATGATTTCTTTGTTGAAATTTTAGTAGGATTAAATACAAATTATAGCATATCTATATAACATTAATAATCAAGACCAGCGTACCTTTAAGATTCAAGAGAGGGAATAAGGATGATCGATGAACTACCCTCATTGTTGTCTAGGTGTCAGAATTAAGATTTTAGAGTTAGGTTAACTGTCTGATGAGATAATGATTATATAGCGGCATAGGGCAGAAACTGCTCATTGGGCTTAACAGAATAGTCTAACTCATCACGGTCCATTCAGCAACAAAGCCCAACAAATAATTCTGTGTTTGATACTAATTAACCATAATTTAATTAAAATAATTCCTAATAATTGATTATTGTCAATCCATAATTGATTAATTAAATAATTAATCTAACATTCTCCCACTTGGATGACAATAATCAATTACTAAAAGAATATGAATTTTCATACTAGAATTTTATGAGAACAATATATTTGACTAAAAGAATAATCAATTACTAAAAGTATTTTATGAGAACAATATATTTGACTTCAAAGAGTATGAAAAAAGATTTATGTTTTTGAAGAAAATCTAAAAAAAAAAATTTGATTCAAATTTATAATTGAAGAAAATCTAAAATAAAATTTGATTCAAATTTATAATTGAAGAAAATCTAAAATAAGATTTGATTCAGATTTATAATTGAAGAAAATCTAAAATAAGATTTGATTCGAATTTATAATTGATGAAATCCAAAATAAGATTTGATTCATATTTATAATTGAAGAAAATGTTCGACCAAGTTGAAAAGATGATATGGTCAAGATTTAAAGAATATTTGATCAAGATTTATTTACAACAAAATATTAACAGAATCAATCTAAAATATTTAAAAATTCCAAATTCATCTTAGAGTTAAAAGAGAGAAACATGTGTTCGAATGAGATTAGAAGCAAACACTTAAAGTTCCAATCTTTTGTATCCAACCCAATAGTGGTTTAGTTCCTTCTTCAATCTGGGGTTGTCAGGTTGTTAGGAGAAGACTTGGCTTGTAGGGTCAAGGTGGTTAGTTCCTCAAAAGTTTGGGGTTGTCAAGCTATTTGGGAAGACTGACTTGAAGGGTCAAGTGCTTTGTAATTCAAGGTATTTGGATTAGTGGATTAAAGCCTTATGAATGAGGGAACTAGATGTAGCCAAGTTAGTGGTGAACCAGGATAAATCTATATGTCAAATTATTTATGCTTTCATTGTTTGTTGCTTATGAATCTGATTGCTTCTTATCTAATTAATTCATAAAAATCAACCAACTTTCATCAAATTAGCAAAAAATTATCAACTTTGTCAAACACAATTCAACTCCCCTTTCTCGTGTTTGCACCTTCAAGGTGATTACATGATGACAATATAAAACCTACTATATTCATATTTATCCTTGGCAAATTTTTATCAAGTTTTGAGTTTCATAGTTAACCATATTTTTTGCATATAGAATTAAGGAAATTAGAAGTTTTTACTTAATAGTTCATAATAGAGATTCTACTATCATAAATAATAATTTACAAAAGAATTTTTATAAACAAGGTAACGTCACATAAAAGAGTATGATGATTATACAAAAACATTTATCATCATATGAGTAAAATTAAACTCCTAATATTTAAAAATATATAGAATTATGTACACTTATTTGTAATAATTCAGTCAAAGCTCAAATGCTACAATTATAGTTTCACACACTTGAGGAAAAGATTAGGTTACACGCAACAAAAATAAAGGAGACTTAAATTTTTACTATTATTGAGGATATAAGATAAATAGTTGTAAACTTTATTATCGTAAATTTTATAAATACTTTTATAACACAATATCATACTTGATAGAAGAAGTATTGGTATTATATTTGTACTTGCATATAATTATTTTTAGGCTAAATACCACCCGTGGTCTCTTAACGAAACCCCACTTAAAGGGTAATGTTGAAATTATTTAAAAACATAAAGGACCAAATCGGGAAAAAAAAAAAAGATAAAAGACTAAATCGTTAACTGAAATTAAGTTAAGGGACTACGGGTGGTATTTAGCCTTATTTTTATTTATAAATAACATAAGACATAATATCCCCAATATAAAATAGTACCATTCAACAAATATTATTTGCTTTTTAGTTCTAGATAATTGACAGTAAGATTCTCCCATTTGATTGAGAATGATAGTTGAATAATTAATCCAAGAGTTTATTTTTTATTTTAAATAAATATTTAAACAACTTTTTCAACTATCTTCTTTATCATATAAAGTAACACATCTATAGGGTATGTCCATCACTTATATAATATATAGAGCTATTTATAAAAGCCTCGCGACCCAGTTAGAAATGTTGAGGCAAAATCCCAAATTAATGTTTTGATGATAATCAAATTAAGTTAATTAAACTTCTAATTATGATTCTAAAAGTGTGTTGCTATTTAACATGTGTTTTTGAGTGTATTATTTGAAGATAGGTATTAATGGAAAAACGAAGATCATTCTGGTTTATTAAAAACATAATTCTAGAAATACGAAGATCATTCTGGTTTATTAAAAATAGAAGTTTGGAAAAACGAAGATCAGTTTGGTTCATTAGAAAACAACAGTGTGAAAGAAGAAGATCATTCTGGATTACGTAAGTACCAAAACTTATTTACACAAGATCATCCCAAACATTCTTATTACAAAAGATTAATCTCCAGATTGATGACTAAAGCAACAAGTATAGTTAGGACATAAATGATAGGACACTGCTACTGCATCTCTGCAAAAAGTAGCCTATGTACAGAGCAGAAAAAGACTGACACCTAAAAGTTATCAAAAGCTCTCAGTCCAAAACTCTTTCAAAACAGAAACGAAGAACGTCCTGGTTATAAAGTAGGAACGTTCTTTTTATTTTACAACACTTGTATATTAAAAAGGAACCTATATGAGATGTCATCAGCCTTCATCAAGCCTATAAAAGGAACCTCAAGGTCAAGGAAACAACAAGAGTTTGAAGTGCAAGAAATCAATCACTTAAACAATCATACTTGAGAAGTCTAAGCTCTTCAATTAAGCAAAAGCTCCAATTCTTTTCACTAGATTCAATGATCTACTTGCTGAGTCTTTTTTGCTGAATATCAATATTCAAACAAGTGATAAGTGTATTCTGATCCATCAATCCTTTTTATTTCATTTTAGATAAACTCAAGACTATATTGATAAAGATAGTTTGAGTTTATTGTAAAAATTCTTTGTGAATAAAAGGTAACTTGTAAAAACTCTTTCTGGATTGAAATGTAACAGTTGGAAATCCTTTCAAGGTCGAAAGGTGAAACATTGTAACTCATCAAGATTGATCTTGAAGGTTGGTGTGAAAAACAAGAACAATCTTGTTTGAGCACATTAGTGAAAAAGCTCAAAAACTGTAAGACCCGCATTTTTCTATATTTTTATTTTTTTTAATAATATACAATGTGGTTGTTATAATTTTATTCTTTATTCAATTATTAATTTTGAAAAGTATGTATATGTATGACATGATTTATTTAATTTGACTGAATATTTTGCTAAGTATTTGAAAAAAAATATTTATAATAATACTTATAATAATGACACGATTGAACTATTTTTAGAAAACAAAAATAATAAAAAGGTATTTTAGATTAGTCAACCGCCCAAATGTTAGTTAGTGAGAAAAGTCATATAAATCTGTAGTCTATTATTAGGTTAGGTTAACAAGAAGAAGAAAAAAAAATGCATAAGTCCCTAGTTAATAGCTACTTTGGGTTAGAAAAAAAAAAGTAATATTGAATCCTAAATAGTGTGCAAGGCAGGGAAAGAAACATCAATGCAACCACGATGAGAGAAAAAGGAAAATTGGTTCCAGTAGTCTATGGTTGTGCAAGGAACTTGCTCCAATTTCGTTCAAATTTTAGTATGTCATCTCTACCTTTGAACTTGACTTATTTATATAATCTATTAATATTTTTACTTTCTCTCTAACTCAATTTGATAAAATCTTAGATTTTAAAATGATGACTATTTGATGCAAAATTTATGTTTGTAAATTAAAATATTGATTTTTATAATAAAGTTGTTACTGTTGTTACTAATCATAAACTGATTTTTAGTAAATATCTTAATAAACAAGCTAAGATACAAGTAGAAAATACATCATATATACAAACATCTTAATAAAATAATACGTCGTAACACAAAACAATAAGAGTCATAATTAATTACATCATATATACAAACAAGCTAAGATAGTTTTTGGGACAATAATCCAAAGTATACCAGTAGAAAATACATCGGGGATATGAGACCTATTAGACATCGCTCATACCTCTGGGGTATTCTCAGCAGACACCTGCACAGAAGTACTGCTCCAAGAATGCTATCCCCCATGGTCACATCAACAACAAAAAATAGAACATGGACCCATCAAAAAGTCAACTGTCAAGGTATGTCATAGATATAGTCATCCCAAAACAAAAATAAGTACAACCACCAAAAGAAAAACACTAAGGCCCTTCACAACAAAAACTAATCTGATCATCCACTAACAACTACAGTAACAAGGGTGACCTCCACACACTGCACAAGTTCCTTCTGACGCAGTATCTCTCCTCAAAGTAACTTCCTCCTCCTCATCAGCCATAGAGGGATTAGTCTCCTCAGAGGTTTGGTCCACCCACAAGATAGGTGGCTTCGGCGGCATTGGAATCTCAAAACAGTTCACTACCTCAGTGACAGTTGGTATGGGATCGCTCATTGGAAGTCGAAGATCTAACTCGACCCGTCTAGACGGTCTTGCAATATCTTCTCCCATTGGCATCGGCCCCTTATCCTTCTTGTCAGCCCTCGGTCCAAGCACGACATCCCCTGCTCCTTGGGTAGGAGTCACCACACCCACGATGGCCTCTGTCTCACTTCTAACTAAAGCATCATCTACATCTTCCCATGCTCCATTTGCCCCCAAGTGCCAATCCTGAGGGTACAGGATAGTCGATCCTCTCGTGAGTGAGCTCTACGTGAAATAATCCTAAGCTTTCCTACTTGTACTCACCAGTCTCCCCGTATATGTAGCCCTACTTGAGATGAGGTCGTATACCCAAGCAGTAGGCAAATGTCGGTCAGGGAAGTTTAACGACATTTCCGTCTTCGGGATAACAGTCGGTAGAACGAACTCGGGTATCATCTGAGGTCAAAGCCCAATTTCCACAATAATGTAAAGGGTCACCAACCTAAATTAACAATTAACATTTAACAATTATGTCATGAAGACAAACAATAAACACTTAGCAGTTATGGCATGATAACAAACAATAACAGAGCATGTACATACATATAACATATCATAACAAACACGACTCGCGTGCCAAGCACTCTAATACAATGCTTATATGCCAGTGCACATGATTCCGGAATTCCCAAACCCTCATCGAGGGGCGTAAATCATAAATGTACGCCTCTCACAAACCAGTACTAATTACCGAGGGTGTGACACCCTAAACCCAAAATGACCTATATAAGAATTTGTACTAGAATTTTTGAGCAAAATTTGCAGCAGATAAAGAAAATTTGTTTAGAAGGAAATAAAAACTTTTGTAACTAATTTAGGATATCACCTTTCTCAAAGTACACCTGGAACAATTCAAACTTTATTACTCAATTAAAATATTTTAGTCTAAATGAACTAGATTTGACTATAATTTATTAATTTAATTCCCAAAACTTACTAATACTTAGATTATCATATAAAGAGTCATTGGTAATTAAAAAAGTAAAATACACAGTAAAACTCTTAATTCCCGGTATCACCTATCAGAGCGGGGTTCCTCCCAAATTTGAACTTCAAGACTCATTAACCTGTAATAACTGCGATTTCGCAAACGCATGGCCAAGCCAGTCAAACACAAACAACGAAGGAGGTGAGTTTCGAAAACATGTTGATAGTATAATATAAGTAGGATGAACACGCAAATAATCATAATAGAACCGTATCATTAGACAAACATTGCTCAAGAAAAATATCACATTAAAAGTCAAAATCACTCAAGGAAAATCAATACCTTTCACTATTACATCAAGTCGTCACAGAGAAATTATTATCACTTTTGAAATACATCAATCACAATAAAACAATCACATGAAAATGCAATGCTATGCATGAGCTTAGACTCTACTTCACAATGTGGTACTATTCTAACTCCGAAGTACTTGGTTAGGAGGCTTGATACTATGCCACCATCCAGGTGGACGGACAATTCAAATTGGCCATGTCCTCATAGATCCCCTCAACTCAACCCGAGACACATATACGGGACAGTTGAGGTAAACGTGAGTTGCATGGTAGCTCCCGACATTTGGAGTGGTACCTCCAAGTCACCTAGGAATTCCCCACCCAAATACCTCCAAGGTCTAACAATCTTGCTTTAAGGCTCAACAGTAGACCGCCACGATCAGGCTCAATTCAGTTGTACTTTCCCGGAATCACTAGGCTTGTCAGGCCCTACCTATATGATGACAAAATAATCTCCACTTCACAAATTCTCAATATTTATTTTCTCCCCTCATTATCTTAGACTACTCCATTAAGAGCATCATCTTTATAAATCATCACTATTTCATCAATTTTGGGGTACTTCAATATTCTCATCACAATTTTATAACATCATTAATCATACATAATCATAATAATCATATAAACTCATCACAATTTTATAACATCACTATCATCGAGCAAAAATCATCATTATCATCACGCATACATATATCATACCATGCATCCATATTTTATTATCACATCACATAAATTCGTCTAATCAAACATATGCACCAAATTCATTTGAAATCAAATATCACAATAATATCAAATACTACACATTTAACGAAATTAAATCAATCAACACCTTATAAATATTTCTATTCCACATTTTAATCTCACAATTTTTATATTTTCACATTAATTAATTTATCACTCAAAGGGCTACTGCCGTACGTAGCGAGCCCCGGATGAATCGTTGGGAGATACGGTTTTCCCGTTCATCTCACAATATATTAAACCCATGAATTCAAACGCTCTCTCACCCCTTACCTTATATCGACGCTTTCACACACAAATACGATTCCACTAGCAAACAGCATTTGTTCTTTGACTCTTTATCCTTCAATCGATCTAACTCGACAATTTATAGGTAAACGTTACAAATAATTTATGAGGAGGCACTCTAAATTTAATTTCGAAATTCGGTCAAAGAATCTTACCATAAATCAGAAAACCAATCGATGGATAATATAGTCGCTCTTCACACGATTGTTTTGGCGCTGGTTTCACTCAAATCGAACTTACGGTGAAAAAGAACAGTGCATAATAACGAATTCTACAATCGGAGAAGTCGGGTATTTTATAGAGAAATTGGGGTTGTTAGAAATCTGAAAAATTGTGGTTAATTGGCTAACTCAATAAATTAAATAACATACTGAAATTTGGATGAAAACGGAAGAAGTTTTCTGACACAGCTATGGAAGATCGGTATCAATTTCTTCTTATTCTCTCAAAGCTGCCGCTCCTGTTCATTCTTTCTTTCTCAGACTTTCTCAATGTGCGGTTGCCATCCACTCCCTCTTTCTCATACTTTGTGTCTTTTACTTTTCAATTAATTTTTATTTATTTATTATTTAGTTAGGTTTTACTTATGTAACACCCCGATTTTTAACTGCGCGAGTGTATTTTTTTTTTCAAAAATAAATTGGTAAAACCAAATCCATAAATAAAGAAATACTTTAGGATAAAATATTTAAGTCGTAACACAAACGACAAAGTCATAATTAATTACAAACAGCGGAAATAGTTTTTGGAACGAAAATCCAAAATATCCAAATATACAAGACCTCTGATAAAATTATTTGTTTCAAATACATAAGCTCCTTTTTCAACAACAACCTTGAAATAAGAAAGGGAAATAAATAAAATTCTTAATTAGAACCCTAAGCTGATCATTAATCTATCTGAGGGTGACTGGGTACTGAGAATCCATGAGCGGCATCAAGCCCCCTGCTTTCGGTCACACAACTAACCCATCGATGTGCCACGCCTTAGATCGACCCTGGTTCTCATCTGAGGGAAAAGCCCAGATTTCCACAAATTGTAAAGGGTCACCAATCCGAAATTAACAAACATCACATAGCATTTATATTTTAAATGCATAAAAATCACCCTTCAACTTAGCATACATCTAGAAAGGGTTTGCATATGTTAAACATGCATAAACAAGTTGAAAAAATGAAGTTTTGGACCAAACTGCACAACTGTATTCGACTACAGCCTCCTTGTAGTCGAATACACTTGCGAAAACAGTGAAAAATCCTGCAGATTTTGTATTCGAATACAACCCCCTTGTATTCGAATACAATTGCGAAGTCAGTGGCAAAACTTTGAGATTTGTATTCGACTACAACCTCCTCGTAGTCGAATACACTTGCAAATACGCAAGTCAGAGGCAAAAACAAGTCATCTGTATTCGATTACAACCCTATTGTATTCGAATACAACTGTAAAAATGACAGATTTTCACTTTTGAAACATTTCAAAATCATTCTAACACTTTCAACACTCAATCAATAAATCACCATCATCAAATCCAACCCAATCCCACACCACAATCAAGTACGCATGAACAACCATCACAGTATATCAAGCATGACTCGTGTGCCAAGCACCCTAATGCAATGCGTATATGCCAATGCACATGATTCTGGAATATCATCAAAACCCTCCTCGAAGGGGCGTAAATCATAATTGTACGGTCTCTCATAGGCCAGTACTAATTACCGAGGTGTAGTGTCTCACAAGCTAGCACGATTTACTAAAGTGCAATCTCTCACAGATTAGCACGACTTATTAAAGTGCAATCTCTCACAGATTAGCACGATTTATTAAAGTGCAATCTCCCACAGATTAGCACGATTTATTAAAGTGCAATTTCTCATAGATTAGCACGATTTATTAAAGTGCAATCTCTCACAGATTAGCACGATTTATTAAAGTGCAATCTCTCACAGATTAGCACGATTTATTAAAGTGCAATCTCTCACAAATTAGCACGATGCGATAATCCCCGTGAGGATAAGATGAACCAACAATTCACATGGAATCATCCAGTGGCCCATCCGGTCACCACTATCACCATGGCCCATCCGGTCACCATGTACTATGAAATGCATGAGCATACTCTGACTCTCGACACCACAATCATTAAGTAAATGCAGCTATTAAAAGATTCCCCATTTTAATGCTCATTTAACACTAATGATTTTCAAATTTAACACAGAGCATACTCAACACTTATAATCCTCAAATCACATGAAATTGAATTCATAATTCACATTGAATTCAAATCACCATATACACCAATCTCATCAATTCATTTCACACAACAACCACACATAAATTGCATTTACTCAAAACCCCACATTTTCAAGCATAAAGCAAATTTCAACATTGATAATATTATCCATGAACACATCAATCACACCAAGCCAAAAATCACCACCACCCACACCTCAAAACTCATTAAATTCAATTTCACCATTTCACCCATAAAATGCATTAAATTCATTTCCCACAACATTACACCTTAAACCCATCATATTCATTTTCCAAAATTTTCAACCATAACACACCAAATCAAAACTCCAAATTGTTAAACATAAACCACCAAATTTCTTTTCCACAACTCACATAAAACCCTTTAAATTCCTTTTCCCCAAATTCACACATAAACCCCATCAAAATCAAACTCCACAAATACACATACAGAGTCCTATATGCAAGCTAAAAATTTGGAATGAGTCCTTACCTTCGTTGTAGCTTTAACGGCCGATTACGGCACCGCGATTAAATTCCGATAAAACTTCGCTTCGCACGACGCTTCCAAAGTTGGCTCACTAGCACCGTAGTGTGACAATGAGCAACTTTCTCTTCAGTCACTTCGCGAGAGGAAGCTTAGATCTAGGTGATATGTGAGGTTTTACGTTTGGGGTTTTTGAAAACAAAACAAAGAAAGAGGAAGGAGAAGAAGGCATACGGGTAACATAGGAAAATGTTTTTCTTCCTTTCCTTTTCTTCCTTTCCTTTTCTTCCTTCACTTCTATATATATATATATTTATCCCAAACCAACAAATTTAAAACACTCTCACACACACCCCAATCATTTTGATAAAAATATCTATTCTCATTGCAACTCAATTGACAGGTAAATTTTTTAGCAACTATAGATATTTTTAACAAACTAGTCCGATAATAAATTCTCCGCAACGTAAATAAATTATTTCTCGCCAAATAATTCTCATGGGATCTAAAAATATATATATAAAGAACATAAAACAAACTCTAATAAAATATGCCTTTGGTATTTAATTCACAAAATGAATGAAAATTGGGATAAATGTCTCAGCAATTTAACACCAAATATACTAAAATTGCATAATTTAGAGTTTAAAATTAAGGGTCTTACAACTTACACATGGGTCTAACCTTCAAAATACATTTTACTCCTTTCTTTCACCTTCTTAAAATAAGACCAACAATCATAAACTAATTTTAACACTTCTTCTTTTATTTATTTATTTGTTTTTAAATAAAATAAACAATTGCCAAAACTATTTTTTTTTAAACACAATTTAATTAATAAAATATTATTGATATTTCAAAATTAATATTTTATAAATTAAATTAATTATTCTTTAAAATACATTAATAATCAAAATTCTCATATTCCTAATAAACACTACAATAATACTTATTTTTTTCAAATACTTAAATTAAAATATTACCATCATTTGAGAATAGTCGAAATTATAAAATAAATAAATATAATATCAAAACTTTATATTAATTACTAAATCATAATAAATATATATAAAATCGCAATGTCATAACAAGTATATAAAAATTAAGGAAATCAAACACAATATCACTACTATTCTGAGATAATTATTTATAAAATAAATAACTAAAAATAGAAAATAGTTATAAATAATTGAAATATAACTACGTGCATACTTAATATCAGTCAAACGCGCAGAAAAATATTACATTAATTTGGTACAAGTATATACACGTAAAATCTTATTCTTTAAAATATCACACTAAAATACTATTTAGAAAAATATATAATTAATGTAATATTTGTTATTTAGATTACTCATGTAGTCCACTATGTATAATAGTTGCACATCATCTAAAGCACCCATATAACGAAAACTAATCACGAAAACTAAGCACCCATCACAGTCACCACTAACACTGTGGCCCATCACAGTCACCACTAACTATGAAATGCATGAACACACTCTGACCTTTTATCAACAATTATTATGTAAATGCGCCTATTAAAAGACTCTTTTTTTAATACTCATTACACACTAATAATTTTTCATACTTTTCACAGAGCATACTCAAAACTCATTCTCATCAATAAAATTCATAACATGTAGCAACCCATATTATCAATCATTAATGCATAATCACGTCAATGTTAACCATCACATATTCACACATCAATCACACATATATGGTCACTATGTGCAAACTAAAAATTGGAATGAACCCTTACCTCAATTATAATTTTTTCAACAATTATCACTACCACAATCAAACACAACGAAAATCTTGCTTGTGCCAACACCTTCAATCAAATAGTGTTTGACTTTGTCAAATTAGTCTTTGAGACTTTAACTACCTTACAAACCTTTTCTTACTCCTAATCCCCTTAGAGTATATTTACTAAAACAGTTTAAAACGAGTAAGGACTAATAGTATTATTATTCACAATACACACTTTCAACATATAAAAATATTTTTAGAAGTTAACATCTTTTAAATTTCTCATAGAATTCACTAACAATCATTCGTCTTAAATTATTTTTCTCAAAATTTTTCACACAACCACAAATTTTCTCAAATTTGCCATAACTCTTTTTTTTTTCTTCAAATAACTTCAAGTTTGATCTACTACATTTTTAAAGACTAAATGCTCAATCAAAGTATTTACCTCATAACAATATAACCACACAAAAAATATCAATAAATATTTTTCTAGTTTCAAAGTTCTAACTCTTTGAAATAGTTCAATTCCTTTCAAAATATATTAAATATTTTTTCTTCTTCTTTTTTTATCAACAAAGCTTGTATTTTAATTCATGAAACTTTGAATCTTTAAAAAAAATGAAATTATAACTCAAGATTTTAACCTTTACTTAATAAACTTGAAACTTTAATTAAAATCATGCAAACTTTTCTAAAAATTGAAAGTATACATATAAAAACTTGAAATCACAATTCACTAATTTTCCTTAAAACACAAGTTCAAAGATTTGATAACCACATGTATACATTCTTGCTCATCAATCAAAACAATTATTTTTGGAAAGGCATACACTAAGAAAAATCATTTTTCTTTAATCACCACAACAACATTAATATATCAAAGTTCTCCCCACCGCTAACTCGGTGTCGACGGTCTCGATTTCTTTTTGAGACTCAAGGAGCTAACTACATAAACATAAAAATTTATAAAATTTTGTTCAGCACCAAAATTTATCGAACCACATCATAATTCCAAAATTAAATTTTTTTATCTTTCAAGTTCTATCAATTCATCCATTAGATCACAAAAATTTGAGTTAATAAAGTACTCTAAACTTTTTATTTAAACTCAGTCAAAGAGTAATTAAGGAGAGTAACATTTTTAACTCCAAACATATTAATTTCATAATCTAACTTTTTGCTCAAACTCTTTAACTTAGTTAAAATTTGAACTTTTTCACAACTTTAACAACTCTAAATTTTCTTGTAAAGTTTCAACTTCAGTTCAAACTCATTTATTTGAAAACAACTCATTACATAACTCAAATACATCCAAAAATCAATCAATGTTTTTTTTAACATGAAATCTAAAAATAATCCAACAACAAAAGTATCATCATTATCCTTCTTTAATACAAGAACATTTCAAAATAAAATTTTCTTTACTCACACACATAGATCATTTTTTTTCCAATAAATAGAGGATTTTTTTTTTGTTCAAGTCCCTCGAACTACATCAAATTGAACATCAAGTGAAACTATGTGAAAACAAAGGAAAAACATCATCACACAACACACACTATTTAGAGAGGAAAAATAGAGGTTTTTGCTCATTTCATTTTTTTCACTACAACAAGAACACAATACAAATGGATTGTAACTAAAAATGCAACTCTTTTCCCCAACACAAGCATGCCCATGATATTGCAAGAATAGGAAGAGAAGGAAATTTTATTACCTCAAACAACATGGTACACTAGCTTCCCCTAGTAGAGAGGACAAATTTGTCTTCCAAAATTTTCTTCAAACAAAGCTTGGATCAAGGAGGAAAAGGGTGATTTGTGTTCTTGGTCAAAACACCAACACTATGATTTTTTTCTTTTTGTTGTTTTTTTTTTTTTTTTTTGCTTCAAGAGAGAAGAAAAGGATGGAATGAGTGACAAGAGGGAGAGTCTCGGCTGATGGCTCTAAAAAGGTCTATTTTCCTTCTTCTTTTTTTACTTA
>JBBPBQ010000002.1:35110859-35136724 GCA_037974755.1 Cicer yamashitae | reverse complement strand
TTTTTTTTTTTTTTTTTTTTTGCTTCAAGAGAGAAGAAAAGGATGGAATGAGTGACAAGAGGGAGAGTCTCGGCTGATGGCTCTAAAAAGGTCTATTTTCCTTCTTCTTTTTTTACTTAAAAAAAATTATTATAACTAAATATTTAAGTTTTTACTAAAATAATTATTACAACATCTAATCATTCTTACACACATCACATCACTCACTTCTCAATCTAATTTAATAAAAATATCTACTCTCATTGCAAGTCAATTGACAAATGAATTTATCAGCAACATGTGACATCTTAAAAATTTTGTCAATAATAAATTCATCGTAACTTAATTAAATTACTCTCCGATAAATAATTTTAATCGGGTCTCCAAATATATATATATATATATATATATATATAAATATATATACATACATATATTTTAAACATATTACTAACTCTAACAAAATATATTTTTGGAGCTTAATTCATAAAATAAAAATTGGACTAATAGCCTAAGCAATTCAACACAAAAACACTAAAATTGCATAAATTAGATTTTAGAAAATTCAGAGTCTTACAAACTCAATTTTTACTTGGTCAAAAGTTTATGTTGTGATAGTTGAGTGTTGAAGAGATTTTTAGAAACCTTATTGATGTTAATTATAATAATTTTTCTAGAAACAATAAATGTGTTGAAAGTTGTTGTTATAGTTATTTCTTTTAGAAGATTAAAGTTATAATTTTTATGAGACAATTGTGTGGAGGTTGTGTTAATTATAAAATAATAATAATAATAATAATTTGGTTGTTTTAAGAGAATTTGTCTAAATCTTAAACTAAACCCAAATTTTATTTGAGTAGGAGTTAGTAGTTGAAAGACAATTAAATACTAAGTTAATTATTATTTGAAGGTGTGAACCGAGTTGAACAAGAGTTTGTGACGCATAATTCTAGAAACAACTTTGGTAACGGTAAGGGCATCACTCCATTCGTTTTCCTACTTTGAATTATATGTAATATAAATGCACTGTGGTGTTATGTATTGGTTCTGTTTGTGTGTTACCTTCAAAATATGTGTTATATGAATTATATGTTTATGAGTCATATTATGAGATTTAGCAATTTGCGTATTTTGATTGGTATTGGGTGATTATTCAAGGTAATGACTTTGTGTCTAAACTAGGTTGGTTTAGGACAAGTTTGAATGGTTTTAGATGCTCTAGTTGAGTGATCTATTTTGTTACTAACTAAGATAATGACATTCATGCCTGCATTGGTGGTCTGGACTTAGTCGCGAGTACGTGACGACAGTTCCTTGAAAAGACAACGTGATTTAGAAAAATACTCAACGATGGGGTACTAAATTTGAAACTATAAAGAGCATTTGTCCAATGGTGGGACTCTTTGCTCTACAGGGTGGTGATATTCCGGAATCATGCATTTACATATAGTCTAACAAATAAGATTTGTGCATTTTGGTTGATTTACATCTCTAGTGCTTTGTGATTTAATTGTTAAATGAAGTATATGATTTATTAATATTTTTCTTAGAATATTCTCATATGATTAGTCAAAGAATATTTGATTTAATTTTAAAATATATTGTTGATTTATGGAATTTGTAATTATTTTATAAAATCTTTAAATATTTGATTGTATTTAATTTGAGAACCGTACACTATTTTTAAAATAATATATTTTCAAGATTTGAGCTTAAAAATATCGTTTGTAATTTTTCTTTTATAATAGTAAAACTAATCATTTTATTTCTAGTGTTATAATTGTTAAATTATTTTAGTCTCAATTTTGTTAATTGTGACACCAAATATTGTATAGTAAATTATTTGTTGTCTCGGTGCAATGCTCACTTGTAAAATATTATAATTTTTTTTAGCAATTTTTAAGGTAAATTAAATTTTATTATTCTTTATTGTGTTAATATTAGTTAAAATTTCATATTTTGATATAAGGCTTACTCTTGACTTATGAATTGTTCGAGATGACACTACAAAAGATCTCATTTGGATCCTAAAGTCTTTAAAGTTTTATGATTCTACATACAAGGATGATTATTACACTCTCAGAGGTTAGTCGTAATTTAACTATTTATCCTCTTGTGACTAATTATTATATAATTGCATATAAGAAGAAATTTGATTATGATATTTACTACTCCTTTTGATATTATAAACTATGTAATTATGTATATGTAAAATGACTCTTTTCTAGAATATTTTAAAATTATGAACTCTACAATATTTAAAATTTTATTATTTTGAGAGTTCTATTCAGTTTAAATATAAAATTATTTTAAACTTTTATATATGAATTTTAAAACTATATATGACATGCTAATTTTAAAATTATTTTAAGCATGCCCTATTCTTATTTGAATATGATTGTGGTGTTAAATATATTTTTTTGCATGATATTATTTTATCATATTCTATTAAGCATAATTATTCTTAATTTGTATTATTGTAATCTTACTTATCGTGAATACGATTGTGCAAATTTTCTTAAGTTAAATAATTAAATTTATTTTAATTATAATAAATGCCATACAAGGAAATACATTGTTCCTAAAGGTAGAACTGTGTGGTTGCCTGACCAGTCTCCTTCGTTTCTTGTTTTTAAGCATTTTGTTATCAATTTTATATCAAGTTTCATTTATTTTTATAGTCCATTTAATAAAGAAAACGAATTCGAATCTTCTTGGATCATTTTGGATGTTTTGCCACTAACCCTTTCTAACCAGACAAACTGTCGAAGTATTTTATTCTTGTTTTGATGTTAAAAGTCAATTATATTGTGCAACGAATACCTTAGAAGTTATAGAGGGTTACTGCTGATACAAGACAAATCTTAGAGTGCAAAATTATCTTGCATTGAAGTCTGGAGCACAATAAGAAGGAGTAAAGGCGCAATGCACAAGAGTTCATTTGCGAGCACAACTCTCTGCCTTTAAGCATAATAGAGTTGTCTCACAATGCATTGCACAAGCTTGTTACGTAGCGAGTTTCAAAAGCAGCAACACATTGCGCTACTGTCTAGTGCAATGTGCAAGCACACGTTTCCAGATTCTATTTAAGCCAAAAACCATTATTTTATTAGGGTTTTAATTTTTTGGATGCAAAGGAGGATGCAACTACACCATATAGTCTTTGTGCAACATTTATGTGTAATTTTCTTTTTTTCTATGTATTGTTTATGAAATGTTATGAGTAGATAATTTACTCATTGATTAGGAATTAAATGAACCTTCTTAAATCTATGTAATTTTGTTTTCTTATGCTATTTATGCAATTAAAACATGTTTGATTATTTATATATTTTTGTTCTTAATATTTTTTTGTGCTTGATCACCAAATAACTGAACCTAGAAATTATTTCATTATTGGGAAATAGGCTATAATAACCGGAACCAAAATATATTTTCATGTTTCAATATTTTTATAGGACTAAAAAATATTAACACGTGTCTAAGAAATTAGCGATCGTACGTGCTTTGAGTAACAAGTTTGATCACTTAAGAAATTAAGGTTCGTTGTTATAAAGAAAGGATTTTGAGCCAAATAATTGATTTTAGTCTAATTTGTTAATTTTACATTATCAAATAAGTTAAATTGTTAAAGTAGTGAATCAATAATTGCATGGTAAAAAGAAGGTGATTCGAATTCCCTAGTCGTTTTTCTCATATTGAATTTTCTCAAATTATGCATATGTTTGTTCGAAATTATCAACAAACATATAAACCTTTTGTTATCCAAGTGTTTACGACGTTGTTGTGTTATTAAATTAATAATAATCCATGTAAAGACGCTTTTATTTATCATTTTATTACTTGAACGATTTAAAACACTTGGCAACGCGTTGTCAAGTTTTTGGGACCGCTGCTAGGGATTGTTGATTAATTTATTTACAAGAAAAATTAGTAATACTTAGTTTTTTTTTTATTTTATAAAAAAGTTAATTTTTATTATTATTGCATTCTTTATATTTTATGAATTATGCTTTTCTACTAACAAGTTTCTCTGAGTTTTGTAACAATGGTTGGTATTAAAGGTAAACTTTTGTATCAATTCATGAGAATATCCCGCAAGATAAAGTTATTGAATAGAAAGATTTTTTCAGAACAAATGTCATACAACAATTGCCTCGGTGATGTTATTTTTATGGGGAGGATCACCAAAGTGACCACTGTGAGGAGTATGATTTAATTTAAAAAATTGAACAAGAAGAGCATGAAGTTCACAAAATTGAGTACAACTCTCAACTCAAAAATATTTTAAATGAATTGTTGAGGATCAATCAAACTTCATTTGATAAATTTGAAATTCATTGTGAGAACCTAGAGGGGAAAGTAGTCGATTTTGAAAAGAAGCTTGTTGAGATGAAAGAGAAAATTTGAAAAACAAAAATAGCGGCACAAAAGAAAAGTCAAGGGTAAAACACATAGATTTTTATGCGACATTTGAGACTCAATATTTGGCGACTAAAGAGAATAATCATTTATACGATGATTTTTATTCTTCTCAACTATGGAAGATATATCCTATATGCTTAGTTGTTGGGTCATAGGAACATTTTCTTCTATATGCAAAATACATAAGATTTCTATCCAAAAGAAGGAAGTTAAAGGATGAAATGTTTTTCATGTCTCATTATCCACCTTAATTTTAGTTTTGGCGCGTCAAACTATTGATATAAAAGAAGCGCTTCATGGGAGGCAACCCACAAAAGGTAACTTAGTAATTTATTTTCCGAAAATATATATTGATGAATGAATTAATTGCTTCCCAAAGTTGATTTGTTCTGAATTTGATTTACCTATGAGATTTGATTTTGTGCATTGATTTAGACTTTTTTGTTAATTCATGCTCTATGTGTCATAAGTGTAACTCTTAGCTTGGATCGTTGAGTTTTTTTTTGTAATCTATATCTATTGACAATTTTTGAAAAAATGATTTCTAATTTATTTAACATAATGCTTGAAGGCTCAAATTTCTCTTTGCGGACTCTATGAGCTTTGTTCCTAAACACTTAACATTTATTTATTGTGTGATATTTTGACATGTATCACTTATTCAGAATTTACATTTTTGTTCTCTACGGTGTATTTATTTGTAATTTATTCATATATTGAGACATTTTTCTTAGTATCTTTTGCAACACCCTAAATTTCATGATAATATTTATACGTGTTTGTGTATAAATATAAATATCTGAGTTATGTATTGTAATTAAATTTTCTGTGTGTTTTTCTTAATATTTATTTAAATTAATAATACCAAATTTATTTATTTTACTTTTGATACCAATAGTTTTACTTGTATTATTTGAAAATATAAGTCGTAAATTATATTATTCCCTTTGGCCATAAAGAACACGATGAATGGAATTGGTAAACCAAATTTTTGTTTTTAATAAATAATAAATAAGATAATAAGGTCTAATTAGAATATTTTATTTGCATTGGTACCTTGTAACCCTTTTGTATCAAAACTGTAGCAGCTAATGCAAGTTTAAAAGGTGGATATTATATTGGGAATTTAGGATTCTAGTAGCAAAAAGTTGTGTTGTAAGCTAGTCAAACAGTCGTATTAACCGTGCAAAAACTCCAAAAGCCACTATTCAATATCCACCAACTTCCTTTTATCGGGAAATTTGGATTTTGTACCTTAATTGAATTTATACCTTTCAAAATATTAAAAACTTAAATTTGTTCCTTTAATTTTATTTTAATTAATGATAAAAAAAATTATTCTAAAATCTTTCTCTTCACCAAAATTTCCTTCTCTCAAATATCCAGTGTACACTTTATAACTATCGGAAATTGCCTTTTTACAATTTTCGGTGGTTTAATTTATTTACTGAAAACTTCAAGACATAAAATTTTCGGTAGTAGAAATTATTTATCAGAAATTTAGTCAACAAAATTTTCGCTACATTATTTATACTACCGGAAATTTTGTGGCTTAAAATTTCCGATAGTTAATTTTATTCTATCAGAAATTTCAAATTTTGAAATTTCCAATACGTATTATATTTTTTTTAACTTTTGTTTTTTTGAAGTAGTGATGGAAAAAACACAATTATGTATAAATTTGACTAAAGCATGTACAACTGATTAAATTTTTTAGTCACGAGAAACTGTCATATTATGGGCAAGAGAGGTTGCCCGACAATATCGAGTAGTTGTTATCTTGGTTGTGATAGAGGTGAAAAATATAAGTCAAATAAAAATAACTCAAGGACTTCAAATAAAAAAATTGAATGAAGAAAATGTTAGAAAAAAAAATTAAAAACAAAAACTGTACCGGAAATTTCAGGGACAAATGAAATTTTCAGGTGTTCCACCGGAAATTGAAATTTCTAGTAGTTATTTTTAAATGCTGGAAATTTCATTTTGAAATTTCCGGTATTAAAAAATAACTACCGGAAATTTCAAATTTTCGGTTGTAACTTCAGAAAATTTCAAAAATGAAATTTTTGGTATTGAAAAATAATTACTAAAAATTTCGTTCCTGAAATTTCCAGTAACAGATTTTCTAAGAAAAAAAATTACTTGTTCCGAGAAATTTAATTTGTGGGTACCATCAAATATTTTTTTTATTTTTTTTATGATTAATGGTATTTTAGTAAGTTTAAACATAAATATTTTAAATGGGAGATATAAATTTAAATGGGAGTGCAAAATCCAACTTGTGCCGTTTTTTATTAGATAAGAATCCCATCTTATATAATTGATTTTTCTATTTAAAGCCAAGAGCAAAATATCTCTCATGCTTGCATACATTGTCACAATGAAATATAAGGTAATTATTTTAATTAAATTTGTAAGTAGTCCGTGTCAAGTACGGATAATATAATTGTTTATATAAATTTCAATAAATTATATTTTTAAATGATTTTAATTAAATTTGAATCATTTCAATTTTTTATATATATAATTACATAGTTATTGATATCATATTTTAGTATTTATATGAATAATATGATAGATGATATTCACTAATTTGTTTTTTTGAGTCAATGATATTTACCAATTTAATCTATAGATGTATAAATATCATATAGTTCGTAATATATTATATAATTTATTTTGGAAGATATTAATTTTATATCACATTAAAACATAAATTATAATAAGTTTTTTGATTGCTTCTCAAAAATAATATTGTCTTTTATATTGACCAAATACATAAACAAATGGGTTCAATGCAAATTCTTAAATAAAATTACTCAACAACTCATTATAGAGAATAAACAATAAACTTTATTTAATGATTAGTTTCAATAGATTTGGGATTCCTAATTACTTGCAAACATTTTTCGATCTTCATTTCAAATTATACTAATTCGATTTAATGACGAACTAAAATCAATTCTTTAAAATTTTATTTATTATTATAAACATCAATATAAAAAAAACAAAATACAAATAGTTTTTAATTTTTAAATGTAAATCTTGTCCATCTATTTGAATTAGTATCATCAATTAAAATTTATATTTCATTTTACAAAAGAAGTTTTTTCAATTTGAGAGACAAATATGTCCAAATCTAATATATCCAACTGAACTCTAAGAAACGACAATGAAAGATTAATCTGTGTGAGATAAAATACTTAGTCTCCACAAAAATAACTTTGCACACTTGATTTCTTCGTTTGAGTTCAACGTTGTTTTGTTCGTCATCTTAATGCGACATTATTTAGTTTTTTATCTTGTTGCAGTGTTCGTTTGGTTCATATTGACAAATCAACTTTGATCAAGTGCATTCAATCTATGACTTTGGCGTCTAAAACACTACGTCTTTAGAAATATTTTGTATTTTGGACACTTCAATTTTAACGACTTTGAAGTGCATTTTTCTTGATCGATGAAATTTTTATCAACTTAAATGGATAAATAACTTTTTAGTTATGAGCCATATTGTTTGACCGAAAATAGAAAGTGTAAATGTGTAATAACCTTAAAATCTCATGAAACCATTGTAGCTTACATTAACTTGCGGGAACCAATTTGGTGAAACAACTGTAGTTAACTTATTTGGACATGTTATAACAATGTGAAGGTTAAATCAGAAGAAACATTAAAACATTTATTTTTTTGGATAACTTGTGCTAAACACGAGATATATTATCGTCGAAATAACTTTATTCAAATTATTTAAAAAAAAATCAATTAAAGTCATGTGATTTGATTCATGTGGTATATACTATAAGTGAGTATTGTCAAGTATGTATTACGTTATTGCTTAAATAAATATAATTTTGGCTAAATAATTTTTTTTAATAAATTGAATTTATGCATCGTATTTGTGATCAATTATAATATAATCATTAACATTATATTTTTGTGTTACACATAGAATGTATTAAATGATATGTACATAAATTAATCTATTTGATTATATATAGTAGTATTTGTAATTTTATATTCTAAATGAGGGGATAAATATTAAAAAAAGGAATTGAAGCGAACTATTAACCTTTTTTTCAAAACTTAATTTATGATTACAATGAATTAATATTTGGGGTCGAGGTTGCGGAATAGATGGAAAAAGAGGAAGAATGTGAAGTATTTTTATTTTATTTTTGTACTTGTAAAAAAATAATACAACTTTTAGAGCCTACAAAATTATACGGCAAATAATTTTAGTCTCTTTTAAAACGAAAGATGTCTAATTGTTCTTCAACTTTTAAACTTATGAATTATTTTTTACATGTATGTTAAGAACATTATAAAAAGTTTCTCCACAAAAATTTAAATATTTTTAACTTGAGACTAATTAAATATGAAATTTTTAAAAATAAAAAACTCAAATAAAAGTTACAAAATATATCGATCTAAAAATCGAACTTTAAACACATTTTTTTTTGAGAAATTTTTTATAATGCTCTAAATGTATATGCAAAAGAACATTTAAAAGTATATCTTGAATGCTTGATAATTTTGCATAGAATAAAAGTTGTACAATTTTTTTATTAGAACTAAATATGAAAGATTAAAATTTGATAGAACTAAAAATATATTTAATTATTGAATAGCAAATTTGTTGTGTATAATCGTTTTTATTAATAGATACGCCAAGAATTAAAAGCAGAGGAACTTAAAATTACAAAAATTAAATTAAAAAATTAAAATTTTCCAAGAATTAAAACTGAATTAAACCCATATTATCCAGACAAAAAACACTGTTAATTCTTATTTATTTTTTGGTACAACGTTTCAGTTATTTTTATATATTGTTCGTTGTAGTTACGTGGCATCAAATAAAACCACTAACATTCCAACAGTACCATTATTATTGATTATTATTTATTTGATTTATTTTATGAAAGCCTCTCATTTAAGAATCTGAGTGGTAACCATTTCGAAAATGGGTTCTCATATTTTGAGTTTGAGCCAACCAGCAGCACAAATTCCTTCCAATAGACTAATTCAGAAGCTTGATTGTGTTTTTCATTCCAAATTTTTGTTGTGGCCTTCACGTGCTCATTTCAAACCCACAAAAATAATTTCTCCCTCAATTCGAGTGATGGGGTCATCAGCTTCTTCCCAGTCCAACCAGCCAAACACCTCTTTTGAATCAGGTATTCATTATTCATTTCATTTCGTTTCAGTTTCTTTTTCTTTTTCTTTGCCGAAATCAATTTAGTT
The DNA here is from genome assembly GCA_037974755.1 of Cicer yamashitae. Classification (NCBI taxonomy): domain Eukaryota; kingdom Viridiplantae; phylum Streptophyta; class Magnoliopsida; order Fabales; family Fabaceae; genus Cicer; species Cicer yamashitae. Next base: position 35,127,079 of record JBBPBQ010000002.1, on the reverse strand, counting down.
TAGAAAAAAGTGCTATATTTTGAATAAGAGATTAAGTGTACCAAAAGTTGGTTTTGAATGATTTTATTCTTTAAAATTAATTCTAGCTAAAAGTGAAGTGATCTGAAGGTAAAATGCTTTATCTTTGGTTATATTCATGTAAAGTGAGTTAAATGATATATTTCATGCTAAAAATTAATTCGAGAGGCAAAAACGAAAAATTCTAGCTTATTATCGATTCTTGAAGCAAAATTAATTCTAGACCTCTATAATCAATTTTGACAACTCTATAGGTGTAACCAAACATACACTTTGGATGGACGTGGAGTTTAGCAAAATCACGATTGCAGTCACAATTTGCCAAAATTGCGGTGACTCACCGTGATTTTGTCAAACTCACTACCACCAATCCAAACATGTACAAAATGTAGCAATTGCCAAAACTGTGGTGGCTTACCATGATTTTTTCAATCTCATTGTCAAACCGAACATGCACTTAGTAAATGTTTGTATTCACTTTATGCTAGAGTCAAAAGTGATTTTAAAGACTGAGAATTGATTTTCCTACATTTGATATTTTTTTATTGGAATTGATTGTCTCTAAAATGGATTCTAACTTGAAGCTAGAATTTGTTGTCTTGATGTGAGCTATTGGGTGGATGTTATGGTTAATCTTTGGGAGTTATTTTAACTTTTCCGAATATTGTTCGGATTGATATGATAGAATAGAACTTGTTCCACTAGTGGTCTATTACTGTCACTAAATCCATATATGTTTATTGTTATTGGTCCTCTCCAATCCTACAATCTCTTTTTATGCATTGCAGGATCTAATACTGTTGCTTATAAATCTTTAAGTGATGAAGAATGGAAGAAGCGGCTAACCGATGAACAGTTTTATGTTACTCGAAAAAAGGGGACTGAGAGAGCTTTCACTGGGTGAGTTTAAGATTAGGCTTTGTAGTCCTGGTTGTCGTTAGCAATTTGTTTTATAATTCAGATTAAAAGGTTTGTTTGAGTGTTTGTCGTGTCTGACACTCATGCGACACTGACATGTGTGGTGATTTTGAGTCACTTCAATTTTCTCAGATTATTACCGGTGCTGGTGTCGTGTTCATGTTTGTGTTGGTGCTTCAAAGTCATGTTACCATGACTTTTGAATTGCTTGTTACTCTCAATTACTAACTTCCCTTGATTATTATGCCTAATATTTCATTTAGTTGGGATTTATAATTATTGATTATGTTAATTCGGTTCACCAAATTTATTTTACAGTAAAGAACATGGTGCTGCATATAATTGGTTAAACAATTTTATGTACTTGTTGAAATTATTTCATTTACTTGATGCCACGTTTAAAAGATGGATGTTTGAACGCACCTCATTGATTGCAGTTGTTCATAAGTTTTATTTACTTTAATTGGATGCTGAACCATTTTTGCTTTAGTAAGTTTAGTGTATTTGGCTTTAATATTATTGGGTGTCTAAATGTTTCAGGGCAAGGTAAGACATCATGTTACATATTCTTGTGTCTAAAGTTTACTTTTCTACTGTGCTGTAAAGTGATAAATTATTGTCGGATTGTGGTACATTTCTGGTTAGATATTGTGATAGGATTTCATTAAGGCTGATGCTACTGTTTATTGTATTTAACTATTTTTCTGATTCATTTTAGGGAGTACTGGAATACCAAAACTGAGGGGTCTTACCATTGCATATGCTGTGACACGCCCTTATTTGAGTAAGTACTTTATGTATGCATGTATATGTATAGTACACGTTCGCGCGCTTGAGCATATATACATACATCATACATGTATGTATTTGTTGAACCAAATATTTCATCTTGAACTGATTCACTTCTTTTGTTTTTCAGATCATCTACCAAGTTTAATAGTGGAACTGGATGGCCATCTTATTACAAACCAATTGGTAACAATGTGAAATCAAAGCTAGATTTGTCAATTATATTCATGCCCCGTCAGGAAGTAGTTTGTGCTGTTTGTGATGCCCATCTTGGTCATGTGTTTGATGATGGTCCTCCACCCACAGGAAAGCGTTACTGTATCAACAGGTAAAGAGAATCACTCGAATTTGGTTTCTTTTTTCACTTTTACAAGCTAACCTCTTTTTGTCTAGAAGTTTATGTTTGTTTTGGAATTTCTGCAGTGCTTCCCTTAAGCTCAAATCAAAGCAGTAAGATAGTGAAATATTTGTCATCAGGCAGATGGTTTAATATTGAATTGGTAATTGGCAAACTTGCAAATGGATTCAGCATATTGTATACGTTTTGCAGTTTTTCTTTACTTGAAGAGAGAAATTATATTGTCATGTGCTGATAGTGTATCCAAATACTTATTAGTGAGCACTGAGCAATACAAGCAGTTGATAACTGTTCAATTTGTTATATAATGAAATTGAGTGTTGGCGTGTTCATGTAAGCATTACCAAGTTTAATATAAATTTTTCGTGTATTTTTTTTTTTCAAAGTTACACAAGGCTACTTCAATTTTCTCTTCAAATCGAACCAAGTTATTGAGGAAATTTTTTTTGACATGTTAGTAAACGCTTACTAGTGTCCATCTTTCAATTTCTCAACACCTTTCTTCTTTTGCTTTTCCTGAAAATTAATTAGAAAGCATAATGGGCCTCAAGAGAGAACAACCCAGCTGCCCAACTTGAAGTACAATCAGTCCAAATACAATTTATAATTTACCCAACTAATAATAATATACACTAGAAAGATTAAACAATGAACACAAAGTGACATTGTGAGCACTCCTAGTATTTGTGGTTCCTCACATTGTGAGCACTCTTTGTGGTTCCACTTGTAAGAGGACTAATAAAGCAAACAAAGAGGCAACATATTAACATATTGCCCGACACAAACTACAGAACAAGAGTCCAATTCAATTAATTACAAATCACTAGCCAAACTTAGTACACTAATAACTCAGTAGAAATACAAGGCAAGACATTAACACGCCCAACACATTTGCAAGGAAATTAAAGCCGGTCCAAAAGCCACCCACTTCAATTGCTCAACTTCAACCAATTCAAAGCATCCCATAGAAAGAACAAACAGCTACCACCCTCACCCAATCATCAAGACATCAATAGCAGAGGATACAACCGCACACCTGCAACACTTCATAAGAATGGGTCTATTGCAGACCACAATCAACAACCGACCAGCAAGCTCAGACCGATAGAACCAGCACCAAAAATCAATTTTCCTTCCAGAAACAAGGATGCCTACAAGTGACAAGTCACTACCGATAACACTTTGACAAGTAGATCAGAATGAGACTCTATTTCTATCTTTTAGCAACTCTATCCTGAGTGCACCAGGAGGGGAAATAGTCCAAAGATGAGGAGTTAACCATTAGCATCCATTAAAGATATCGTATGAGCCGCCTTATTACCTTCTTGTGAGACCCAGGTAAAACCACACCTTTCAAAGCTTTCTTTAAGAATGATAGATATCTCACCTCTCTCTAGATCACCCTTGCAACATTTGATCGCAAGTAGAGAGTCACTCTCAACGACTATACTCGATAGATCAAGATTGTAAGCTAGGAGTAGAGCATCTCTTAATGACATGATACCTCATTTTCAGTATATATAGCCCTGAAGGAGAGTGTGGCCAATACAACAAATTAGTTGTGTTAAACCAATTGATGGGCGTTTGAACAACGGAAATAGTAGAAGTTGAGGAAAGAGCACGCCCAAGCTTTTGGGTATCCCAATAATTGATTACTAGAGTCAATAAGCTTACTCACTCTTTCCACATCTCGGACATCTGAAATTTGAGCCACCGACCCATCGGCAAGCCACTGGTCAGAGCTAATCGTAACAAACTTCCCCGAACCAATTGCTCATCTTCCATTTCTCTAGATTATGTCAAAACTTAGAGATTGAGCAGACTCTCTTTCCAACCCTCGATCTTAGCACACATTCACTCATGGACCATTTGAGAGCTTTGGATTTTGATCTACCCCAAATACTAGGAACCTAGGTATGTCTCAAGACCATTCCAATTAGATATTTAAAGTTGCTGGATCTTTTGTTCGGGGTATGCTGCAAATCTTAAACAAGTAAAGGATGAAATTGATGATGATGAATGTTGCACAAATAAATTCAAAAGCTTGTCACACTAAACTTTAGGTTCGATCGCCCCCACCAATCTATATATATTGGATGATATTGTTTTTGAGTTTCGAAAACTGTTTAAAAATCACAATTTATGCCACCGAAGATATTACTGGGTTGAGTCGCGGACTAGGTCGCTCTCTTTAAGACGTTTCGCGGCACTGCCCAAATTGTGCAATGCAGACTATCAACCACGAAGTCCCCAAGATAAAACAGCCCAAATTCACTGTTTCGGAGTTCCACTGCACCGTAGAAAACCATTCTAGAATTACACCATCAATATGGCAGTTAAAACCACTCTAAATATGACATTTAAAGTCACTCGCAATATGGTACTATGACCACTCTTAAATCAAATGGACTACGACACAAAAAACCGCTCTAAAAGACTACGACACAGAAAACCGCTACAAAAGACTACGCCACAAAACCCGCTCATAGTGGTATTAGGACCACTCAAAATCGACGGAAATACGGCATGACAACCGCTCAAAAATGGAAGGGACTACGGCATAACAACCGCTCTAAAAACAAAGGGACTACGGCATAACAACCGCTCTAAAAATCGAAGTGACAACGGTACAAAACTGCTTTAAAATATCGAAGGGACATAAAGAAAGGGGAGAAGTGGATCGAAAATTAGGCGAACAGAATAAAAAAGAGAGAAAAAAGAAAGTTGAAAAATGCATCAAACTTTAGTGTACTTTTCACAATAGTTTGAAACTCATTATATAGTGATGGAAGCAAACTCACATATGATTTCTAATCAATGTAGGACTTAAGCATATTAAGAGTTGAAAACTACTTAAAATAGGAGAGTTTTTCAACGTGGGAGTTCAAAAAAATTTCTTTCCAATGTGAGACTTGAATTTTAAAAAACATGTTTCTTTCCACTTGAATTTACAAAAACAAATTCTTTCCAATGTGGGACTTCAACAAATTTTTTAAATTCACACAATAACATACTCTATGTTCCAACAATCCCCCACTTGAATTTAAAAGAATGTTTCTGAAATAGCGTCAAACGCTTCTATAAGATTGTGCATAAACAAAGGTGTCTCTTGACTTGAACCTTAGCATAGTAAGTAAGATTCAAATTCAACAAGAGTGACTCGTAGTCTTGAACTCTATCTGTGACATCAAGCCCACACAACCTTTTCATAGGGTGTATTCTCAAAAGCCCGTGCATTAATGGCCCTACACGTCTATCCCAGTATAGTGAACGCTCTAAGAATTCTGCCTCAAAATTCCATAGGAAGCGGCCCCACTTCCACATTCACATAGGTGAGTCTATCAAGAGTACTCCTGTAGCTAGGTACTCCCTCCACATAGAGCATAGATCGCATTAAGAGTTTCTATTACCTTATCTTATCATCGCTTCAGGAATCATGTTTCTCTGATTTATAATAGCATGTTCATCTCATATCACTTCACAACTTGTTATTACCCATTGAACCTAATTCTTGGGATCTCCAGTCTTTTAGGTCGGGTTACCATCATGAGTGACTCTATAGACATTAGTCACATCCTTTTGGATGTATTTATGACTTTCTCTCTAGCTAATCCTTTCGTCAAAGGATCTGCCAAATTTTCATCAGTGCGTACATGATCCACCATAACAACTCCTTTAGAAAGTAACTCTCTAACAGCGTTGTGCTTACGACGAATTTGTCGTCTCTTATCGTTGTAATAAGGATTACATCCGCTTCTCCGAGGTCTTTCATATCAAAGTTGTTATTCAACAATGATTTCACATTATTTATAGCATGAATATTTGATCCAAATATGAGTAAGTCGTCTACATAGAAACATATGATAGTGCAAATGTCATTTTCAGATTTATAATAAATACGTTTCTCACTTTCATTCACTTTAAACTCATTCAATATAATCAAATTATCAAATTTCTCATGCCATTGCTTAGGAGCTTGTTTAAGACCATACAGAGACTTATCTAACTTACAGACCTTGTCTTATTATCCATGAATTACAAAACCTTCATATTGTTCCATATAGATTTCTTTTTCCAAGTCACCATTTAAAAAAGTTGTTTTAACATCCATCTGGTGTATCACCAGGTTATGAATAGCCGCAAGTGATATGAGCACCCTAATGGATGTTATTCTAGTGACTGGTGAAAAAGTGACGAAGAAATCTATATTTTCTCTTTGTCTAAAACCTTTGGCTACAAGGCGCGCATTGTATTTATCAACAGTTCCATCGGGTGTTAGTTTCTTTTTCAAGATCCATTTACAACCTATTGGTTTGCAACCAGGAGGCAAGTCTACTAAATGTCAGGTCTTGTTAGACTTTAGAGAATCCATTTCATCATTTATAGCTTCTTGCCATAGATCTGCATCCAATGATGACAGAGCTTCTTTAAGATTTGCAGGATCCTCTTCTAAATTATAGGCCATATAATATGGTCCATAATCTTTAGCAACTGTGACTCTCTTACTTCTTCGAGTTTCTATTTCGCCTTGTTTGTTGCTTTCAGTTACAGGAACGTGACTTGGTTCGCTGCCCCCACTATTTCTCCATTTGAAAGGGAATTTATTTTCATAGAAGTCAACATCATTTGACTCTATGATCACTTTTGCATTTAGTTCATAAAACCTATACGCTTTGTTCTTTACTACATACCCAATGAATACACATTCATAGGCTATACTAGCGAGTTTAATTCGCTTGGGATCAGGGATTCTAACATAAGCCAGACAGCCCCAAGTTTGAAAATAAGACAAGTTCGGTTGTCTTTTCTTCTCTATCTCAAAAGGAGATGTTTTGTTTTTAGATTTTGGAACTCTATTCAAAACATAGCAAATAAGCAATATATATTTCTCACACCAATGAGATGCAACACTAGAGTTAAGCATACTAGTAACAACTAGTTCAATAACAGTTCTATTCTTTCTTACAACATTACCATTCACTTCAAGCAATTATGGTGCAGTTGTTCCAAGTATAATTCCAAACAATTTATAAAATTCATTAAACAAACTAGAATCATACTTAGAACCTCTTAATCTTTCTACTAAATTGATTTTCAATTTCAGTTGCAAAGATCCTTAACATGTCAAGCGTTTCACTTTTATTTTTAATTTGATATACAAAAGTATAGTCAGAGCAATCATCAATAAAAGTAATGAAATAATGTTTTTCATTTCTTGTTAATAAAGAGACATATTAAATTTCAACATTTAAATTAAATATGTCATGAGTGACGTACCTTAATAGATAATCTCATGAGTTATCTTCTGAATTTTACGGGAGTGAGCCTCCACGGATCTGTCATCGGTCATCTGATACTCTGAGTAGCAGCTCACAACATACTTATTCAGAGCATCTCTAGCAGTATTGCTGGAACTGTAGTAGTTATACAAATTATCAGCAAGTCTATCAAGAATATAATTCTTATCATTATTCTCCCATGGGTTAATTCTCCAGCTTTCTTATCCTTTTCTGTTTGCTTCAAGCTGAAACAATTTATTGAAATCAGAGGCAACAGAACCAAATCCAGTAATTTCTTCGGTTGACATGGCAGAAAGAGCCGTCTTAAAATTGTTGTTTTTGAGTTTCGAAAACTGTTTAAAAATTACAATTTATGCCATGGAAGATATTACTGGGGTGTGTAACATCCATTTTTTTTTAAAAAAAAAACAAACTAAGATTCATAAATCAAGAAGGAAAATAAATACTTTTGGATAAAATATTTAAGTCGTATCACAACGACAAAAGTCAACAATAATTACAAACAGCGGAAACAGTTTGGAAATAGAAGTCCAAAGTATTTCAAACAGAAAAATACACCGGGGATATGAGACCTATCCAACATAGCTCATACCCCTGTGGTATTCCCGGCAGACACCTGTATAAAAGCACTGCCCCAAGAATTTTAACTTCCCCACGTCACATCAAAAAGTGGTACGAGGACCCATCAAAATAGAAGTCAAGCTAACAATATAAGGTATAGGTACAGTCTTCCAAAATGAAATAAATACAACCACAAAAGAAAGACGTCTATCCCCTATACAATCATCTGATCTGATCATGCTACAAAAAAACTATAACCCAGGTTATCTCCACACGCCCCGCAGAAATCCTTCTGACACAGCAGTGGTTAGGTAAGTCTAACTCCGTTCCCATCTCCAGGGTACTAACCGGGAGGACGATCCTGATTCTCATATGAGGGCAAAGCCCAAATTTTCACAATAATTGTAAAGGTCACCAACCGAAATTAACAAATATCACATAACATTTAAATTTTAAATGCACAAAATAACCTTTCAACTTAGCATACATCTAGAAAGGGTTTTCATATGCCACACATGCATAATCAAAGTTGAAAAATGAAGTTTTTAACAAACTGCACTGTCGTATTCGAATACAGCATCCTTTTATTCGAATACAGTGCTGTTTCACAAGTCAGTAGCAAAATTGAATATCTGTATTCGACCACACACTGCTTGTAGCCGAATACAACTGCTAAAATTTGCAGATTTTAGTTTCGAAAACGTTTCGCAATCATTCAACACTTACCACACAAAATCAATCAATCACACTCATCAATTACGGCACAATTACAAACAACAACCGAGTATGTATATACAACCGATACAGTATATCAAACATGACTCGCGTGCCAAGCACCCTAATGCAATGCGTATATGCCAATGCACATGATTCCGGAATTCCAAACCAAAACCCTCCTCGAAGGGGCGTAAATCATAATTATACGGTCTCTCACAAACCAGTACTAATTATCAAGGTGCAGTCTCTCATAGGTTAACACGATATACTAAAGTGTAGCCTATCACATGCCCTACACTGTTTTCTAGAGTGCAATCGCTCACAGATCAGCACACTCTAGAGTGCAATCTCTCACAGATCGGCATAATACGATAACCCTCGTAAGGATAAGATGAACCTACAATTCACATGGCATCATCCCGTTGCCCATCCGATCACCACTATCACCATGGCCCATCGCGGTCACCATGTACTATGAAAATGCATGAGCATACTCTGACTCTTTTCACCACAACCATTAAGTAAATGCAGCTATTAAAAGATTCTCCATTTTTAATACTCGTTTAACACTAATGTTTTTTCAAATTCAACAGAGAGCATACTCAAACATATTTAACTCATAGTACCACAATTCACACCAAATCATATCAATTCCTTTTTCCACAAAATCCACACATAAAACACATCTCAAAATTCATAATATTAATTATGAACACATCAATCACCCCAAACATGAATCACCACAACCATTACGTAAATGTAGCTATTAAAAGATTCCCTTTTTTTAATACTCATTTAACAATAATGGTTTTTTAAACATTTCATCGAGTACTCTCAAAACAGATTTTCCTCAAATCCACATCAAATTTAATCCACAATTCACATTAAATTCAATTCACAATACATACCAAATTTCATCAATTTATTTTCCACAAAACCACACCTAAATCACATTAATTCGAAACTCCACATTTTCAAACATAAACCACCAAATTTAATCTCCAAAATTTTCAACCATAAATCACCAAATTTAAAACTCCACATTCTCACACATAAACCACCAATTTCATCAATTAATCTTCCACAAAATCCACACATAAATCACATCTCAAAAATTCATAATATTAATTATGAACACATAAACCACCAAATTTAATTTCCAAAATTTTTAACAAAAAACCCACATAATTTAAAACTCCACATTCCCAAACATAAACTACCAATTTCATCAATTCATTTTCCACAAAATCCACACATAAATCACATCTAAAAAATTCATAATATTAAATATGAACACATAAACCACCAAATTTAATCTCCAAAATTTTTAACCATAATCACCAAATTTAAAACTCCACATTCTCAAACATAAACTACCAATTTCATCAATTCATTTTCCACAAAATCCACACATAAATCACATCTCAAAAATTCATAATATTAATTATGAACACATCAATCACACCAAACATGAATCACCACAACAACATTAATATATCAGAGTTCTCCCCACCGCTAACTCGGTGCCAACGGTCTCGATTCCTTTTCGAGACTCAAGGAGCTAACTACATAAACATAAATATTTATAACAATTTGTTCACAACTAAAATTTATCCAACCACAACAAAATTGCCAAAATTATATCTTTTTCACACACCAATCTTTTACAACCAAATAATCTACATTATTTAGTTAAAACTAAATAAAACAAATATTGTTCAAATCACACATACGCACACTCGACTATTAAAGCACTGAAATTTTGAGTTAATAAAATACTCTAAACTTTTTATTTTTAAAATTTCAACTTCAGTTCAAACTCATTTATTTAAAAATAACTCATTACGTAACTCAAACACGTCAAAAATCAATTTCTTTTTTTTGTTAACCATTACTAACAAAATCAACCACATTAATCACACATATAGAGTCCCTATATGCAAACTAAAAAATTTGGAAGGAGCCATTACCTCGATGGTAGGTCTAACAACCGATTACGGCACCGCAATTAATTCCGGTAAAAACTTCATTCGCGATGTTGCTTCCAAAGTTGGTTCACTAGCACCGTAGCGTGGCAAGGAGCAACTTTCCCTTCTGTCACTTCTCGAATGGAAGCTTAGATCTAGTAAATAAATGAGGATTTGTGTTTTGCGGTTTTTTTTTTAAAAAACAAAAGAAAGAAGAAGAAGAAGTTTTCTCGCGAGGCCTGGAAATTGGATTTTGCTTTCTCTCTGTTTACTTTCTGGAAATTGGATTTTGCTTTCTCTCTGTTTACTTTCTAAGCTTGTCTCTGACGTATATATATATGTACTTACTTACTAAATAATATATATATATATATATATATATATATATATATATATATATATATATATATATATATAAAAGTTCGTAGTTAGTATTATAAAATTATAATAATAAAAAGTCTGATACTATAAGTTTTTTTGATTTCGCTTTATATATATATATATATAAAATTAAACCAAACCAACAAATATTTAAATACTCTTACACACATCTCAAATTATTTTGATAGAAATATCTACTCTCGTTGCAGCTCAATTAACAGGTAAAATTTTCAGCAACCAGAGATATTTTTAACAAAACTGTCCGGTAATAAATTATTTTTCGATAAATAATTTTAAATGGGTCTCAAAAAATATATATAAAAATACGCATATATTAAACATATTACAAACTCTAACAAAATAAGCTTTTGGTACTTAATTCCCAAAATAAAATAAAATTGAGCTAAATGCCACAACAATTCAACACAAAAATATACTAAAATTGCATAAATTACAATTTAAAACTAAGGGTCTTACATACGTCAAGCATTCGATTACCTTTTATATTCTTGATAGTGTTGACCAACTATCACCAAACCATGAAACTTTTTCATATAATCTCTTCACATTGTATCACATACAATTAATAAACATTTCAATTATCCCATGTACAAACTTTTATGTCATTCTATCTTTTACTATATTTAATAAGTATTCCAATTTAAAATTCTAATTCTCTTTTCAATATATCCAAGTTTAAACATTGAATGCATTAAATATATATTGTCACAAACTAACAAAATATGATCATAAAAATTTCTCATAATCAGATATCATAAGGTGGGTTTAAACATGTAAGTCATCTCCTTTTTAACATATAAGAATTCCTTTCATTTTTATTAAAGAAACCATTTCTTCATAGTTACATTATAACTAATACATGCATCATGAATTCTATTTCTTCATAGTTTCATATTTAAATATGTTTCTATGGCAAATCCAAATAAGTATCACAATAGAAAATAAACAATGAACAAAATCATTAAGATTTTCTATTACTTTCTTTCATGAACATTTGTCAACTTACAATATATATATCCAAATCATTTTTAATATCAAAATAAGCAAGAAACAAATACTTTCATATTATCATGCACATATACTATGAGATCATCCATTCTAAATAAAAATAAAACTTCTTGCATGAACCAATTAAAACACCACTTGATATTTATGAAAGTTACTTACACTTCTTTTATAGCAAACTAGTACACAAACATGTATCATAAGTTAAACATATGAATGTTAATAAAATCACATACTTGTTAGTATCAAAACATGAACTCGTTGTAGCATTATAATTATGAGTATTTCATAAAATCATAGAAATTTAGAACCATATAAATTTTATGATCTACGACCATGGTAATTAACATCTACGCCAATTTTGTTTCCAAAATTAACAGATTCAATATAATTTTTACAACATATTGTCATCTCAATTTTTGTGTTTCTTTTTGTCAACAATTTAAAAATATAAGATTTGAAACCAAAATATCAACCAAGAGTCAAACCCATACAATGCCACTAATAAAAATCAAGACAAACTGATTTTCAAAATCAAAACAAACAAAATTCATGCAAATATAAACTAGAATAAAATTATCATCAATTATATATGCTAGCAATTCAGCAACAAGGCATGCAATCCTGACAAATATACTATCTTTAACTTAATATATGAATATCAAACATATCATATGTTAATATAAATTGACTATGTACCTTGTACCGTAGTCATAAATATGTGATTGTTCATCTTCCTTAAAGAAGCGGCCATTGTTCAAAAATAAATTAAAACCAAAATCGAACCTAAAGATTGTTGGATCTTTTGTTGGGGGTATGCTACAAATCTTGAACAAGAAGAGGATGAAATTGATGATGATGAATGTTGCACAAATGAATTCCAAAGCTTGTGCATCACACTAAGTTGTAGGTTCGATTTGCCTCCACCAATGTATATATATTGGTTGCAAACGGGTTAACCGGCGAATCCCCTTCAGGATACTTTGGAATCTGTGAAGTGAATTGCACATTCACATCAAGCCTATCCATCAATGATAGTTTATAGAATAAAGTTCTTTTATTTACTCTCGTGCACTAGAGAAAAGAAGAAATGACTTCGAAATATTTTTGACAGAAGTTTGACCCATGTAACATGAAATTTGTCTCTCATCCTTTCTGCCTCTAAAGTATCTCTATTTATAGAGAAACTCATACCAATTGATGAAAGAAAACAACTCTTGAAAAAGATTGTAACCTTTGGTAACTTAATAGATGCAATGGTTAGATGAGTGACAGATGCATTAAACCCAAGCATTGCAACCACTTGACCAAGTGATACATTAAGTTATTTAATTTTATTACATTAATATAGCTATTAGAGAATTCCAAATATATTTTGGAAATTCCCCTCACATAAGTTTCAAAAGGAGAAACACATTCTCGTTGAAGATTAAACCACAGTTAAACAAGTTGAGCCTTTGGCTAGAACCCTCACAATAATTATTTAGGATCTTGATCAGTTTATATAACTTCTATTGCGTGGCCTTAGCAAAAAGGAGGGCATTATCGACAAAAAATAGATGAGTGAGAGTAGGGGCCCCTATGCCAATTTGATGCCATTAATCCAGTATTCAGACTTCGCCCTTAACAACAAACGGGACAGAGCATCTGAGGCTAGAATGAATAGATAAGCAGACACGGGTCACCTTGTCTAAAACCTTTGTAAGGAATCAACTTAGGGCTAGGCTGACCATTTATATTGAATCTATATGACAAATTCGAAACAAAGCACATGATTTGTTAAATCTAGAGGTCTAAATCCCATAGTTCTGCATACATGCTTTTATAAAACATTACTCCAATCTTTCATAAGCCTTACTCATGTCTAGTTTGATAGCCACACTTTCTTTCCCAATTTGGTTGCTCTTTTTGGTATTATGAAACATGTCATGAGCCACTATAAGATTATCTTGGATGAGCATACCATCAAAAAATGGCACTTTGATTAGGAGAGATAAGGCAATTCATAAAACCTTTAATTCTCCTCATCATAATCTTTGCTACAACTTTATAAATAAAATTACAACAACTAATGGGGCACATTTGGGAGATGCCTTTGGGCATTTGAACCTTATGAGTAAGCGAGACAATAATTTCGTTAATCTCACCAGGGAGCTCCCCTGCCGAGAAAAAAACAACTAACGACTCAACAAATAAAGTTTTTGATTGTGGTTGAAAAGCCAAAACTTTGATTTTGGTAAATATTGATTAACTAATAAAGTTTTGGAAACGAACTAAGAATCAAGGTTAGGGATCCTTACTACTTTGAGATTGTAAAGTTAGATTCAAAATGGTGTTGTGCTTTACATAAGGAGGAAGTATAGAAATTTCTTCATCTTATTGATTTGTAAATATTTTTGTTTTGTTTTTTGCCATTGTTCTTCTGTTTTAGTCCATGTATAATTGATTTTTATTGAAGTTGGTCACTACAATTCCTTATATTGCTAATATTTGAGGGACTAAAATCAATATTATATATATTGCAAGACTCATTCCAATAAAATCAAAAGAGTAAGGATAAAAAACAAACAAAAAATATTTGCAAGGACCAAAATCAAACAAAAAAAGTTAGAGGGACTAAAAACAAAAAAACGCATAATTGCATGGACCAATCATATATTTTAACCTTTAGTTTAATATAGGAGGTATGTATTAAGCTGATTTGAAAGTAAAATAAAACCCTAGGGGGGTTAGGTTGTAAGACCGAATGGGTATCCTATTTAGGGATACATAAGATTTTGTTTTAGTTAAGGTTTTGGTCTTGATTAAGGCTGAGAGGTGAGAACAGGTGTTGAAGTGAATCCTCGAGAATAAGTGTGCTTTGGTAAATGAATGCTAGTTGAAGTTAGGGCTCCTTCCACCTTTTAGTATAACATGTTTAAGTTATACTTGTTGTTGGTGTTTGACTAGTTGATATTTGAATTGATATTTTTACTACTTGGTGTTTAATTCTTTGGTGTTTTGCTTTTTGGTGCTTTGAATTCTTGGTGTTATGTGATTTTTCAAGAATAATGCATTCGAGTATTACATGAATTAATGATTGAATAATGTGGTGAAATCATATGATGTAATATGATATGGTGAATTAATGCATGAAGTATGGTGAAATATGTTCATGCATGCATTGGTGATGTGAACCGTCATGTGGATATTCACAAATTCTTGGGGAAATAATTGGTGACATGTTGTAAAGAGGAAATATGATATTCCAAAATCATATGCACTAACATGTAGGCATTGCATTAGGGTGTTTAATACCATACTTTATTAATTGTTGTTTATGATTATATAACTACTATATGTTATTTGTTGATTTCGGTTGGTGACCCTTTACTTTTTGTGGATCAGGATGAATGTCCTAGATTGTTAGGATATGTTTCTGCAAAGTTCGAGATGATTGTGAAAGTGTAGCAGAATTATGGTTTCGATCGTCAGTCCAACACAAACAACTAGATGTAGCTAATGGATCAATGGTACCTAGTATCCTTTGTTTAAGTATGTTATGATCAGTTTAGGGGTAGTCGGTTTTGATAACCCTCGTTGTTATATTATTTAACTCGATATAGTTTATATTGAAAATAAAGAAGTTTGACTTTTGAATTTTTCACTTACCTTGAAATGTGTTGTTAATTTACTTATTTTAAAAATATTTTTGAGAAACTTCTCATTTAAAAAGAAAAAATTTTGCTGTGAAAATCAGAGTGTTATACCACATGCAAAACCTAACTCGACCTAATCTATTTCCAACTCTAGCTACAACATTTTGAAATCATTAGCTTATTTATTATATATCATTAAATTGAATTTTTTTTGGGTACTTAAGCCATATCAATATTGTACGAGCAACGTGCTTTTGTCTGTTTAAAAATTGGAAAATAAGAAACAAATGCGTCTCACACTTAAAGAAAAAAGAAATGAATGTGAGTCTTGCAATTGCAGCCATAAGCGTTTAATAAAAATGTTGTTCTGGACCGCCCAAGTCCAATTCGGTTTTATTCACCAACGTGACCTAATACCCCAACCCATTGCAAAAAATTTAGGGTTTTGGGAGCCATTTAATGCCCTTGTCCTCCTCGGTGTTGGGACTACTTGTAAAATGAAAAGAATACAAGAAAAGAGGGGGGGGGGGGGGGGGGGGGGGGGGGG
>JBBPBQ010000002.1:35070050-35110760 GCA_037974755.1 Cicer yamashitae | reverse complement strand
GGAGGGGAGGAGTTGAATTGTGTTTTTAAAAACTTTTTGCACCGCTATACTCAAAGTAAAGAAGATAAAGCACGAGTGCGAAAACAATGTAGAGAGACACATAAATTTATTTTTGTTCACCACCATCACGGTCTCTACGTATAGTCCCTTCAACTTGAAGGATTTAATCCACTAAATTGTCGATGAATCAGACTTATACTTGAACACCTACTAGTCACACTGACTATGTTCAATCTTCTCAACCTTCTAGCTTAGTACAATCAAGCTATTGACGAAGGCAACCACTACTGGACTAGTTTACAACAAAAAGGTTTTGGGGTTTATCTGAATAAGCTCTTGCATGGAATGTTAACAATTTTTGCTTCAAAAAAAATTCTCTTAGCACTAACAAGATGATAACAACAATACAAATGTGATTATTGCTTGTTGCTTGTATGCAGTGTATTGTTCGTTGTTGTCATGTCGTTTTTGTTTGAGGGAGGCTTGTCTTTTATAAAGTACAATTAGGGTTTTTGGCCGTTGTATTGATTGCAGAAAAAAAATCAAGATAACCCATGAATTTTTGCATTGTATGTTTGTGGAATGATTTGACAAATAGATTTTCCATAAAAGATTGATCTTGTACTGATTTGGCGTGTTTGTTTGAAATAGTTGGAAACCAGAGGGAACGGTGATCAGAGAGTGTCTTAAGATTTTTAGACAAGTAGCTGATTCAGGACGAGTATCGGAGGATGCACAAATTGCTTTGTCTTTAGAACATTGACTTTTTCAGATTATGGAAGTTTAGAGTCGGACGCTTGATGTGATTTTCAGAGGCAGAGGCAAAAGAATTCATGTCATGCTTATCAGAGGCTGAGGTAGAAGAGTTCTTGTTACATTTATTAGAGGTAGAGGCAGAGGCAGAGGCAGAGGCAGAAGAATTCTTGTCAGGCTTATCAGAGGCAAAAGAGCCACGACAATGCTTCACACTATGAGAGGCACTACAACGCAATACTGATTCACGCATCAGACTTAGCGAAGAGAGGGCAATACATGTTGTATCTTTGTATTTGTCAATTTATCAGAGGATACGTTGAGAATCCATTGACCGAGCATATGAATTCAAACCTGCACACTTAAATTTAATGTTAGAGAAACAAATTGTTCCCACACACGATTTTGTTATCATTTAAACAAGTGAGGGGCTTATTTCATGAAATCAACTTGGTTCCAAAAATCTCCCCCTTTTTTATGATGACAAACATCTATTTTTGTGAACAATTTTTTGAAATAAACAAAACCAAGAGATAAAATAGTAATAACACGTTACAACAAAGCTCCTCCGTAGAATATGCATGTTCATTTCACAAGATGAGATATATTCTAATAGAGTGTAAGTATGCATTAAAAAAAGAAGTTCATAAAAAGAAATGTATATTACTTAAGATTTCTAAAAAAAGACAAAAAAAATATTACATATTCTCCCCCTTTTGTCATTAGACAAAAAGAGATGAAACAATAGAAGAAAACACTAAGGGGTGGGTTAGCCTAGCAAGGGTTAAGCTAAGGGTGGTCTGAATGTCCTCTTGATTATTGGCCGTCTTTTCCATAAATGCCTCAGTCTTGGTAGCCAGATGATCAAAGTCTTCTTTTTTGACAAATTGGAATGAGTCCAACATGGGGCCAGAGGGAGATGTAGAGTGGCTGATAGGCGCATAAGCTAAAGATCCTAGAGCCACTTCAACAGAAGCATTTAGAGTGCAAATCTTGATATGTGGGATGACCAAAGAAAGCTGCAATGGTGCGAATGGAGCAACCACTGAAGGTTCCAGAATGAAATCACTAAAGGGATAAGGGGCAACCTTGGACTAACCTTATGGGCCAACAATGAGGAGCATTCAGGACTGATTGCTTGTTGCTTTCTGGAGCTGGACCATCCACAAGTAGATGATTTCAACCGTTTGTCTGAAAGCTACACAATTTTGCGAAACCTGATACAGACCATGATCCCTGCTGTCCCGAATCCAGTTTGTAACAAAAAAGAGGACCATGTTCCACTGGTTTGAAACATCATTAGGATCCAGACTTTGAACATTTTTGGTTTAGGTGTGAGAGATTTTGTCAGAAAGGGAGATAGGGAATGTCTGAAGGTCATGGAAGCTAGGTGTAGGGAGTTGGGTGGAGGGGACCATTGCTAAAGGGATATAAGAGGTAGCAGAGTTAGAGGGAAAAAATGGGGAGGGAAAAGTTAAATGAGTTGTTGATGATGAATCAGAGACTAGGTCGTCAATGGTGGGTTCAACATGCACGATGTCGAGGGGAGAAGGAGACGGCAGAGTGTGGGGATATGCAACATGGATGGAGTTAAAAGATGATGGCAAGGCAGTGGAGAGGGTACGTAATTGAAGGGTTGGACCAGGCTTGAGAAGGTAGGGATGGGTTGCATATCCTATTTTAGCAAAGTGCTCAGATATGGTAGCTTCGAGGATTTCATCTGACGTTTAGAGGCAAATGACAGAGGGGTATATGAGACAAGATCAAATGAAAGAAGGACAAAGTTGGTTGGCTGGGGAGTGAGAACGGGAGAGGTTGGTTCAGGTTTAGGGACGGGGAAAGGGGTAGGGCGCTCATAGTTTGAACTCACCTTCCGTTTCTTCATTGCACGGAGATGAGGCCACACACTTACTTTTCTTTGCCAAAACCTGTTCAACACAAGAAAAAGGCAAGCACACAAGGGCCCTAACTTGGCCAGATTGACACATACGTAGATATTCCAGAACGACTTTTTTGTTGTCTTCTGTGAATATGGGAGAGAATGAGTCATCAAACTCTAAAGGTGCAGCCACAAATCCACTTCTTGTACCCAGGGTTCTTCTAGAGTCACCATTGAATCGAATGCAATGCTTGGGGGATGTAACGTCTACTTACGGGGATGTAACAATTGGGGTAATAACGAAAAAGTTTTCATATTATACAAGAGAATAAGGTACTATAATAAATAATCAATTGTTCGAAATAAATATTGTTATGAAATCTTTAAAATAAATCCTTACAACTTAAAATCTTTAATAATCAAAATATTCAAAACTGGACATTTAATAACTAATCCCGAAATAAAAATACGAAGACACTATGTCTACTTATTCTTGATCTACAAACTTAATCTAAGGAAATTACTCTTCTCAAGGAGGTAGGTCTTCTCAACTCTCGACGTCTCCGACTGTCTCATTCTATGAAAACAACACTTTAATGAGATACTAAATCCCAGTGAATAATACACACAATTTTAAAACAAGTATTGTTCTTTAGACGGCGCGGTAACTAGAAAAACCGATCATGACACCCGCGTTCTTCCAAAAATATTATTTAGAAATATAAATAATATAACAAATTCTTCTATAATAACCAATTACTTCCAATAATTAATATAAACTTATCCACATAAATTAACAATAACTCACATCTATAAAAATCAAATACACACATTTATTCTGTAGAAAATCAATCAATCAATTCAATAGCGTCCCATCGTTATATGGAGATGTACTACTTTCATGAAGTGAGTATTATTTTATCATGTGGAGCACCAACTCATCTATTGTGGGGTACAAGACCCATCCATGTGGAGTTTAAAACTCATCTCATATGGAGTTTAAAACTCATATAAATGTGGGGTACAAGACTCATCCGTGTGGAGTTTAAAACTCATCTCATGTGGAGTTTAAAACTTATCTATATGTGGGGTACAAGACCCATCTATATAGAGCACATAGCTCATCCAGGTAAATAATTGTGGAGTACAAGACCCATCCATATGAAGCATAAGCTCATCTCAAACACATACAATAAAAATAATTCATTTTTTTAACAATCATCTTTATAAAATCATATTTCCAATATAATATTTCATTTGAATATATAATAACAACAATCATCAAGAACACATAATAAAACAATCTTTTAAAAAATGCATATTCAAACAATCATAAAAAGAAACGGAAGGTATCCTATATTTGCTCCACTAAACTCTTGATTGTTACAAATAAAACGAGTACATATTGAATTCATTTAGGATTGACTGTTTGTTTGGTTTTGTTTGACTCCTTAATAATAGATAACTTAGATAACAAAAGGTTGTTATAATAGCTTTGTTTGTTATTATCTATTTCACATAAACCTTAAACAACTTACTATGTTTACCTTATTTTAAGCAAATTGATTATTAATAACAATTAGAGTATTAATAATAATAATAATAATAATAATGATAATAATAATAATAATAATAATGATAATAATAATAATATAATCATAATAATCTATAAATTAGAATATTTTAAAATTTAAAATTCTAATTATTTTTAGTCATTTGATTTTAGGATGTTACAGGGGACATTAGTGTCATCTTGATCAGGTTGGTGACGATGAAAGTAAGAGAAGATGATGAAACCAAATGTCCCTCTTTAATAGAACCTCCAACTTGAGATAGTAATAGAACCTCATAAGCTTGTATGAGTGACGTACATTGGTGGACAACAGCGGTCAATCTGGGATAAGGAATGGTTTTGATTTTTCCTATTCTTGAGTTGATGATGCAATACTTTGAATTCACTCTTGGGTCCTCAAAATGTTCCTTGTTGATTATGAAGGTGCTAACCATTGGTTGATACACATTTTTCAGTAGCATCCCTTCGTTAGGGAATTTTGTGATAATGGCTAGAGATTGTTGAGTGTTCTGGACTGGAAGACCCAACGCGGTGCTAGAGGTCTTGCCGTCGATGTTTGTATCAACAAACCTCCAAAACTCTTTACTAGGACGTCCAAAACAACATCTTGTCATAGGTTGAAGTATTCAAACCAGCCTACTGCAACTAAGTCATCAATGAAGTTGAAATCGTTCTCCTCTTGATTTGCGAGATCGACCTTTAGTTCATGGAGAATCTCAAGTTGATTGACGTTGCATTGAAACATTGGAATGTAGGTTGCATTGGAAGATGACAGAATAGAGGATGAGCTAGACACCATTGAAACAAGAGATATTGAGGAAAGCAAAAAGTTGAACGGTTTGCAAAGACTTAAGTGTGGGAGTTGTGAGAGTCGCGAGTGATAGTGGATGAACATTAGTTTAAAAGGTTTAAGAGACAAAACAGTTGAGTTTTTTTAATAAAAAAACGAGGGTGCACGTGAGAGACACTTGTCAGAATATCGCATCTTATAAAAAAAAAAGTTACAGATTCATGAGTAATTGAATTTAAACGAATTAGAGTCACAAGTAAGTTCAATTTCATTAGAGGCAGAGCATTAATAGTCACTCTACTTTACAAGAGGCAAGACATACAGAGGATTTAAACATCATTCTTTAATAAACAGAATTTTGAGATGTTTCTTTATAAGGTTGAATATGTCCTCAACAATGGGTTTTATGAAAATTCTAGCCCACTGATGATCAGTGTCAACAAATTTAATGTCTAAAATACCCTTATAGACATAATCCCTAATAAAGTTACGTTTAATCTCTATATATTTTTCCCTATAATGTAAAATAAAGTTTTTGGTTAAACAAATGGCTGAAGTGTTGTCACAGAAGATAGGAATGTTACTCTCATATATTTTGAAGTCTTCGAGTTGATGCTTCATCCATAATAATTGAGTGCTGCAATTAGTTGTTGAGATATATTCTACTTCTATTGTAGATAGAGTAATAGTGCTTTGTCTTTTACTTGAACAAGAGATTAGATTGTCACATAGGAATGTGTAGTTTCCACTGGTGCTCTTTCTTTCTAGCCTATCTCCCGCATAGTCAGCATCACAGAAACCTACTAACATGTACTCAGATGATTGCTTATAACACAGACCAAGATTAGTAGTGCCTTTTAGATATGTAAAGATTCTCTTAACAATTGTTAAGTGGGATCTTTAGGGTTAGATTGAAATCTAGTACACACACACTAAAACAAAATATAAGGTCTAGAAGTAGTAAAATAAAGGAGGGAACCTATCATACCTCTGTATACCTTTTTACTTGAGTCATCCTTGTCAAGAGAACAAGTTGGATGCATATGTATGGACATTGGTTTACAATCATCCTTTTTGAACTTTTTAAGTAGTTCTCGGGTGTATTTGGTCTGATGAATTAGAACATCCTTTGGGATTTGATGGATTTGAATTCCTAGAAAGAATCTCAATTCTCCCATCATACTCATCTCAAATTCATTTTGCATTAATATAGAATGTTCTTGGTAGAGGTTGCCGTTAGTGAAACCAAAAATTATATCATCAACATATATCTAGACAATGAGAAGGTCATTCTTAGATGATTTTCTAAATAAAATAGTGTCAACTTGACCTCTTTCAATTTTTTTTAAAAAGAAAGTTGCTTAGTTTGTCATACCAAACTCTTGGAGCCTGTTTTAGACCATTTAAAGATTTCTTTAGTTTGAAGACATAGTCTGGAAATTCATTGTCTTCAAATTCAAGAAGTTTTTTGACATATACTTCTTCATTTAGGTAACCATTTAGAAATGCACTTCTCACGTCCATTTAATATAAGGTGATTTTATTAAATACTGCAAAAGAAAGTAAGAGTCTTATAGCTTCAGAAGTTGGCCATCCTGATCCAATCTAGATCAAATGTGTCTGCTCATACTATCAATTAATATTAAGTTCTTTTATAAATAATGTTATGTTCTTTATTTTAGTATATAAAAAAAATAAGTTTTGTACAAAAAAAAAAAGTTTCATTAATCCGGAAGTCCTTGAACTATTTATGAATTTTTAAATAAGTTCTTAAACTAAAAGAAAGTTGTAATTCAGCCTCTAGTATATACTCTTCTATAGTTTTGGTCTCTTCCATAGTTTTCTTCTTAGAGATGATATCTTTCATAACTTTCATTTCCCCAACTTAGCCTCTAAATTATACTCTCCCCTATAATTTTCCTCTTAAATGTGATTTTTTCATGATTACGATGATGTAATCTATCATAGCTTTCGTCTCCTCTAATTAAGCCACTAATTTATATTTTTCCATTATTTTTTTCTTAGTCATGTTTCTTTTATACTGCAAATCAAAATCAAATGCATTGATATTTTCAATCAATCAAGTTCGTTGTGAGAATATCGGCCGCCACTAATTTAAATAACTTTTTCCTCTAACAATTTTGTGATCGTTTTTTGCCGCTACAAATATTACAATCAATCAAAAATAACAATCAATTTAAATTTTAGTATTTGTGAGGGTTTTTTCGGCCACTAATTAATAACAATCAATTTAAATTTTAGTATTTGTGAGGGCTTTTTTGATCAGTAATTTGTGAGAATTTGTGAAGACTTTTCCGATCAGTAATTTGTGAGAATATTTTTCGGCCATAAATTTTTTTCGGCCACAAATCTTTTTCGGCCACAAATTTGTGAGTGTTTTCTTGTTGTACATAATAGTAATTTTAGTCTTTAAAAGAAGAAAGGAAACTTTATTTTATTTATTAACACAAATAAAAACTTAAGTTATGAACAAATCTTAATTGTATTTTACCAAACCTAAGAAAGAAAAGAAAAAACCCAACAAAACAAAATAGGATTATACACGTAAGCAGTGCAAACTAATCGATTGTAAAAGATCTGAAGCTATCATTTCAAAACATTATACAATTGTTTATCCTATGTATCTAGGTGCCTACTTAGCAACTTTAGTATTTTGGGGTACAGCACGAAAGAAGAGCTATGCTTATCTTTAAAGAGGTAGCTTAAACTTCAATCTTTAATGAAAAAGCTATGTATTTGTTTACAAGTGCATGCCTTTCATCCTGAGCTATGTGCAAATACCAGATAATGCATGCCAATAATTGGCAGATGACAACTTCATCCTTAGATGCTATAGTTCAACGTGCTTTTTATGTTGCTTCCTGAACATGGCAATCTAGGTAAACTTTGAAGCCTTGAAACGGTTGTGGAAATACCTTTTTTCATTTTGAGTTAACAAACAAGAAAATCTGAGAATCGACCAATGCTTAATGATAATAAAATTAAAATTAACTATGTGTAGAGTGTAATACAAAACGAAATGAGAAAGTGGATTAAAAAATCAAGAACAACGTTGGCAATGTACAGAAATTTTTTGGGGTTTAATTTCTTTTCTATGTTGTTTACTTTCATGAACATTGTTAGGGGTGAGTATAACTTTATGAAAATCTCTAGTGTTATTATTTGATATTTGATTATTTTAATGAACTTAATAATTTATGTTTTTAATCAATGTGCTTAATGCTTTATATCATTCGGCCGCATTTAAATTGATTTAAAGTTCAAAGTTTGAAACAAGAATGAACTTTTTGAATGTTTGATATTAAGAATTTTTGAGTCTATATTCTACAGATAGATACAAACATTTAAAATCACTTATAATTTCTGTTATTTTGTAATTTGCTAAGAGGTTATGGATAAAAATTCAAATTAAAGATTCAATCCCTTAAAGATTAGGATTGAATATTCTTAGAAATTGGTAACAACTTGTTGAATGAACTCAGTAACTAAGTTTATCTTATAATTAAAGGTTTAATTAATAGTGAAAATCATCCTTGACATTATTATTGTTATAAAGTTCAATACTTTTTGTCTGGTTAGTTTGAGAAATTTTCAATCAAATTTGGAACCTTTTGTTCAATTGACTAATAAAAAATCATTTAATAGTATAATACAATCTTTGATTTCGACACTCAGTCTTACCGTTTTATCGTTATTCCGCATTTATCTCAATCAATAATTGATTAATTTTGGCTTATGGCCATGCAAGAGGAATTATATAAATATTAAAGAAATAAAGTTTGGATTTAGTACCTTGGATAAACGGTCATCAAATTAAATGAATTCTACCAGGTGGAGGGCCTCAATAATGAGGAGACATGCTCATTTTGCCCGACTTGAGGCTATAAGTCTCTTGCTAGTCTATGCATGCATTATGACCTTTAAATTGTACGAAATGGACATCGATAGTGCTTTTTTAAATGGTTTCATTAATGAAAAGAGGTATGTGGTATAACCATTGGATTTGAAAATTTTGATTTTCCAAACTATATTTTCAAACTAAAAATGACTCTTTATGATCTGAAACAAGCTCCAAGAGTTTGGTGTAAGTGATTTAGTAAATTCCTATTAGAAAATGATTTTGTAAAAGGAAGCTTTGACACAACTCTTTTTATTAAGCATAAAGGAAAACATACACTTTTGGTGCAAATTTATATGGACAATATTATCTTTGAATCAACTAATGAGCCCTTGTGTCAAGAATTTTATAAGACTGTGCAGGGAGAATTTTAAATGTATACGATAAGAGAATTGAGTTACTTTCTGGCCTTACAAATCAAGCAATCAGAAAAAGGGACTTTCACTGGTCAAACTAAATATTGCTTAGAGTTGTTAAAGCGTTTTGAGATGCAAGGTGTGAGGTGGATCAACACTCCAATGGGCACGAATTGCCCACTTGACAAAGATGATAGCAACATTGACGTAGAGGTAACAAAGTATAGTGGTATGATAGGCTTGTTACACTATCTTACGACAAGTAAGTCAAACATAACATTTAGTATATATGTGTGCACGGTACCAAGCCTCCTCTATGGTATCTTACTTAAAAGTTGTTAAACGAATTTTAAGGTATATCATGTGTACTCCTAAAATGGGTTTATAATAACCGAAGGGAGGGGCTTGCAACTTGGTTGGGTTCTCCGACTCTAATTTTGTTGTGTGCAAATCAAATCGAAAGAGTACAAGTGGCACATAGCATGAAATTAATGAGTTTGACATTGTCAACCGCTGAGACATATTATGTTGCAAGTAAAAGCTGTTGTGCTCAAATCCTTTAGATGACACAACAACTTCTAGATTTTGGTTTAAATTTGCAATGTATTTCGATAAAGTGTGATAATACTAGTGCTATCAACCTAACCAAAACAACATTTTGCACTCTAGAAATAAACACATCGAGATTCAGCACCACTTATTACGTGATCATGTCTAAAAAGGTATTATGTCTTTGAGCATGTTGACATAGAACAAAATAATTTGCGAATATATTTACAAAATCTCTTGCACAAGACTTTTTTTTCAACATCCGTAGCGAATTAGGCATTTTTTATGCCTCTTATGTAGATTAAATTTTCTATCATTTGTTCTTTAGCCCAAACACTTTTATGAAGTAAATTATAGGCTTAATTGCAATTTTAGTCCCTCTATTTTTACTGATTCACGAAATTGGTCCCTCTATTTTAAAAGTCGATAGTTTTGGTCCCTCATTTTGATTTTTTAACTAAAAAATGATGACGTAAGATGTTTTAAATAATGTGACATATGATACGATGATGTAAAATGATTAACACCCTGAAATTGGAATAACACGCAGTAAAAACTTAGTTTTCAACTTCAGAAATTTTTCATATTTTTAATTTAATTAATGACATATGAATAATTAATACATCTAGATGGTTCTATATTATAGAATTGTATGTCACGCCATTAAAAATATGTCAATTCTGCATTCTTTTGGTTCAAAAATCTGAGGGAGGGACAAAAACTGTCGACTTTTAAAATAGGGGGACCATTTCGGTGAATTGGTAATAATAGAGAGACTAAAACTGCAATTAAGTCTAAATTATATTTATGAAGTTTTTAGTTCAAAGATCAAATGCTATGTCTATTATACTCTTCTTTGTCATTGGTTTGTGTGTACGTTTTTTCTAGTAATTTATGCTTGATAATGATGTATGCATTTTTTTATCATGTTAGTTAGGGCTGGACAAACGGTCGGGTCCGGACGGATTCGGGTTTAAATATCCAATCCATCCCAAACCGCGGTTGGTAATCTCAGGCCCAATTTCGACCCATTTTTAAATCGGGTTTGTCGGTTTTTGGGTTACGGTTTTACGGGTCGGGTAAACCGGTTTCAATTTGTATGGGCTTTGAAAACTTTGCATTCCAATTAACAACAATTTTATCTATAAAGATTTCTCACAAAACACTAGTTTACATTTTTATTTGTATGGATCGGGCCCATTTTTTAAAACACTAGTTTACATCAAACATCCTTCAAAATAAAAATTGACCTATAAACATAAATGATCAATAGAACTTATTAACAGAGCCATCAATTAAGAACATATTAGGACCTTCATCTTTGGTAACAAACCTAAATAATATATAACAAATTCATGTTGTTCAGGATTTCATCCAAATCAAAAACTTGCCAACATCGTCCATAATGAGTCAAACTTTATATTTACAGTCATATGGAAAAATAATTATATATTATAGTCATCCAGAAGTATTTAAATAATTATATATTCCAATCTAAATCTATTAATAAACATAGTAAAGCAATATTTTGGAACTTGATTAGCAGTATGCATATGGTTGATGCTGCTGCAGCTGTACGTATAACAAAAATGGAATTAACTTCATAAGAATATCAAGAATATAACCTAAAATAAAGTAGAATACATCAACATAAATATATAAAATTTAAACTATAACCTTGAAATTCGACTCCCGAAATGTGAGATAACCAATTCGAGGTTGAAAAAATAAAAGCTTGAGTACAACATAATCAGTTCATAGCCAATTAAGTTCTCCTTATACCAGTTTAAATACTAAATACAACCTAACCAGTTCATAACCAATTAAGTTCTCATTCTATCTTTAAATACAACATAATCAGTTCATAACCAATTAAGTTCTCATTCTATTAATTTAAATACAACATAATCAGTTCATATTATAATCTAAACTACTAAGTAGGGCTCAACAATAATACTAATTACTAAGTTAACAATAATACAAATTTCAATAAGTTAAAAATAATATCAAATTCATACTAAGTATTAAGTTAAAACCCTCACCTTCAACCACTCTAAACGAATGTTCATCAAGAATAACAAAAAGGACAATGGCATTCCTACATGCTTGGGCATTGAATCTTTTGCTTGATGGAACCAAACTACCATCATCACCAAAAGAAAGGTTTGTTTGAGTGGGGTCATTAAGAATGTAGGTTGGATTACTTTTGCGTTTCTTAGAGTGAGCTTTCATGTTCGAGGTTCCATGTGTTTTAGAATGACAAATGTATCTTTGGTGACAATGTTTTCAAGTAGCAGTAGGGATAGGCTCATCGGGTAGAATGTTAAAGTCCAACCAAACCTTAGAGGTTCTCCTAGGACCATTAGCATTGGGTTTTCTTTTTTTACTACCCATAGAAAGAGGAGGAAGCCCATCTGCAGCAATAGCTGCTTTTGTTGTTTGAGAATTCTCCACTACTGAAATATTTTAAGAGTTTAATTATTAATTTTTTTTAATATTTAAAGTGTAGTTTTTAATTAGTTTTTTTATATATATAATTAAATTATTTAAAGTTTTTTAGATACACTACAAGAAAATTCACATTTAGTGACAGTCAAAATCTGTAGGGAAAAGTATAAAAACCGTAGGGATAGCCAAAAATACCTATACCGACGGGGTTTTTTTTCGTGGTACATAATCACCCAATACCTACGAATTTTTCGCCGTTGTTATAGGGTATAGTGACAGAATTTTTTTCGTTGTTGTAAAAATTTGATTTTACCTACGGACATTTCACCGTAGGTATATAGTTTAGCCATAATTTTTAAAAGTTATACCTACGGTTTTGATTCTGTTGCTATACGTTTAAGTGACAACTTATTTCTGTTTGTATAGGTTTTAACAGTAACAAATTTGCTATAAATTTTAATTTTTTGTTATCAATAAAAATAATATAATAATTTAAAATTTTATTTTATAAAATTAACCAAATATAAATACACAATGAAATATATATATATATATATATATATATATATATATTTAAGAGTTAAAATAAAATAAAAGGTGTTCCTCATATATATTAAAAATTAACATAAAAGTCTTACAACGATAAAATAATAGTTAAACAATGTTCACTATAGTGCAACGTAGAGTATTTTGGCTCCCTTAAATTTTTTTTTGGCTCCAATGAAAAATTTAGAGTTTTGGCTCATTGAAATTTTTTTGGCTCCATTAAAAAATTTAGAATTTTGGTTCATTGATATTTTTTTGGCTCCATTGAAAAATTTAGGATTTTGGTTCATTGATATTTTTTGGCTCCATTCATACGTAATTTAAGATTTAAATTATGAAAAATTTGTACAAAAAATATTTTCACAAACAATTAAGAGTTTGGCTTATTTAAAAAATATTTCTTTTTTAGTTTTGATGTCTATAATCACAAATTTAAGTGTGTCACTATAACAATTAGTAACAAACTTATGTCACCGAAGGTATAAGACACCTATGCCAACAACAAATAATTTATCTGTAGGTATAGGTTATCTATACCTACAGTTTTTAATGTTGTCACTATAAACATCTGTAGGTATATGTCTATTTTCTTGTAGTGATAGTTAAAATGTTTAATTAATAAGTAATAATAGAAGGATACGTACTAATTAATATTACATAAAAACTAATTAAGCATGAGAATACATAAAACTTAGGCATAAAGGATACATATTAAACAAAAACAGTTGCAAGTATACGTATGAAGCATACAAAGTAATTAAGCAAGAAGTACCCATAAAAATTAAGGATAATAGATACATACTAATTAAGAATAAATTAGTTGCAAGCATACATATTAAGCATGAAACATGCATACATACAAATTAAAGATAAAATAATATATACTAATTAAGCATCAAATAGTTGCAAATCTAGCTACTAATTAAACAAGAAGCATACTTACAAATTCAACATAAAAGAAACATACTCATTAAACATAAAATATTTGCAATCATGCATACATACTAAGCATAAAATAGTTTGCATATTAAACAATTAACATGAAGCATACATACTAAGCATATAACAGTTGGAAATTTAACATATAACACTTACAAGCATACATATTAAGCATCAGTGTACATAGTTAAGCACAACAAACTCACAGTGATGATGCTCCATTACTCCTTGTTGTCCTCCTTGATTGTTACCCTCTCCCTGCTCCATTACTCCTCGTTGTCCTCCTTGATTGTTACCCTCTTCCTGCTCCATTACTCCTTGTTGTCCTCCTTACTCCATCTTCTAAAGCTAGAACCACACTAATAAAACCAGAATTAAACACAAACCCTCAAAATATAAACCAAAATTAATAACCAACCAAAATAAAAACCAAACAGCAAAAACATATCTAAAAAACTAATAAAATAAACAAACATGATAAAAAAAATTCAGTTAAGTTTAAAGTACAAAGAAGAAACACACACTATCAGAATAATGTAAGTTTAAAACCTAACAAGAATTAAAACAAAATAACAAAAATGATGAGAATAAAAAAAAATTAAGAACACAAACATGTTAAAAAATACAGTTAGTCAACAAACAGCAAAAAAAAAAAGAATTAATAACCAACCAAAAAAAAACTAAACAACAAAAACAATTACAATAAAAGAAACTAATCTAAAAACATAAACATGTTAAAAACTACTGTTAGTTTACAAACAAATAGACATAAAACCTTCATTGTTAAACCCCCTCATATAACAGTAAGTAAAACAAAACTTGACAAGAATCAAAATCAAACAGCGCAACAATATGAATAAAAGAACTAACCAAAGACACAAACTAGATAAAAAAATAAAACATAAAAAAAGTAAAGTTAATTATAAACAAACTAGATTGAAAAAGCTTGAAGTCTAAAAATAGGAACCCTAATCTTAAAACTTTTGAAAATTGGAAACATTTAAATAATCAATGACATGGTTTTCCTCCTATTCAATTAGCTCACATAAAATTTCAGTCTGTACCCAAAACAACAAAAATCAATCAGAAAAGTGCTATAAATTCTCCAATCCATTAATCAAGTTTTCTTTTGCACCTTAAAGAAATAGTAAAATAGGTCGAGCAGCTTAAATCAAAGAGACCAATCTGATCAGAAAATGTTCAGCAGGAACATGTAAATGAGAAAACAAGAATAACTAAATTAGCAAGTAACTAACCATAATAACTACACTTAATGAAGAAAAAAAACCAATAATGGAAATGAGTTAAAATAGTATTGAAAGTGAAACACCAACATCATGATTCTCTTTCAATGCTACCAAAGATAACCAAATTTAAAACAGTAAACAAAAGAAAAACAAGTAAGAAAATAAATTAAAAAAACAGAAACAAAATAATCAGTCGATTGTATTGTAATTATTCATAAGAACCCTTGTAATAAATTAAGAAACCTTTGTAATTATTCCTAATTTGCTTATAGGCAAGGAAACTTTAGCTACCAAATGCTATTGAAAAGATTTCAATTTGATTCTTCATCCCAATTATAAAGTAAAACAAAGAACATAAGAAAGTACCATATAGAAAGTTAAGCACAATGTTTAAATTTGCACTAGAATCAGTAAAAACAAGGACCATATTCTATCTTAAGCTTCAAACATGAATCCACAAAACATCGACACATACCAATCAAGTTTGTTTTGTTTAAGAACTAGTGTGGTACCTGTGCGATTCATGTGTTATCCATTGTTATAATATGAATTATACCGTAGTTATACATAACAACCCTCGAAGAGCCTATGAAAATAAACAAAAAAGAAGAAGAAAGTACCAAGTAGAATTAAAAAAGAATTCTTCCAAGTAGAATCCAAGGACAGAGCACAACGTGTAAAAGGACAAGAAAGAAAAGTTTAGAAAAACAGCAGCTTTTCGAAAAGTTTTCAACTACAAAATTACAAACCCAAATTTTAAAATCAAACAAAAGCTACAAAATCCCTACCAATTAAGCACTGAATAGATCTGACTCATCAGAATAAACATGTTTATAAATCCAGAAAAAGTAAAATGAAAACACAACCAACCGGGGTTGGTTTGTTGCAACTTACACCTCAATCCCTATGAAGGAAATTAGGGAACATAGTCAAAAAAATGAATAGATATATCTATATCAGATCCCAAAGACATACAAAAAAATTGAAAACAAATTCAAAAACCCTACGCCCATTATGCAATCAACCCTAACCTTTTTGTTCTTGCTCACTGTGATGACGACCTTCCAAAACAGAAATAATGGCACGCTCAATAGATTCAGTACCTTAACATAGATGACAAAATGAAGTTATTTATTCAAACCTAGATTGTAAGATAAATGGAAAATCTAACAAAAAACTTAGTGTGCTTTGAATAAGTAAAAACACGTGTTAGAAACCCTAACAAAGATCGTTAAAAACAAACACAATGCATGTACCTATGTGTGTTTGTGAAGCATCTTTTCTCCATTTACAGTTGAAAAGAAGAAAAAGGAAAAAAGAAGGAGGGTATTAATGTCAACGGAACCGGTGGTGGTGGCTTCGAAACAGAATCGCTGGAGTTGGTGGAGGTGTGTTGAGGCTTTGCGCAGGAAGAACCGGTGGTTTCGAAACAGAAACTGTGGAGTTAGTGGTGGTGGCTTCGAAGCAGAAACGGTGGAAATGGTGGATGTGAATGTTGAGTGAGCCGTGAGTGTATAAGTTGAAACGGGCGGGTCCGGGTATCCGTGGTCCAAAAATCCTTAATCGAACCCGCCCGTTATAAACCACACGGACCCGTTTTCGTCAACCCGCATACCCGCGGACCCGCTCTTGCCCACCCGTTACAAAAATTGGGCCGCAGGCGGTTTGGTTTGTTTCGGGCCGCAGGCGGTTCGGTTTGTTTCGGGCCGCAGTTTTTTTGTCCAGCCCTAATGTTAGTTAATTTGTGGATCCGCGATTTTGTGTTTAGAATGCTTGATTCGAATTACATACCTTTTGTTTTAAATCATAGCCTTCTAGATATAACTAGTATAATACCCATGCGATAGCACGGGTGGTGCGTCGTTTATATATTTTTATTTAATTAAGTATTTTTTATAATAAATAGAACAAAATTAATGAAGTTAATTACCATATTCGATAATAACCAAACTAATATATTAGTTGTACTTAAAGTTATTAACATCACCACAAAATAATTTATGATGTGGTTGTGGTTGTGAGAGTTAAAATTTCATGAAGATTTATTAGTGATAGTATTGTGGTTGCTATGGAGTATCCCAAATAATATTGATTTGTAGAAAACAATTTTTCAAGACAATGGGCATGCAAGTTACAATGAAACCATTGTAATAATAGAATTTGAATGCTATTGATTAAGACATATAATAATAAATCATAGTTTACTAAAATATGTTTTACATGTAAAGAAATCTACAGTAGAAATGTCATCCATTCATTATCAATCGTTGTAGGTTGGATATTGATGTTAAATTAGTAATGTATCATCAATAACTTTTGTAATGTTGAAAGACAACTTCATTTCTTGTATTTTTTCGCATCAAGGGTCATAATCTGCACCAAAGCCCTGTAACGTAATCTGCATCAAGGGTCATAATCTGCACCACAACCCTGTAACATAATCTGCATGTTAATTAACATGATCTTATGATG
This sequence comes from Cicer yamashitae, assembly GCA_037974755.1. NCBI lineage: Eukaryota > Viridiplantae > Streptophyta > Magnoliopsida > Fabales > Fabaceae > Cicer > Cicer yamashitae. Next base: position 35,093,289 of record JBBPBQ010000002.1, on the reverse strand, counting down.
TAATTTCAATTGTATTTTGATTGTTTGATAAGATAACATAATGTGAGAAATAGAGTTAACAACATACTTTAACTTTTAATGGTTGGACTACATTCTCTATAGTATATTCTTTCTATAACATGTTCAATGTTACTTGACGATCCATCTCAGCAAAATAATAATGGTTGAAAATTGTCTTTCTATTGCAAAAATCCACAAAAAATATCCAAATTGCTAATTGTACTCTTTACTATAAAACTAAGCACATTTGTTAAATTAAATTTTTGTATACTATGGTAAAGCATTAATGTTGCATATCCATGATGGAATACTCAATAGATTAGTCTAAAGTACAATATTGAATTACAAAATAATTGAGCAAGACCTTTAAACTAATTGAAAAGTTGATTAAGTGAGTGATGATCTAAATTTATAGGTTATGTTGATCATTTAGATGCTTTCAATGTCTATAGTTGTATTTTTTTTTAAGTCTGCATATGGAATAATTAAAGAAAATAATATACTTACAAATCAAAGAGATTGGAAAACCTCTTTGTATTCAACATTGTTTGTTGTATATGATGCTTGCTTATATTTGTCATGTATTAAGATCTTCAACCCATTTGTGCTTTTAACTCTTGAAATAGCTACATATAACTGACCATGACTAAAGACACAAAACAGTACTGAGTCAGTGGGATTTCAAGGAGATCAGTCTTTTCTTCAAAAGTAGCAGAATTGAAAACAATTTTGAATTAATGAAAGCAATATTTGAATTGGAAAGTACTTGGAAAAACTGAAAAGTTATGGATGATGTATGTTTGATTCTCTTTGAGTTTGCCCTTCCATTTAACAGAATCATCTTGTCGTATAACAATATGTATTTGATCAGCCTTTTAATAACAAATAATTTATAAAATGAGATACTAACCAATAGAATGAAGATATTTGTTAACCAAACATAAAGAAAAAGTTCAAATGTAGACCTATTGATCCATCAAAATAACTTCATCGTGCACACTCTCATTTTTACTAACAATAGTGAAGTAATTTATGACTCTAACTGCTATTTTCCAAGTTTCCTTTGAGGTGTTAATGTCCTTCAATGGTGTTGCATTTCTTGTCTGTGAACCAATGCAAATTTTATAAACATAAATTGAAAATTAATCATTTATTTCATATTGTAATATATCTATGAAGATGAAATGCAAAAGATTTGGAACTTAAAGAGCCAAGAAAACCTAAAGAAGTTGAAGATGCAATTTCAGTTTGTAATAACATTTAGAAGTACAAACAAAAAACCTAAAAAAATGCAAAGGAATATGAAATGAGATGGGTTACCAAGAATAATTTAAAGAACTAAGAAATAGTGTTTTTAAGAAATAGTGTTTTTAAAATAGATACAAAAAAAAACCTTAAAAAATAAAATGCAAAAGAAGATGAAGAAGTTGGGTTACGTTTTTTGTGGTGGATACTTAGAAAAAATTAAAGACCAAACAAATAGCACTTTTAATAACATTTAGAAGTACAAACAAAATACCTAAAAAAATGCAAATGAATATGAAGATGGTGGGTTACCAAGAATAACTTAAAGAACTAAGAAATAATGTTTTTAAGAACATTTAGAACTACAAAAAACCCTAAAAAATAAAATGCAAAAGAGGATGAAGAAGTTGGGTTACGTTTTTTTGTCGTGGAGGCTTAGAAAAAATTAAAGATCAAACAAATAGCATTTAGAAGTACAAACAAAAAACCAAAAAAATGCAAAGGAATATGAAGAAGGTGGGTTACCTTTTTAGTGCTGGTGGTTATATCTATTTGAAAAACGAAAGAGAGATAACATATGTAAATGTCCATAGAAGGAAGAACTGAAAATTAGAATGGTTTTGAAGGAGGAAGTGACAAACCTTGACCAGACTTGTATCATAGATTGTGGCAACCCCTTCTTTATGTTGTTCCATTTGTGATTTTCTTCTTCTTGAATCTCTCTGATTTTCTTCTCCGTGAATCTATTTGATTTTCTTCTATGTGAATCTGTTTGACTTGCAGAAATGTTGGAGTGTTGCAGTGTGTAAACCAGAAATTTTTCAAAATGACAAAAATTTGAAGAAGTTGAAGAAGTTCGGTTATGTGCAGAAAGCTAGAGTAATTTACAATTGCGACCTTAAAATTTTTGCAAAGGTTAAATTTATGAAGGACAAAATTGTATTTTTGGTATAGTTGAGAATTCTTATAGTGTATTGTAGATATTTTAAGAAAACATGATCTGATTCGAATCATGGTTAAAGTTAATTTGAACCATATATCCTTGATATCATCATTTTGTATTTTCTAAAATATGATTCAAATCACCCTATTATGTTGATTCGAATCACATGAGTGTTTTTCTGAAAAAACTAGCTAATTCAGTAAACCAGTCGACCCACTCACTTAAAAACCCCAAACACACATGTTTAACTTCATTTAACCTATTTTCTCATATTTCTATCTCCTTCCATCTCTCTCAACCTATCTCAACTTCTAACAAAGCTAACCTCCATTTTTTTCCTTTTTCCTATCACATCAATCTTAAACTCCATTTCAACAATCATACTTCATCAATCTTCATAATTTTCAATGTTTAATGTTTCTTCAATTTGAGATTGGACATATTTGGGTTTCTTCTTCAATTTGTTCAAGTCTCTTCATTTCCTTAACAAGGTAATTCTAATATTCTTCTTCTATGAAGTTGACATCCAAGAGAAAACAAAGTGAGGTTTCTTCCTCTAAAAGGAAATGGTCTAGTTCTAATTTTATGATGGAATTCCAACAGTTATTTCCTAAGGATGAAGATTTTGGTAACATTGTGACTTCTTTTTTCATTGATTTAGGAGAATCTTTAGAACTGAAATTAGAATTTTTGTTACTTTTTGTGAACTAGGGTTAGAAGTGTTTGTCATTAAAAAATCAATATTGTGAGTTGTTGGTCAAGGCTTTTTACTGTTAGTTGGATGATTCCAAGGATTTATTGTTTCTTGTTGATTTGTGGGTAAATTTGTACAATTAAATGCTAGGAAGTCTTTGACTGATTTGGACTGGGAGAGTTTGGTTATCGACTCTTAAATCTATATGACTTAGGAAGGTATAATCGAGATGAACTTTTTAGAACCATTATGTATAGACCTAACAACATCATTCCTCACTCCAAACTATTTGTTAGATTCACCAAGCCTGAGTTTTGAATGAGACATTGGGTCATCACGAAGTGTATTCATGTTTTCCCTAATAACTATGCTTGGTTGAATGAAATTAAGGAACAAAGACTACATCTATGTGTTATCAAATTTTATTCTTAGTTTGAATTAAAGTAGTAGAGTGAATTAGTAAGTACATTTGGGTCTAATTGTAAAAACTTGAGTTGTGTCAAATTTAAAGAACTTGTAAGGTGGTGCCACTATAAAAGGCAAACCCCTAGCTTATGAAAATCAGATTTTGGAACATATTGTAACTTTGTGAGGCTTTACTCTCTAGAGTTTTTGAAAGAATTCACTTTGAACTTATCAAAGATGTTGATCCTTTTTGTGGCGTTCTTTTCAACCTATCAATCCTTAGATTATGGCGCCATTCAGTTCTTGGTTCCTTTGTTGAATTACAATTTCCAATTTCCTTTATATCAAACTCTAATCCACAATTTCACCAATTTTTATTTTCAATAACCTACACTCATATCTCTAGTTGTACATAGTCTACATTGGTGATTCAACAACCTAAATTGTGTTTCAGAACGTCTTCTTTCACCTCGTTTTGGAATTGCACGATTTTGAGTTGTGTAGCTTGAGTTATCAGGTTCTCTAGCAAAATATGATTTTGGCTCCAATCTGTAAGTTTCTAACCTAGAACAATGCGAAAAGTTATTCATGACAAAGAGAATCATATCATTTGGTACTAGAGCTTGTCTCTTGGTTTGGAATTAAGTAAAATTATGTTTATGCATTTATTTTTGGGTAAAATACAACTTCCTAGTTTGTGTTGCTTTTGTTTGAATTATTGTTCGTACTTATTCGATTGAGTTCTATAATTTCATTTAGTATTAGTGCTTGTCTTTTGGTTTGGAATTGAGTAAAATTATGTTTATGCATTTCTTTTTGGGTAAAATATAAATTCCTAGTTTGTATTGTTGTCCTTACTTATTCGATTAAGTTCTATAATTTGTGTTTGTTGCTACTTGAAATTCAGTAGTTGTCTTTTAAAAAAAACTGAAAAATAAAGAGAAAGAAAAAACCATTGTTGTGTTGTTAAGAGTAGTACACTACCTATTTGACAAAATTCCTATGAGTATTTTTCAATCACACTACTACTGTTTTGTGTTACTTTACTTTCTTCTAACCAATTTTGGTTCAACATTCTTAAGTGTTCTTGTTGATTCAACACTTTTGTTTGTTAATTGTTTAAATTATGGCACGAATAGGTGGTGATGATAGCCCTCTTCCAAAGGGAAACAATATATTGTTAGTGGAGGCTATAAATGCTCAAATACAAAGGTTGTTGAGGGAACATACCAAAGATTTACATGCCAAAATTGAGTAGTTATGGTAATGATGGAGGTAGAAAGAGGAGAAGAGAAACCAAGGGGGTGGTGGTAGATGAGATAGAGTAGAGGGAGTGAAGCTTAAAATACCATATTTCCAAGGAAAAAGTGATTTGGAGGCTTTACCTTGAGTGGGAGATGAAAATTCAACAACTTTTTTCATGCAATAATTACAAGGAATAGAATAAGGTAAATATGGCAGCCATGGAGTTTACTGATTATGCACTCATTTGGTGGGACCAATTAGAAAGAAAAAAAAAAGAGTGAGGTATGAAGAACCATTGATGGATAGTTGGATGGAGATGAAAAGGTTAATGAAAAAGAGATTTGTTCATTCTTACTATCATAGATACCTTCACAATAAGCTTTAAAGACTTGTTCATGGTTAGAAGAATGTTGGGTAGCCAATCAAGAGACTTGGATGAAACCCAAAGGAAGAATATTTTTCATCATCGACGTCTTATCCAAGGTAAGTTATGTTATTTAATTATAGATGGAGGAAGTTGCACTAATGTTGCTAGTGCAAGAATGGTTTCAAAAATGAATTTGGTGACTAAACCCGACCTAGAAAAACCATACAAACTTCATTGGCTTAGTTAGGAAGGTGAGAAGATTGTGAGTGAGCAAGTAGAGGTGAATTTTTTTATTAGGGAGTATGAGAATATAATTATATGTGATGTAGTGTCAATGGAAGCTTGCCATTTACTTCTTGGAAGGTCATGGTAGTACGATAAGAAAACCAATCATGACTGTTATACAAACAAGTTCTTTTTTGTACATAGAGAACGCAAAACTACTTTTGCTCATTTGTCTCAAGGAGATGTTGGTGAGGATGAAAAATACATGTTTTTGATGAAGACAAAGAACAATGATTGTGATCAAGGCAACAAGCTCAAAAAGAAGTCCAATTATCATAGTTCAACTTTAAATCAAACATATTAGATGTTTAATAAATATAAAGGTAAATGATACAATCAAAAGTTCAAGTACATGAGAACCATGCATCTTTACATATGCATAAAAAGTATTTTCAAGTACCAAAATTACATTAACAAAGTTTTAAAATTAATATTTTTGACAAAATGCAAAGTTTTATTCAAATACAGCATAGTGTATTCAAATATAGATGCTAAGTCAGTAGCAAAAGCTTAACATCTGTATTCGACTATGACATACTATAATCGAATACAAGTGCTAAGTCAGTAGCTCAGACTACACATTTGTATTCGACTACGACCTGCTGTAGTCGAATACAAACAGCAAGTCAGTGGCAAAACATACGAATTTGTATTCGACTACATGAGCTTGTATTCTAATACAAGGTTAAAATTTTGAATAAATTTGAACGTTATAAGAGGTGTATTCGAATACATACATCTTGTATTCGAATACAACTGGAAGCAATGCAATTTTTCAGATCTGGAATGGTTCTAGATCATTGCATTTGTTCATCAAACCTCTTGGATCAATGGCCACGAATTTGAAGAGATGTTTATGGAGTATAAATACATCATAACTTCAGATAAATTTTTACACAATCCTACTACCAAAACCTCGAACAACTTTGAACAACTTTTCTAATTTTTCTCAAAATTCAAGTACTTGCATTTCATTTTCATATCCTTGACAAAGGTTCTCAAAGTACTTGAAGCAATATTGGATTGATACATTATACCTCTCTTATACTCTTATATCCTTATCAAATTACATTGTTTGTAAAAGAAAGTAGTACTTTCTTAAAGTAGTCTTATCTAAGATAGTGGTGTGTTATGTTAGAAGAATTGTTAGAAGTTTGTAGCAGAGATCCTAGGGTGGGACTTGTACATTTTCTGACAATAGTGGAGAAATCTCTTGTGGTGTGCAAGAGGACTGGATGTACCCTTGGTCATAAGGGGAACCAGGATAACATTGTTGTGTTCATTTCATTACTGCCATTTACTTTTATCATTTACTATCCTTAAGCGCAAAAATCGATCACCAAATCGCTGAAAACAAGAAACATTTCCTAAACACCTAATTCACCCCCCTCTTAGGTGCAAATCTATACTTACAATTGGTATTAGAGCAGGATCAGGTAACTTACTCCTCGATCATTACTCATGGATTCCGCACAACCTATTTTCAGAGATGGTGGCAGTAGTAACAAACCACCATGCTTCGTTAGAGAGCACTATGTCTTTTGGAAGATACGTATGCAAGCGTATCTTGAAGCACAAGGAGACGACATATGGGATGCAGTTGAAAATGGTCCTTACATTCCAAAAACGGTCATCAACAACAAAGAAGAAACAAAGATAAAGAATTCTTGGACAGACGATGATAAAAGAAAAGTGTTGTTCAATAAGAAGGCTAAAAATTTGCTACAATCTACATTAGGAATGGATGAATTTCTCCGCGTATCTCACTGTAAAACAGCCAAAGAAATATGGGATACGCTGGAAGTAACTCATGAAGGAACCATTGAGGTAAAAAGATCTAAACTCAATACACTATCTCAAGAATACAAATTATTTCGAATGCAGCCCGGAGAGTCTATCTTAGACTTACAGAAAAGGTTCTCCCACTTAACCAACCACTTGTCGGCTCTCGGGAAAATCTTCACCAACGATGAACTAAATCTAAAAGTATTAAGATCATTAACGAGGGATTGGCAACCAAACGTGACAGCAATCTCCGAAAAGAAAAGTCTATCCAAAATGTCTCTTCCTGCATTGTTTGGAAAACTTCAAGAACACGAAATCGAACTTCGAAGGTTAGAACAAAATGAAAGTCCAGAAAAGAAGACCAAAAACATTGCTCTAAAGACCGAATCAAAAGAACAAATCAAATACGAAAATTCAGATGAAGACGAAAACATTACTTTCCTCGTTAAGAAATTTGGTAAGTTTCTTAAAAATGATAGAACTTTCAAAAAGAAAAGTTTCAAAAAGAAGGATAGCTCTACTTCAAACCAAAACTTCACTTGCTTTGAATGCGGGAAGCAAGGACACATCAAGGCAGGTTATCCAAACTTTATCAAGAAAAATGCCATCAAAAAGAAAGACTTCAAAAAGGCATACATAGCTTGGGAAGACAACGAAGTGAGTTCATCTTCGGAAATAGAAAGTGAAGAATGCGTTAATATTGCATTAATGGCATCGCATCAATCAGATGACGAAGAAGAGGTTAGTAACATTAGACTCCCCTCATCATAATAAAACTAATAGTTAATTAATTATCGAATATAATGATGCTCAAAACGCCATTAAGGAACTACTTATTGAATGTAAAAATCTTTTCAAATTAGTGTCAACCCAAAAGAGACAAATCTCAAATCTTCAAGAAAAAGTTGACATTATGGAGAAGGATTCTGAAAAACTAAAATAGAGTTTTACATGAAATAAATGTGATTTCCTCTCCTTCAAGATTGTTCAATTAAATAGAGTAATTGAACGATACGAAAAGGGATAAATGGGATTGGAAAATGTTTTGAATATGCAAAGGTACTCAAATGACAAAAGTGGTCTTATACTCAAAATTTGATAAACCAAGCTTGAATAAGACCATTTTTGTTAAAGTGAGTAATCAATCCAATCAAGAAAAGATTATAATTATGCAAAAAGATCATCATTATAAAGAGAAAATTATTCAAAATAAATCTCATACACATACTATTAAAAATAGATTTACTCCTACTTGTTCTTATTGTGGTTTCATGGTCACACACCTAATGCCTGTCACGTTAGAAACATTAGCGTTCGAAAAGGGCATTACGTGTGGGTAAAGAAAGGTACTAACCATCAAGGACCCAAGGCACATTGGGCACCTAATAAAACTTGATTCTAATTCTATAGGTATGCACGCAAAGTACCTCAAACATGTGGTACTTAGATAATGGATGCTCTAAACATATGACAGGTGATATAACAAAATTTTCAGCTTTAACTCTTGAATCCAAGGGATATGTGGTCTATGGAGACAACAACAAAGGAAAAATTTTAGGCATTGGAAAAGTTAGTACATCCCCATCCCCCTCGATTGAAGATGTTTTATATGTTGAAGGTCTAAAACACAATCTCATAAGCATTAGCCAACTATGCGACAAAGGATACAAGATAGCCTTCAACAAAGATTAATGCATCATCCAAGATGAAGCTACAAATGAAATTCAATTTGTCGGTAAGCATTTCAAAAATATCTTTATACTTAATCTTGACGATTTATCCTTAAAAATGAAATGTCTTTTGGTGAGCGACAACAATGATGCATGGCTATGGCATAAAAGAATTGCACATATCCACATGGATCACTTAAACAAATTGGTCAAGCATGATCTTGTTGTAGGCTTACCAAAAATGAAATTCATAAAGGATAAATTGTGTGATGCTTGTCAAAAAGGTAAGCAAACAAAGATTTCTTTCAAACCTAAAAATGTTATATCAACTTCAAGACCACTTCAATTAATACATATAGACTCTACAAAATATTTTTGGGCAGATGCCATAAACACAGCATGTTATGTTTCCAACCGAGTAATCATTCGGCCGATTATTAAGAAAACTCCTTATGAACTCTACAAAGGAAGAAAGACCAATATCTCTCACTTCCACATCTTTGGATGTAAGTGTTTCGTGCTAAAAAACGGTAAAGACAACCTTGGAAAATTCGATGAAAAAGCCGATGAAGGTATCTTTATTGGCTACTCATTATCTAGTAAAGCATTTAGAATTTTCAATAAAAGAACCTTATTAGTCGAAGAATCAATGCATGTAACTTTTGATAAAACTAACCCCTTGAAAGGGGACAAAATTATTTCTTATGATGATGATGACTTTGAAAGTAATGATACAAGCAAAGAACATCAAATTGATCAACCTAGTCAAGAAAGTGAAGTCAACATTGAAAAACAAGATGATAATCTTCCTAAGGAATGGAGAACCCATAGAGATCACCAAATTGATAACATTATTGGTGATATCAACAAAGGAGTTACAACAAGACTAAAACTACAAGATGCTTGCTTGAGCATGGCATTCGTTTCTCAAATCGAACCCTCCAAGATTGGTGAAGCACTAAAATATGATCAATGGATACTTGCCATGCAAGAAGAACTAAACCAATTTGAAAGAAGCAAAGTATGGGAACTTGTTCCTAATCCTGGAAATAAACACATCATCGGTACAAAATGGGTGTTGAAAAATAAACTTGATGAAAATGGTATTGTTGTTCGCAACAAAGCAAGATTGGTCGCTCAAGGATACAATCAAGAAGAAGGGATTGACTTTGATGAAACATTTGCTCCTGTTGCAAGGTTAGAAGCAATTCGATTACTACTTGCTTATGCTTGTTCTATGAACTTTGAACTGTTTCAGATGAATGTGAAGAGTGTTTTTCTCAATGGATACATTAATGAAGAAGTATATGTCAAACAGCCACTCAGCTTTGAAGACTTCAAGAATCCCTCACATGTTTTCAAATTAAAAAAGGCTCTTTATGGTCTAAAACAAGCTCCAAGAGCTTGGTATGATAGATTAAGTGCTTTCCTATGTGAATGAGGATTTGAAAAAGGAAAAGTCGATAAGACATTATTTATTAAAACAAATAATGGTCACACCTTAATGGTCCAAATCTATGTTGATGATATCATATTCGGATCAACAAACAATAACATATGTGAAAAATTCTCTTTAATGATGCAAGGAGAATTTGAAATGTTCATGATGGGAAAATTAAACTATTTTATTGGCCTTCACATCAAGCAACTGAAGCATGGCATCTTCATAAATCAAGCAAAGTATTGCAAAGAATTACTCAAAAGATTTGAAATGGAAAACTGCAAGGAAAGTCCGACTCCTATGGGCTCTAGAACCTATGTTGATAAAGATGAATCCGGTATTTCAGTAAACATATCAAACCATCGACGTATGATTGGATCTCTATTATATCTAACGTCCAACCGGCCAAATATTATGTTTAGTGTCTGTTTGTGTGCAAGATTTCAGGCGGATCCTAAAGAATCGCATCTTGTAGCAGTAAAAAGAATCATGGAATATTTGAAAGGAACAATCAATGTAGGCCTATGGTATCCAAAGGGTAGCATATGCAGTCTCGTTGGATATTCTGATTCAGATTATGCAGGATGCAAAACAGATCGTAAAAGCACAAGCGGCACTTGCCATATCTTAGGAAATGCATTAGTATCATGGTCTTGTAAAAAGCAAGCGTGTGTTGCCCTTAGCATAGCTGAAGTTGAGTACATAGAAGCAGAAAGTTGTTGTGCACAGATTCTATGGCTCAAACAACAACTATATGACTATGGACTTGACCTCGGATGCATTCCACTAAGATGTAACAACACCAGTGCAATAAACATTTCAAAGAATCCAATCATGCACTCTCGGACTAAACACATTGATATACGTCATCATTTTCTGCGAGATCATGTGCTTAAAGGAAATGTTGAAGTGACTTTTGTGGATACTCACAATCAATTAGCGGACATATTCACAAAGCCTCTTCCTAAAGACTCATTTTACAAAATCCGAAGAGAACTTGGTATTTTAAGTGAAAACGATCTCTAAATTGCAAGGTACTTATACTTTGTCATCACTCTTCAAGATTTACAATTTTCCTCTTGATAAGTTGTTAGAATTAAGTTATTAAGGTTTATTTGCTCTTGAATATGTTTATTTGTTCTTAAATATGTGAATATATGCATTACTTGGTGTATTCTTTATGAGAAATTCGTTTCCTTTGCAAAAATTCGAAACTGTAGCCGAATACACACTATATGTAATTGAATACACGTTTGCAGAATTTTTGGTATTCGAATACAGTCTGAGTGTAATCGAATACACATTCCCAGAAATACTCGTATTCGAATACAACAAAAAGTGTAGTCGAATACAAGCTCGGGTTTTCGTTCATATATAAAGCTTTTTCAGTTTTAGGTCATTTTTACACTTTGTGTATTCGAATACAGTCCGTTTCCTCATTCTCCCTTTCAAAATTCTCAACTCTCTTCCTTTCAAACGCGTTCCCCAGTCACCATTCCTTGCAAACTAGAACATATCATTACTCCTACCTTCCATTCAAAACCAGATTTCTTCAAAACCCTAAAACCCCTTTTTCCCAAATCCGTCAAAATTTCTTCAACACCATGGACGCACGCAAACAAGGACTACGAACCAAGCATGCATCAGTAGGCCCCTCAAAGAAGCGAACAAAGAGTGCAAATATCACGGATTTATCTCGTCTACTACACACATCGGAAGAAATCAACCGGTTTCGCACCATCTATTCAGACAAACACATTATCATTCCCAAATATGGTACACTAGATTCTTTTTCTGCATTTAAATTTCCTGCTTTACTCAAAGCCCAACATGTTGAAGAGTTTATTGGTTACAAAGGTCCTGTCTATCCTGATTTAGTTAGGGTCTTTTACTGCAATCTCTCCAAAGATGGAAATATGTTGATTTCTCGAGTCAAGGGCAAAACCATTCAGTTAGAAACTAAAACCATTGGCGAAATCTTGAACATTCCCTTCGAAGGTCAAAAACTTAGGCTCGACAACTTGTGTGAATGGGCTGATATCACCAAGTATGATGCATATGTTGCTTTGTGTCGTTTGACAAAAACACTATGGAACAAAAGAGGAATCAAGCTGCTTCTGAATTTGCGCGGCAACGGTATGGAGTTGGCAATCTCTCTGTTGACTACCGCCTTCTGCACTATTTTCTGAGTTACATCTTTGTTCCAAAGGCTGGAAATTACTCGCAAATTTCAGAATTTGAATTACAGATCATGTTCTTCATGTTTGAGGGATGTCCACTCAATTGGGCATACTTTGTTAAATCTGTGATGTTTACGTCAAAAGAAGCGATTGGGTTACCATACGCTAAAGAAATCACCCGGATTCTGGAACATTTTAGGGTGGACTTCTCTGAAGAAGTAATGTATACACCCACGAAGGACAACTTGCTGGATTTAAGCGTACTTCATAGCATGAAGATAGTGTGGAATGAACAGCTTCAAACATATGTGCATAAGAGTGACCTTGGTCAATCATCTGCTGCCGCTCAAGAGGACACTGCTGCTCCCACCACTGCTGCTACCCAAGCAGATGATGATGAAGAGGAAACTGATTCTGGTGATGATCACGTGTCGAATCGTATGGTGATGGCCAAACTTGACTCCCTACAAACCTTCGTCACCAGCATGAACACCTCCGTCGACGCTCGCTTTCATACTATCGAAACCACCATTGCAACCAACCATCAAAACATGCTCCAGGAACTCAATGCCTTATCTGATAAAATTGACCATCTTCACCTACCTCTTGGCCGCCACTAATCTGTGTTTCGAATACTAGGATAAATTGTTTACTGTAGTTTGTTTCAACTTTAACATTTCTTATGATGTTTTTCGTTATACTTCTTTTTTTTTTTAAATTTTTGTTGGCTTATTATGCGAATTTCTCTTTTATCATTACCTGGTATGATGTTTTCTTTCTACTTATTTACTTTTATTATATTGTTTGTATTGTAGATATTTTTCTTCTTTTTGATCATGTCAAAAGGGGGAGAAAATTTGGTATATATTGTTTTTAAAAACTATTTGTAGGTCTTTAAAAATTTGTCACATTGATCACAACAATTCCAATTCAATGGGGGAGTACGCATGAATTACGGCGGAGTACTTTTACAATGATGCAATGTCTCCAAACTTTATAATCAAAAAGGGGGAGAATGTAAAATACATGTTTTTGATGAAGACAAAGACCAATGATTAACAAGCTAAAAAAGAAGTCCAATTATCATAGTTCAACTTTAAATCAAACATATTAGATGTTTAATAAATGTAAAGGTAAATGATACAATCAAAAGTTCAAGTACATGAGAACCATGCATCTTTACATATGCATAAAAAGTATTTTCAAATACCAAAATTACATTAACAAAATTTTAAAATTAATATTTTTGGCAAAATGCAAAGTTGTATTCGAATACAGCATAATGTATTCGAATACAGATGCTAAGTCAGTAGCTCAGACTACACATCTGTATTCGACTACGACCTCCTGTAGTCGAATACAAACAGCAAGTCAGTGGCAAAACATACGAATTTGTATTCGACTACCTGAGTTTGTATTCGAATACAAGGTTAAAATTTTGAATAAATTTGAACGTTATAAGAGGTGTATTCGAATACATACATCTTGTATTCGAATACAACTGGAAGCAATGCAATTTTTCAGATCTGGAATGGTTCTAGATCATTGCATTTTTTCATCAAACCTCTTGGATCAATGGCCACGAATCTGAAGAGATGTTTCTGGAGTATAAATACATCATAACTTCAAATAAATTTTTACACAATCCTACTACCAAAACATTGAACAACTTTGAACAACTTTTATAATTTTTCTCAAAGTTATTTCTCATAATTCAAGTACTTGCATTTAATTTTCATATCCTTGACAAAGGTTCTCAAAGTACTTGAAGCAATATTGGATTGATATCATTATACCTCTCTTATACTCTTATATCTTTATCAAATTACATTGTTTGTAAAAGAAAGTAATACTTTCTTAAAGTAGTCTTATCTAAGATAGTGGTGTGCTATGTTAGAAGAATTGTTAGAAGTTTGTAGCAGAGATCCTAGGGTGGGACTTGTACATTTTCTGACAATAGTGGAGAAATCTCTTGTGGTATGCAAGAGGACTGGATGTACCATTGGTCATAAGGGAAACCAGGATAACATTGCTGTGTTCATTTCATTACTATCATTTACTTTTATCATTTACTATCCTTAAGCGCAAAAATCGATCACCAAATCGTTGAAAACAAGAAAATTTCCTAAACACCTAATTGACCCCCCCCCTCCCTCTTAGGTGCACATCTGAACTTACATTTTTTATTAGTGAGTATGAGAATATAACTATATGTGATGTAGTGTCAATGGAGGCTTGCCATTTACTTCTTGGAAGGTCATGGTAGTACGATAAGAAAACCAATCATGACTGTTATACAAACAAGTTCTTTTTTGTACATAGAGAATGCAAAACTACTTTTGCTCATTTGTCTCCAAGAGAGGTTGGTGAGGATGAATCCAAAATGAGAAATAAAAGAAAACAACAGAGAGAAGAAAAAGAGAATGAAAAGAAAAAATTAGTCAAAACAAAAAAGAGAGTGAAAAAAGAAGAGAAAAACACAAAATTTGTTCATAAAAGAAAAATAGGTGAAAAAGACTATGCAAGTAAAAAAAAGTCAATGCTATTACTTATGAGCAAGGAGAATTACTTAAAGGTTGCATGTCTTACTAACTGTCTTCCTAGTGAAGTTGTTTATTTGTTGTAGGATTTTGAAGATGTAATTCCAACGAGGTTTCTCACGACCTACCACCTATAAAAGATATAGGACATAAAATTGATCTCATTACAGGTGTTTCATTGTCCAACAGGCTAACATATAGGGCCAATCCCCAAGAGACCAAAGAAATCCAAAGGCAAGTCAAAGACTTGATGCAAAAGGGACGGGTGTAAGAGAGCCTAAGTCCATGTGCAGTTACCGTTATTCTTATACCTAAGAAAGATGGAACTTGGAGGATGTGTGTTGATTGTTGAGCCATCAACAATATCATGGTAGAGCTTAGACATCCCATTCCTAGATTAAATGATTTGTTAGATGAATTTCTTGGTGCTGGTGTGCTTTCCAAAATTGATCTTAAAAGTAGATATCATTAAATTATTATTAAAGAAGGAGATGAATGGAAAACTACCTTTAAAAAAAATTATGACTTGTATGAACAATTAGTCATGCCCTTTTTATTAACAAATGCACCTAGCACTTTTCATGAGGTTGATGAACCATGTGTTAAGGGAGTTTCTAGAGAAATTTTTTGTGGTTTACTTTGATGACATTTTGATTTATAGTAAATCCAATGATGATTATCTTTTGCATTTGAGGAGTGTTTTGGAAGCTCTTAGGCATGAGAAATTGAATGCAAACATGGAAAATGTGTTTTATATACAAATCATCTAGTTTTTCTTGGTTTTGCTATTAGCTCAAAAAGAGTCCAAGTTAATCAAGAGAATGTGAAAGTCATTCAAGAGCGGCCAACTCCTAAGAATGTTAATAATGTAAGAAGTTTTCATGGCTTAGCTAGTTTCTATATGAGGTTTGTCAAAGATTTTAGTACATTAGTTGCACATTTGAATGAAGTGATTAAAAAATATGTGGGATTTAAATGACATGAAAAACAAGAGCAGGCATTTGCTACCCTCAAAGAAAAATTGACGCATGCACCTGTTCTTCCATTGCCTAATTTTTCTAAATCTTTTGAAATTGAATGTGATGCATCAACTGTGGGGATATCGGTTGTTTTGATGCAAAATGGGGCATCCCATAGCTTATTTTAGTGAGAAACTGAATGATGTTTTTCTTAATTATCCTACATATGATAAAAAGTTATATGCATTAGTGAGAAGGACCTAATGATTGGGTTTGGGTTCATTTAAGGAAGGAAAGATATCCTTCTCAAAGAAAATCTACGCTTCAATCAAGGGGAGATGGACCTTTTCAAGTTATGTCCAAAATTAATGATAATGCCTACAAAATAGACCTTTCAAGTGAGTATGGTTTTAGTGCTACTTTTAATGTGACTGATTGTCTCCTTATGATGCAGATGAAGAATATTTCAATTTGAGGGCAAAGTCAGTTCAAGGAGGGAATGATCAGGACATAGATAACATAACCAAGGAAGGAAGCATAGAGGAGATTCAAGGTCTTGGAACTCCAATGACAAGAGTAAGGTCAAAGAAGGAAGATAATGCTCTAAATAACTTGATAGCCACTTTATTTGAAACAAGTCCAAATCATGAAGAATTCAATCCCAAGATATTAAATTGTGTAATCCAAATTGAAGAAATTAAGGAATGAAGATTGCATCTATGTGTTATCAAAATTTATTATTAGTTTTAATTAAAGTAGTAGACTGACTTAGTAAGTACCTTTGGGTCTAATTGTAAAAACATGAGTTGGGTCAAATTTAAAGAACTTGTAAGGTGGTGCCATTATAAAAAGCAAACAATTAGCTTATGCAAATCAGATTTTGAAACATATTGTAATTTTGTGAGGCTTTGCTCTCTAGAGTTCCTGAAAAAATTCACTTTGAACTTATCAAAGGTGTTGATCCTTGTGGCATTCTTTTCAGCTTATCAATCCTTAGATTGGGGCACCATTCAATTTTTGGTTCCTTTGTTGAATTATAATTCCCAATTTCCTTTACATCAAACCCTAATCTGCAAATTTCATTAATTTTCGTTTTCAATAACCTATGTTCATATCTCGAGATTCACGTAGTCTTTTTCGGTGATTCAATTGCCTAAGTTGCGCTTCAGAACATCTTCTTTCACCTCGTTTTAGAATCGCACGATTTTGAGTTGTGTAGCTTGAGTTATCCTGTTTTCCAACACACATGATTTTGGCTTCAACCTGTAATTTTTCAACCTAGAATGATCCTAAAAGTGTTTCATGACAAAGAAGATCATATCAATAACAAAATAAAAGGACCTCCTTTCCATTCAACAAAGTGTTTAAACTCTTGAATTTGTCACTCATGTTTCACTCAAATTAGGCTTAGGCTTCTTTTGCCTTTTTCTACTCAAAATACTCTTTCAAGTTCTTAAAAAAAAGAACCCAAGGAAGAATCACAATCCATGAATCCCAAACACAACACAACAAATCCACAAAACCTATCCACACAAGAATTCAATGAGGAAATACTCTAAGACAAAACAAGGAGAATTGAAATACAAACAAGAAAATAATAAGCAAAAGAAGACACGTAAGCAAAACAAGGAGGATATTAACAAAGAAACAACTCAAGAATGATTGAAACTAAAGGACCACGTAATTTGAATATATGGAAGGTAAGATACTAAAATTAAACTTGCAATGTCTAATAGAGTCCACAAGTACAAAAAAATGATTGATGTATCAATCTGAACAATTATGAATATATTTTTATCGGTAAAATGCATTTTTCGATAAGTGCTTTTGTGTAGAATCACTTTTTCATAGTAATGCCCTTTTCATATTTGTCTATGTACATTTGGATTCCTGTCACTTTTCTAATCAATTTAGCTTTTTGAATTTTCAAAATCAAACATGTATAGAAGAAATAATATTAAAAACAAATATGCTAATGAAATTTTGGATCAAACTGTTGCCATTGAAAAAGATGAGAAAATCCAAAAAAATTTTTTTCCAAAATAGCAACCTAGAACTTAAAATTTCCACTCAAATGCAACAAGTAATCAACAAACTAAACATTCTCACACATATTATAACACCTATAATCAACTAACAACTCAAGAGTGTTCAAACAATTGGATCAAAATGAGAGAACATGAACTTAAAATTTCAAAATTTTCAAGAACTTCAAGAATTTCAAGAACACAAAGTAGTGAAATTTAAGAAATTAATGACAAATATTACCATTTGGTGACAAGTTATAAATACCAAATGATGTGGATCTAGTTGCTTCCACGTGAAATGAAGATCTAACCAAGTGTTTCTTGAAACAAAGTAGCAAAATAAAAAGGAAAAAGAAAGAAAACAAACATAAATTAGGTTGAGAAGATGGAGAAGGCGTCACAACCATGGATGATTGATAAGCCAATGAAGAATTGCTACAATGGTAAAGAAATCATTGACAAGATTCAAGCAAGTTTTAATCCGATAACTCAAAAAGAAGACCTAACTCAATTAACATTCTCATTAAGATAAAACTCTAATTCATTTCAAAGTTGTCTTAAATGAGGTCACAAATGTCTACTTATAACAAGACTTCTGCAATTCTAAATGACCATAAGTGACACAATTCTCTAGGTCCATATTGAGCTTAAATCATATTTTTCTAAAATAAACTAAATTTAAGGAAGCAAAGTACTTTTATTTACACATGATATCAACTAAATCTAAATTAAAACTATTAAAATTCCAAATTAGAAAACAACTAAGAACTATTAAAAAAAATTAAAATAAACAAAGTTCATCATAATTTATTAAAATATGAATTATATTCATGCTCTTGAGGTCCTTATCAAACAATCTTTCAAAACATAAAACTACTTAATAAAAACTCGGGGTCTTACACCTTCTAACCCTTAAAATCCTCCACTAGACTTTCGTTTATGATAACTGATACACTACTGTTTCTAATACATCTCGTCATCTAAAGCATCCACCTTCCAACCCTTAAAATCCTCCACTAGACTTTCGTTTATGAGAACTGATACACTACTGTTTCTAATACATCTCGTCATCTAAAGCATCCACTTATTGTTAAAGCTCATCCTCTTCATCATATATTATAGGAAATCCCAACTAATTGTATGATATACTTTTTCAAAGTCCACCTTCAAACACAAACATCTATCCCTTTTCTTTTTGGCAAGATCCAATAATTCAATGACAACAACTACACCATGTGAACTTGGTTACCAAATAGGTTCAATGGATTGCCAATGAATTCATTACAATTGCATTGTTTAAGGCTAGATGCAAGCTAACCTGGACCCCAACATTTCGCTTGCCTTGAATTTTGTTTGGATAAGAAAAGCACCCTAAAAATATATGTGTATTTGGTTTGAGATTATTGCAGGATAGATTATCCACAAGAGAAACCCTAAATAAAAGAGGTATTTTTCATGATCACCGTGCTCTCAAATTTAGATCTTAAAAATTATCTATTTTCCCTTTCTTTGTCATAAGAGTAGAAGAATTTGGGAATGCATAATAAGTTGAGTATCAAGTGAAACTGAGGTGAATGTTGCAGGTGTGACACATCACCACAATAGCTATTTAGAAAAGTAGTGTTCGACAATGTATTAAGAAGTCAAATTTATACATTATTGAATCTATAAAAACTAGCAATGCATTTTTCATTCTAAACAATTAAACTATTTATAAGAAATTAATTATCAATTTTAGTTATGAGTCATGTCTTAGCATTTTTTATTACTAAAAATATTTTATTTAAAGTTGTAGTAGAGACTGAAACGGTCAAACAATACAAATAGATATATCAATATTATTTGGGTAGCTGAAACTAGAGGTGGACAAGATAATTCGACCCGCCCATACCCGCCCGATCCATGTTGAATTTGGGCGACGCGGTCGGGTTGAGGCGGGTAGTCGGGTCCGTGTGGAGAAAAAAAAGATTCATAAGGGTTACGTCGGGCGGGTTCGGGTTGGTTAGTTAGACCCATCGCCGACCGAACCCGCCCATATTATTATTATTATTATTATTATTATTATTATTATTATTATTATTATTATTATGCAAATGCTATGTGCTTTAGAAAAATTGAAGATATAAAACAAGTGTGATGTAAAATTAGCAGGTTGGGCCAGCTGTTTTTTTACCAGCAATAGTTGTATTATATATAACAAACTATATAAGACTAGATTTTTTTATAAAAAATAAAAATAGGCCAATAAATTCCAACCCGTTTTTACCCACCCGACGAACCCGAACCCGACGAACCCGAATTAAAAAATTGACGAAATTGGGCCAATAAATACCACCCGCGATTGTGCCGATTTCACACTTTTGGCCCGAAACCGCCCAAACCCGCCCGATGTCCACCCCTAGCTGAAACTACTCCACACCTACGAGAGGATTCACCTTTGTTTTTAATAGGTTAGAGCATCTTTTATACTCTCAATTAATATCTTTATAGCTTAAAAAAATCTAAGTTTTACTTAATATGATCGCCATTTTGGTTAAATAATATTTTGGCTAAAATATAATTTTTATCTCTTATCTAATATTCATTTTAGTGTTTTATCTTTTTTTTTTCATCTTTCATCTTTTATGTAATATTAATTTTTTTAATAAAATGAAAAACTTGTATAATTTTATAAAAGATAAAAGATTAAAATGATTATTAAATAAAAAATAAAAGACTAAAATAAAAGATAAAAACTAAAATAAATAAAAATAATCAAAATAAATATTAAGTAAGAGATAAATAAATAAAATTATATTTAAAACTAGTATTATTTTTATTTTGATTTTATTAATTTGCAAAGTTAGGTATAAACTTAGCTGATGCCTGATGTGAAGCCTAAAAGGTTTTCCCCTACACCCTCGAAGCAGTGGATACGCACCACTTGTATTTTCCGGTTTCAGCGCAAACAGGGAGACGCTGAACTAAACCGTTACTTATAACAGCCGCGCGGCATATGAAAGAAACCACCGTCAACACAAAGTCACAATAGTTACCCCAACTAGACCAGAAAGAAGAAAAAAAAGTTTGACAAAACGCGAAGAACAACGCTTTTTGTTTGAACTTGTTCCTATAGCCAGAGAGAGAGAAAGAAAGAAAATAAATAAATAATGGGCAGTGATGCAATGGGAAGAGAAGGGTACTGTACGTTGAAGGATTTAAGATTGGAAATTGAAGGAAAAGAGGGAACTTTCTCCGTATGCTTTTGGGTTTATTTGATGAATTCTACTACATTCCCTGCTATCATTCTTCACCAGGTCAATTTTTCTCTTCTTTACTTTCGATTCTTTGCTTTCTGGCATTTCATTTTATTGGTTTTGTGTGATTATTTCAGTTATTTTACTTAGAATTAGTTTCCCTTTATATTGGGTTTTTCTGTTCTTTTTAGGGGTTTAATATTTTGATCATAATGTAGCTTCAAATTTATAATGATCAACTTGAACTCCTTGTTTTTCTGACCCAGTAAGTTGTACATTTTGAATCAGGCAGAGAAACTTGAAAATTATCAATTTGTTGCATGTCTCACTCTCACTTGTGCTGTTGCACGATTGCACCTTTAAATTTGTTATGGATATGGCTACATTATGATTTAAGTTCATGTTTAAGGGTTCTCCACGGTAGTGGATTCAGAAATCTATATCTTCTATAACTCTATATAAAGGGCATATAAGTTTTGGTGCAGCCATTTTTTATTTCAATTTTACTTTTATTTAAACTATACAATTTATAATTTTGTCTTTTTTTGACCAATCAAAAAACTGATTTTTTCTAATAAAACACATACATTTTTGTAACTTCTATTATATTTTAGAAAAATTGTAAATTCTAGAATTTACCGCTTTGAACTTGAATAAAGAATGTCATTAACATTATGCAGTTAGTCATAGACATAGTCTCTCAAGACAAAGAAAAATGAAAAAGAATAGAAGAAGAGAAATGAGAAAATCAGACAAACCGGCTCTAACGTGCTCGTCTGAACGCTAGTAGTATACAATATTTTTACTAAATGAGTGGCCCAGTTGTGTGATTTGGGACAGAGAAAGAGAATTTTATGTAGATGGTGTAGAGTTTGATTGTCATACTAACAAATTCCTCCTTAACAAATTAACCACTAACCTCTTGCTTATAAAAAATAGACTTAGTTGCAGTTTTGGTCTCTCTATTATTACCAATTCACGGAATTGGTCCCCCTATTTTAAAAGTCAACGGTTTTGGTGCCTCCCTCATATTTTTTAATTAAAAAATGACGATTTGACATATTTTTAATGACATGACATACAATTCTATGATATAGAACCATTTAGATGCATTAATTATTCATATGTCATTAAGTAAATTAAAAATATGAAAAAAATTTAAAGTTGAAATCTAAGTTTTTACGGTGTTTTATTCCAATTTCATGAGTGTTAATCATTCTACATCATCGTATCATATGCTACGTTATTTAAAACATCCCACGTCATCATTTTTTAGTTGAAAAATCAGAAGGAGGGACCAAAACTGTCGCCTTTTAAAACAGGGGACCAATTCCATGAGTCGGTAAAAGTAAGAGATCCAACCCCGAAAGTTGAATTGTGTTATGTGTCACTTTGTGTGTTTAGTGTTAGAAGAGTAGTGAAAATTAGAAGGTATAGAAATAAAATTAGTACAAATTTATTATCTCTTCTATCTCTAACAGCTTTCTGCATTCATTTTTTTAAATTGTCTTTTGAAGGCAGCACCTATTTTCATAAGGGCAAAAAACAATTTTATTAAGTATGGTTAAGTGAAAAAATTGCTTTGTGGGGGCAGCTGCTAGTGCTGAGTCAGCACTTATGCTGCCAGCTTGTAACTAACTGTAACTGCAAGTGCTGAGTCATCAGCACCTATGCCAACAGCTTCATGTAACTAACTGATCTGAAAGCAGTTAGATGATGACTGGTATAAATACCAGATCCAAGTGTATTGTTTACTAAGAAATCATTTACAAGATTGAATACACAATTCTGTTTAGAACTTTTCCTCATTTTCTCTCATTAGTTCAATTTCTTTTACAACCGCACCTGGTTCTCAAGTTCTAGTAATCATACTATAGTGTGTAAGTTACTTTTTGTTTGTAATCATAGTATTGTGTGCCCAAATCTTCTTAGTTATTAAGAATTCTATTGTTCAGACTTCAGAGCTTTAATAGAACTAATGTTACTGATTTTGTGGGGTTGATAATAGTAGTGGTGTTTTTCATTGCATTTGTTTGTTTGCATGTTTTTTTTGGCATTCCATAGATCATATTGTTATTGTTTTTTTTATGTTTTTTTTTTTTTTCATTTCTATTTTGTATTTCGAGTGTGAGCATTCTTCCATCCCACCATTTCCTTTGTTTAGTTTTGTTAATTGATCTCCAATTCATAATGCTGTGCTCAATATTATGCTCCCTA
>JBBPBQ010000002.1:35035143-35070000 GCA_037974755.1 Cicer yamashitae | reverse complement strand
TTTTTTTTTTTTTTTTTTTTTTTTTTTTTTTCATTTCTATTTTGTATTTCGAGTGTGAGCATTCTTCCATCCCACCATTTCCTTTGTTTAGTTTTGTTAATTGATCTCCAATTCATAATGCTGTGCTCAATATTATGCTCCCTATTCTCCTTCGAATTCTGAACATAATCTGTGTTTTAGAATTTAGACCATACCTTTGCTATTATATATGGTTACCTATGATGCTGTCATTATGTGACCGAGCTGGTAAAATAACTCCAAACCACCTCTTAAACGATCCAATTTTTCACCTGAAATATTTCATCTTATGTTCCCTTTTGTGGTTTTATTCTGTTTCGATTTTTTATTAATTAATTATTGAAAGTACAGGTAGCTAAAAAATTAAATGGGTTTTCAGGTTCACTCTGATATCTCCCAAAGTGCTCCTTTTCTCATTATTAACGAAAATAAGAGAGTCAATATTTTGCCAGTTCTTTTCTTGCACGAAGAAGCTCCTGATACTGGCAGTATAAATTCCTGGACAGAAGTTCCACATGCTACTGTTGATTTTGAGTTTTCTTTGGAAAAATGGGTTCATGTTGGATGTGAGGTAGCTTATGTGACTACTTGAGGATTAGCTCGTACCATTTCTTATATTTTCTTGGTTTATGGCTTTCACGTCACTGAAATTCATTTGCACACTACTCCTACAAACTATTTATTATGGGCCCGTTTGTAACAGTTTTTATTTTATTCAATTTTGTTTTGTAAATAATTATTTTTATTAGTTTTCATTCGTATGTTGCAGATTTTTAAAAAAACTAGAATCTAAAAACAATCTAAACACTTCTTCAAATGAGAAGTTATTTTGAGTAGTTTATCTTAAAAATCATTTTTGATAATTAATGTTTTATAAAAAGTGATTTTCAATATAGTAAATAAACACAAAATAGCTTCTAATTTAATCTCTAAATTATTAAATATCAAAATCACTTTGTTTATTCTTGCATTGACCCTAGTGCATGTTTATTCTTTTGTCTAGTGTGATTTTTCATATTTCCTTTCTATATTTGAAAGAAAGAGTAAATAAAATGAAAATTGAAAAACAATTGGCTCACAATTTACCCAAGGTTGACCTAAAGCATTTTACTAAACACTTTCCTTGCTACTCATTGTTGATATTAGTCCATTCCTTTTTTCTTTTCAAAATATTTTAATGGAATATATGCGATGGCTATTTTCTTCTGTTATGATAGGTTTGTCCAAATAATATCCGGCTTCAGATTAATGGGGAGATTGTAGCCGAAAAGTCACTGTCTTCCTTATTAAATAAGGAATCCAATTCAAGTGATTTGAAGAAAATAACTTTAGCAAATGTTGGGGGAAACGGAAATAATGTGCAGGGTTATGTGCACAATTTTGAAGTATTCCATAATGTTTCATTTATCAAAGATCATCATTTGAAGGTGATTGTAACTTTGACTCGTGAAATTCCATGTTAGTTTCTCATTTGTTTGTTTTTACATTCTCTTTAATTATTAGAATGAACACAATACTTTATTCCTCTGTTGATAATTATATTTTACCCGTTGTCAGGACCCTCCTCTAAAGTTATCAATAGATGAATCAGCTGCCTCTGAGGTTGAAGAAGAAAGTGGCGGTATTTGGGGCATTGTTGGTGGCAAAGTAAGAAAGATGTTCTGTACACAACACCTTGTTAGTCTATTTTAAGTCTTCATTTTTATTGTTATGAACCATAAAGAAAAAGGTCTAGGGTAAGCATTCCATTTTTATAGGAGTCTAATTTTGGAAATATGTGATACACTTTATGTTTGTCATTTTTAAAGTGCTTATTATCGAACCCTGAATATGATTAAAGTTGAGCCACTTTATTTTAGGTAAGTAAGCAACATACTGATTACACTTCCAGAAATGCAATTATTATTCATTCACCCTTTTCTTTCATATGGTTATACTTATGAGAACTTCACAAATTATGTCGAATTCTAAGTGCTACGCTTCTATCTTTCCCATCCGGTTTAAACCTTATTTTCAACTTTACCTTTGCATAATTTGTCACAGGCATCTTGTCGCAGGAATTTCTCTCTAGATGTTGTTTTATCAGATGCCTTTGGACAACCTGTAGATAAGGAGAATGAGGTTTATAATTCTGGCTTTAAGATAGCTCAAGTTAATGCTCACTACTTGAAAAGAAGTTGGAATTTTTAATATCACACTATTATCCTTTTCTGATTATAGCAGGTTTTTGCTTCTCTTGTGTATGCTGACACGGGGGCTCCAGTGGAGAATACAAGTGATGACGAAGCACCCCTTTTGTCTAGCTATGATGGAATTGAATTTTCTTCTCATGAAAGACCTAGTAAACTTTTGTTGGGTCGTGCATCATTTAAGCTCAGGATATCTCAGGTAAAAATACCATGCCTGAATGTTGGTTATAATATTACAATATCTGATATTATTCACTGATCAAGTGGAGATACAGTACACTTATGTATACTGATAGGACTCATGAAGAGAAAGGCCCAAATGAAGAATAGAGTGCTGAGTTGGCAAGTTAATTAGATAGAGGGAGAGAAAGTACACGTGGAAGAGGGAAATAGAGAGGTAGTGTCATGGGGAGGATATGATAATAGTTGTTATTCTGTTTTACAGTTTTTTAGTGGGCAGAGGGTATTCATCCTCTGAAGGAGCTTTGCTCTGGGGGATATAGGAGGAAACTCTTGTAATCATTTTCTTAGTTTTCAATCATCAATTCCATATGCTTTTTTCTCTTAATTTTGGGTTCCTAACAATGGGCCGACCTGCCGGATCTGTTGAGGGAGAGCCAGTGATGTTGGAGAGAGGGAATCCAATTTTTGACAGAAAGAGAGAAACTTACTGGTGGCTGATTCAGTTGGATCGGTATTTTTAAACCCATAGTTGGATCCATGAGGAGATGAAAATCATGTGGGTGACTATGTTTGCATTGAAGGGAAAAGCTTCCTTATGGTGGTCTTCTTGGGAGCAAGACAATCAGAATGCAACATGGAATTTTTTTTAATGGGGCTTTATTAAGGAGTTCATTCCAGATCTGTGGTATATGCTTCAGGCTGCAGAAGGTGAGGAGCAAGAAGCCATGATCACATTCTGAATGAGATAGCAAAGAACAATGAGAAGTCGAAGGATGGTGGGAATGGGCCGGACTTTGGGTCCCTACAGAATTCAACTAGCTTCGCGCTGTTACTAGAGTCGTCAAATTGGAAACTGCAGAACAAACCAATCATGGTGTCTGAGAGGGCATATTTAGGATTGTTCATAGAAGCGGGAATAGTAGTTAATGAAAAAATGAAGGAGAAGCAAAGGAAAAATCAAGTGATTATGGTAGAACTATCAACTCCGCCAGAACCGCCAGATGCAAGTCCACCAAACATGAAAGGTTTGGCCAACACTATTAAAGGTTTGGCCACTTAAGCACTGTCTCCAGCTAACTCAAGGGGCAAGGTCTGCTCCAAACTATATTCCCCACAACCTTTTTTAACAACGAAACATGAAAAACTGGATGAATTCTTAATGTTTCAGGTAGCTGCAGCTTGTAAACAACTGCTCCCACCCTTTCCATCACCTTAAAAGGGCCATAGTATCTAAGAACTTGTTTGGGGCTGATGCGGGAACTCACAGTAAGCTGTCCATGAGGTTGCAGTTTCAAGAAAATCCACTCTCGACCTCAAAGTTCCTCTCAACCCTCCGGTGATCAGCTTGGTCCTTCAACCGATTCTATGCTCGCAACAAATCATTTTTCAATTGCTTTAAAGCCTCGTCTCTATCCTTCAATTCCCGCAAGACAGCTTCAACTCTCACCTCACTAGGCAAGAACTTGCTCAACACCGGTGGAGGTCTCCCATAAACAATCGCAAACATAGTAGTTCCCGTGGATGCATGAAAATTGGTATTATACCAATACTCGTCCCATGGTAACCAAGTAACCCAAACATTGGGTTGATCAACCACAAAACACCTCAGAAAATTCTCCAGACACCTATTAACAACAACCTTTGTTTTCCCATCGGTTTGCGGATGATAAGCCATACTCATCATGAGTTGAGTCCCTTGCAATTTGAACAATTCTTGCCAAAATGAACTAACGAAAATGGGGTCCCTGTCACTCACAATGGACGCTGGAATTCCATGAAGACGCACCACCTCTTTAGTACAAATTTCAGCCAACACCCTTGCCGAATACGGATGTTTGAGAGGAATAAAGTGGCTTGACTTAGACAGCCGGTCTACCACAACAAAAACAGCCTCATACCCTTTGGATTTGGGTAATCCGGGGATAAAATCCATCGATATATCTTCCCACATGTGCTTTGGCATCACATCTGCTCCCTTTGGGATACTAGCAGAGTTTTCAGCAAGCACCAGCCTCCCTTCAAATAACAAGACCCCTTTCTTGTATGAGAACCATTCACGTGTCTCCTGCCCCTGTTGCAAAGCTGACATAATTTGCAGCAGCTTCTTATCCCTGTGTGCCTCTTCAAGGCTTCATGGCTGCCCTCCCAAATAGACTGGTGGATGAAAGTTCCCAATTTAGCATCACCATACATCCTGGACAGCACATCTGCTCCCTTTGTTCTCCAATCCCAGCTTATATATAATATAAAATTGGTAGCCTTTATTAACTTGGCCGTCCAATTCTGTTGGTCTGTGGTGGTGACCTTTGCAGAAGAAGTTGCTTTAAGATTTTCTGATCAGTGTGCACAGTAAACTTCCGCCCTAAGAGGTATGTTCGCCAATGCTGAATTGCCAATGCCACTGCCATTAATTCCATAGGCATATTTTACTAAATTCCTCTCTCCCAATGCCTTGCTATAATAGGCTATCGGCCTGCCACCTGAATAAGAATCGCCCCCAACCTTTTTCCGGAGGCATCGCTCTCAATCACAAACTCTTGAGAAAAGTCAGACAATGCCAAAACCGGGGCTGTAGTTAAGCTCTGTTTGAGCTCTTCAAAAGCTTCACGGGTCTTGGAATTCCACACAAACGCCTCTTTCTTTGTTAGTTCAGTTAGGGGCTTGCCCATTTTTCCATAATCCTTAATGAACTTCTGGTAATACCTCATTATTCCAAGAAACCCCCTTACTCCCTTGACATTCTTAGGTGTTGGCCACTCCATCACACTCTTGCAATGATGTGACCCAAGTATTCAACTTTGGTTTGAGCAAAGGAGCACTTTTATGATTAGACACCAATTGATGTTGTTCCAATACCAACAGAACTTCTTTCACATGCCCTATATGAGCGTCCCAACTCAGGCTATACACTAAGATATCATAAAAAAGTACTAACACAAATTTTCTCATCATGGGCCTAAAAATTTCATTCACCAAAGATTGAAAGGTAGATGGAGCATTAATGAGGCCAAAGGGCATTACCAAGTACTCATAATGTCCTTCATGCGTTCTATATGCCTTTTTATGGATGTCCTACATCCTCATTGTATTTTGATCGTAACCCGATTTGATGTCAAGTTTTGAGAAGAAATGTGCTCCATGCAATTACTCCAACAACTCATCAATCACTGGAATAGGGAACTTGTTCGGTATAGTCACCTAGTTAAGGGCCCTGTAATCTACACATCCTCCAAGTATCGTCCTTCTTCTTGACAAGGATTACAGGGCTGGAGAAGGCACTCTGACTTGGTCTAATGATTCCTGATTTCGGCATTCCACGCACTTGTTCAATCTCGTTGTTATGGTGATGGGGGTATCAGTTTGGTCTCACATTAACGGGCCTTGCCCTTCAATCAAACAAATGGCATGCTCTTTCTCTCTCTTTGGTGGTAGCCTCTGAGGCTCCTTAAAAAACTGTGCAAAGCTACCAAACAAGTACTGTAATTGCTTCTCCTGTGTGGGATTGCAAGTTCCCACAACACCTCCCACTCCTGAACTGTTCAGTAGCAACATTTCAGTTGACAAAAACAGCTCTTCTACCATTTGTAACACCAACTGTCTGTCTCCATCACTTTGAATTCCTCTCACCTCCTCCCATTGTCTGTGAATCTGAAATTGCATGATTTCTTCTTTCCAATTGACCACATTCTCCCTAATGAGGCCAACCATGCAATTCCTAACACCAAATGAATCCCTTCCAAATCAAACAACATTATATCCACCTCAAAGGTTAAAGCTCCTACCTCTAGCTCCACCGCCATACACCTCATTTTAGCAATGACTTTGTAACCATCTTCTAACTTGATGCTCATGGGTCTGGTCTCCTCCACGGGCCACCCTAGTGCCTCCACCAATTTTCTGGAAATGAAGTTGTGTGGCACAGCTGTCCACCATCAACAAAATTGGAACTCCATTGACCTTGGCTTGCATTCTCATGGTGTGTGGTTTCCAATTTTTGTTCACACTGCATTCGTCATCTGCTTCCTCTGTTTTCTCACCTACTGTAGCTATAGCATTGAGTTCACCATTTTCTTCATCTGGTTCTTCCTCCAAAAAGACCTAGAGTTGTCGATCGGGGCACCAGTAGTGAGGATGGAACGAACCGCCGCACTTGTAGCACAACCCCTCTTATTTACGGTAAAGCAACTCTTGGTACGAGAGATGTCGTACCCCACAATCTCGGTTCAGAGTACGTCGCTGCTCAGTTTGCCCCTCCATTCTAGGCTCATTTGTCTCCCTACTCCCCTTTGTAACGGCTCAATCTGACCCCTAGCTTCAAGCCACTCCGTTTTGGTTTGGAGCAATACTAAACCCGGTGCGAGAATGATGATCTGACCCGTTCGCACCCTTCTTGCCCATATTGCGATTTTCGGCCAAACCCCTTTTTCCCTGCAACTCCATCTCCACCGCCCTTGCTGAATTAAGCGAGACCATGCCACTGGTCCCTATGTATGTAAGCTTCGTCCTCTCCCCCTAATCCATTCCTTCAGTTCATGCACAAAATAGCCAAAGTACTAGTCATCTGGAAGACGTTGTACCTGTAATGTGAGACCTTCAAACTCATGATCTGCATATTCCAACTGTCCTTAGAAAAGAGACAGGACATGTCCAAAAATCCATTCTACCTTCTATCCAACTATCCATGCTTTGGACAATTTTCACCTACCTATAATGGCCTAATTTGCATTCCTTATGTCTCCTCCAAAAGCAACCTTGCATATCTTCTAACTAAGGGGCTGAATAGTGACAACTTTGAAAGGATTGTTTCCCATCTGAGAATGGAGAACACCATTCACCAGCTTGAGTGAGCGTGTCAAAACTGTGATTATTATTACTAGTATTATTATTGAGAAATATCTCAGTTGTAGGGATTTGACCGTATAGAGTCCTTACATATCTATTGTATTGTCAGCATATTAGATTCAATAAAATATATTTTCTTAATTCTTGAGACATATGTATGATTTGTATTTTGAAGCCCATGAGGATAGAATGACAATCAATGTAAGCCCACGAGGATAGTCCAACTCAAAAGAATAGTCCATTAGGTGTGGGAGAACCTCATGATTTAAATACCACACTGAGTATTTTTATCTATTCAATGTGAGACTCATAACAATAAAATTATTGTGTTTATTTCTTTCATGAAAGATTGGATTTGAGAGGTACAATGCCGTTTTATTATAACAATCAAGTTCCATAGTAGCTAGATCTTACAAAATGTTAATGTGTCATCTGTCCACACAAATGAACCAGTATTTCGAACGATTAATACTAGAGAAGTTGCAGAATTGACTTACACTGACCTAGTTTATTTTATTTCCAATTCATGTTATGTTTAAGTATCTTCTGCTCTCTCAGTCTAAAATTTAAGTAAATGAAATTTCATTCCATTATTCCCTTGCTCTATCAATAACTATTGTTCCATTTGCCAGCTTTCATCCAAGTGTGATAACAGGTTGTTCCTCATCAGATTTTGTGTTCCAAAGTTAGGAAATTATCCTTTCCTTCAGACAAACACCTGTCCAATTCGATGCATCTCTAGGAGCCGTAACACAAGATTATCCACGCTAGTGTGGAAAAGGTCAACTTATGCTCTCCAAAGACTCAATTTATCACAATCTTCAGCAATGGATGATAGGTCATTGGAACATACACATTCTGGTCATGAAGAAAAAACCAATCCACTGATGAAGCGGTTTAGAGTTGGACTTGACAAGATATCTGTATCAGTTAATGCAGACTCCACCAAAAAGCAATCTGGTGTTGAATGTAATTCTCATGTATGGATACCTAATCAGGTGGTTTGCTGGTTCTTTTTCAATCTTATTTTAGATTATGCATAAAGAAACATACATAATTATATTATAAATTACACAGTGAAACCTGGCATGTGCATAGATGGCCTACTCAGTAGGCTATAGCTTTTATGGCTATTATGCCCAACATGTTACTACACTCACTAGATGGTGATGTGATCCTCACCATAGAGACAACTTGAATCTTGTTTTCCCATAAGCTTTTTTTTATACATTTTGCGTTTGTTACTTTTGTACTTCAATTTTAATTGGCATCTTTGGACTTTTTAGAATATTGATTATAACTTGAGCTCCCCAGACAGTCGAGGACCTTGCGGAACATAGTCTGAGAGTAGTTAAAATACAGCAAATCATGAAACAGTTGTTTGATTTTTTAAATTTCTTGTTGCTAATCATATTATTAGCTTACGCCTATGAGAAGTCTTAAGAATAATTTTTTGTCATCTTTAATACCCACTTCTCATGCAGGCTGATGTGTGGATAGTTCACAGGCCAATTCAATCCCTGTGTTAATATTTAATTATTAGGATAGTAAGGCACGTTAGCTAAACACACTTTAATATTGTATTAGGTGGCCAAATAGCTAGAAAGCTTACTTTTAGGAAGATGCTTTGGGATGCTTTTGTTTTGTATATTGCACTAAACATGTTTATAAGATCAATTTTGTACTGTAAAGCCAATATTTGAGCTAGATATTCTTATATTTCTAAACTAAAAAAGATTTTTAATGTAAGTGGTGTAACCTAGTCATTTTTTGTATAACATTCTTACATGCTTTATAAACCCTTCCAGATGTTTTCTTTCACTATTTTGTTAGGATATTTGTCTTAAATAAGTAATCTGTGTTGTCATTATCTTTTCACTATAACTGTAAACTGAACTAAAATTAGGTTGAGAATGGGTTTCCAAGAAGCTTGGATGGAAGATCTCTTAACTTCGAAGAAGACGACTCTCCATCTGAATCAGAGAGTATAGGGGAGAGAAATTCACCTTCAAATAGTATGGGAATTAGAAGATATCCGATATCTGATATAACCATTTTCAGATACTGCCTGGCAGGCTTGGCTGAGAGATCTCTCATGCTTAAAGAAATTGCCACCTCTTCTTCTGACAGAGAAATTTCAGAGTTGGCTCATCAAGTTTCGCACCATTCAGGATGTTCCCACCACGGGTAGGTGATTTTTTTTTCAGAAGTTGTATATAATTGCATTAGTGCCACATGAAGGATGATAGTTGGAAAATATTATATTGCTAGTAACTAGAAAGGTTGTTCATCAAATCATTCATCTTTTTTAGATGTATGAAACTCTATATTATAATATCTTGTTCCTATCTAGAATTAGTTTCTTATTTGTATGTTAGATTATCTCTTAGGGAAGTATCCTATCTCAAGGTATCTTTGATTATCTCTTAGGATTAGTTTCCATTTTTTTTTTTTGCTACTGTAATTAGTTTCTGTTTGGAACTCACAACAGTTTCCTTATTTGATTAGGCTGAGGAGTCTAGTTTTAGTATAAAATTTAAGTGCTTAGTAATTTGCATCACCATCAATCATCATATCAAACAATAATCATAATAGAGATCTTTATTTCTTTTTCTTTTTTTTTTTTACCCTTTTTTAAAACCTTATAATTTATACATGATATCCGTAAACTCTGTAACTCTATTATAAAAACTTCACTATCAATAATTAATTTCTTTTTCTGTTGCCAGTCTTCTCCGGATTCCAAACTCCTCAATTGTCTCTTTCTTTCTGTGTGTTTAGAACCATTTGGCAGCTACGGCTGCCACTATTAGCCACCATCCAACTATTTTTTTCTAACTTTTTGGGTGAGACAACCACTAGAATTGTTGGCTTCTGATCCACCATTACTCAGGACAATCAAGTTCATATACTATTCTGGATATTCACGCCATTTTTTTCCTCCATAGTCGTTTTTTCACTTGGGCACCGTTTTTCACTTGCGCGCACCAACCATCTTGCGTGATGGTGCGTGGAGGCTCCTTTCTCAATGTGTGATTCCATTCTCCTTGTCAAAACCATCAATTTTTCTGCGATCGTAGTGCTCTGATGCCAGGTGATAGAGCTGGTATGAACCTACTTTAATTTACTCATAATACTTATAATTTCTATCTATCAAACTCTGGGAATTATCTTCCACCAGAGATTTGTTACATAAAACCCACTCCCTGTCTCTGTCCTAAACTTTTTATTTATTACATAAAATACAATAATTGCCAACTCTGTCCCATTTCATAATTGCTACATATATGCTGTTATAATATATAATATTTATTTATTTACTAATAATAAATAGTCTTACAACCTCTTAACACAAATAAATTTCCTCCCGCACCATGCTGTCCTTATTATTTGACTAGTATAACAAGTACTAATTTCTTCAAGTTTTGTTCAATATAATTAACTGTCTTTACTGCAATTACCCAGCATGTTTCCTCTCTGTAATTACTGGTTTTGTTTCTAAATCAGAAATCAAATACTAAGTGCCAAGAGATTGATAGAGGATGGAACTAATCTATGGACGGCGATGTCTCCAAACAACCACCACATTCCTTGGGAGAGCGCAGTGTATGAGATTGAAGAGCAATTCATGAAGATTGCTTCATGTGGGTCAAGATCTTTCTCTCATCAGGTCCAATTTTTTTGTTTTGTTTCTTTAAGGAAAATTACTATCTTTAGTTTATATAAGTTACTACACTTAAAATTGTTTATAACTTGCGTAAGTTACTTCTATTTATAATTTTTTATACTACATGGGAGTTGTATAATTGGCACTACATTACTGGGATACTAATACATCATTTATGGTTACTAATACAGTAAAATGCTATAAACACAAAGTAGTCCAACTCTTATGTGATCAGGCATTAACCTATTTATTGTGAATATATTGTTAAGATTTACATAGACTCATATGGTAGAGCTAGATCTTTTGAGTTGTTCGTGTTTGGGATAGAGCTACTACTCATGATTAAATCATTGTTTTTCCTAATCAGAAATCCAAACCAAGAGTAAAGGGAAAGATATAAATTGTAAGTTTCAGAATCCTAGAAAATTAGCTTGAAAAAGTTAATTGTTTTGTAATGGCTGCAGGACCTTGAGATTTTAAGAAGGATTGCTGGATGTCAAGAGTATCTAACACAAGAGAACTTTGAGAAATTGTGGTGCTGGTTGTACCCTGTAGCGTGTATAATATCGAGAGATTGGGTAAATTCTATCTGGAATTCCACATCACCTAAATGGATCGAAGGATTCATCACCAAGGAGGAGGCAGAAGCTTCACTTCAAGGTCCAGCAGGATTTCAAGAACCTGGTACTTTTATACTTCGGTTCCCTACCTCAAGAAGCTGGCCCCACCCAGATGCTGGTAGCCTAATTGTTACTTACATTGGCAAGGACTACAAACTTCGCCACAGACTACTTTCAATGGATCATATATATGGGTAAGTTTTAATACCTTTTTTTGTTGAATCCATTGCATATTCTCCACTTAGTTGGATTTTCTTGAGTCATGAATGCCCTTTACGAGGAGTTCCAGTTATGTTTGTATGTCTTGTCTTCCTTCATATTTCATGCATTTCCGTTATTATAGATGGACTTTATGTGAAAAAAAGGATATGCCATAAATTGCAAGCAGATAAAAGAAGAAAAAAATTTGGTGTTTAGGAAATTTTCTTCTTTACAGTGATTTGGTGATCGATTTTTGCGCTTAAGGATAGTAAATGATAAAAGTAAATGGCAGTAATGAAATGAACACAGCAATGTTATCCTGGTTCCCCTTATGACCAAGGGTACATTCAGTCCTCTTGCACACCACAAGAGATTTCTCCACTATTTTCAAAAAATGTATAAGTCCCACCCTAGGATCTCTGTTACAAACTTCTAACAAATCTTCTAAGATAGCACACCACTATCTTAGATAAGACTACTTTAAGAAAGTATTACTTTCTTTTACAAACAATGTAATTTTGATAAGGATATAAGAATAAAAGAGAGGTATAATGATATCAATCCAATATTGCTTCAAGTACTTTGAGAACCTTTGTCAATGATATGAAAATGAAATGCAAGTACTTGAATTATGAGAAATAACTTTGAGAAAACAAAAACAGAAAATTTGTTCAAAGTTGTTCAAGGTTTGGTAGTAGGATTATGTACCGATTAATCTGAAGTTATGGTGTATTTATACTCCATAAACATCTCTTCAGATTCGTGACCATTGATCCAAGAGGTTTGATGAACAAAAGCAATGATCTAGAACCATTTCAGATCTGAAAAATTGCATTGCTTCCAGTTGTATTCGAATATAGGATGTATGTATTCGAATACACCTCTTATAACGTTCAAATTTATTCAAAATTTTCACCTTGTATTCGAATACACAGGCATGTAGTCGAATACAGATTTGTTAATTTTGCCACTGACTTGTTGTTTGTATTTGACTACAGCAGGTTGTAGTCGAATACAGATGTGTAGTCTGAGCTACTGACTTAGCATTTGTATTCGATTACAGCACCTTGTAGTCGAATACAGATGTCAAGCTTTTACTACTGACTTAGCATCTGTATTCGAATACACTATGCTATATTCGAATACAACTTTGCATTTTGTCAAAAATATTAATTTTAAAACTTTGTTAATGTAATTTTTGATATTTGAAAATACTTTTTATGCATATGTAAAGATGCATGGTTCTCATGTACTTGATCTTTTAATTGTATCATTTACCTTTACATTGATTAAACATCTAATATGTTTTAAAGTTGAACTATATGATATTTGAACTTCTTTTTGAGCTTGTTGCCTTGATCACAGTTATTGGTCTTTGTCTTCATCAAAAACATGTATTTTACAAGATATTCTCCTTTTTGAGTTCTTGGATTAGAACATGTTTGAATCTTATCAATGGCTTTCGTACCATTGTGGCGATTCTTCTGAGTTTATCAATCATCTTGATTGTTGCGCCTTCCTTCTCCATTTGTTAATCTATTCCATCCTTAGTTTTTTATTTTATTTTTTCACTCTTTTAATCCTTCCATATTTTTCTTTGAGAAATGCTCTCCCAACCCCCAAAAATCTCGGTGTTTTTCAGGATTTTGGAATCCGGTAGTGTAAAACGCCAATCCGGTAATGAAAAATGAGATTAATGATGTTACTGCAAGCTCCAATCCAGTAGTGTTTCTTACACATTTTGAGTAAACATTGGGGGCGGATGAGCAACCACCTTTTTTATTTTGTGTACTCACGACTAAACACTCATTGGTCGATTAAATTAGAATTGATAACACCTTTGTTAATCTTGAATATACCGTTTCAGAATTTGGGTATTTGGAATTTGTGAACTCACATATTGGAATTGTTTGGTCATGAAATTGTTTTAAGTCATCACATTTTGGAAGCTTACCTATCAGAATTTCATTTGAAGCATCATGTATCTATTCCCTTTGCAATTTCTTAACGTTATGCTTGTATTAGTATTGAAGCTTTGATTGGCCAATTTCCGATTTCGTGATTTGGCTATTGGTTCACATCAATATGAGAGCATGTTTGGGTTGTCATTTGTTAACTCTCGACCTTCATTTTCTTCATAGTGGATTTTTGTTGATTTGTAACTCAAATCTGTCATACAAGCTTGCTGAAATCATCCTATGTGCCATCTGTCTAATTTGGATTTCATCAATCCTCCATATGATCAACTGATGGGATACTGAATATTGGGCGTTAGCCAAATAGATAGGTTGTTTAAAAAATAAGTTAGTTAGTCAGTTAGTTAGTATCTTCCCTGATTTTATGGGATTCTGTTGTAGAATTCTATTATAAGGAGGGAAGGGTAGTTAGGATCTCATTCAGAATCATTTCAAGAAAATAGTTAGGAGAGAATTCTCTGGTTAGGAGCAGTTATGCTTTGGTTTAGGAGTTCTTAGAACTCTGGTTTAGTTTCTTTTTCTGCATTCATCACACCGTAAGAGCTTCTGCTCTCCAAATTCCAGCAATAATAGACGATTTTCTTCAGTAAAATGATGGTTTCTATCATCAACTCTTCAATACTCAAAATTAGTTTTTTCACAAGACATGCACCCCATTTATATATTGACACAAACAGACACTAACCATTTTTCCCAAAGCTAAATTTTTAATTTTAATCACACTTCTTGTTTATTTAGCTCTGATAGAAGAATTGACGTGAAACCATTGCAAGATATGCTATTGGCAGAACCTGAGCTGTCTCGGTTGGGAAGGTATAACGAAGCTTTTTTTTGTTTGTTATATATTGAATGTTTATCAGTTCTTAATATTAACTGTTTTTCGCACAATTGTCAGGACAATGAGAAGTTATAAAGCACACTTGCAGCATTAAGGCAGAATGTCCATCATTATCGAGTCAAAGTTGCTTTTCAAGGTTGTATTGGCATTATAGACTCAAAAAGGAGGATGAGGTTATAGGTTGAGGTTGGATTATGATTGTTTATTATTCATTTAGTTTGTATATTATAGATATAGATGTAAGGTGGCTTCTAACGTGAGACAACTACTAAATGCCTCACCAGTGCACCATTAAAATTACACCGTTAGGTTTGATCAATGATTTAGATTTGTTTAAAATAAAAATGAGACAACTTTAAATTTTTAATAAAAAAAAAAAGAGTGTATTAGTACTATTAATTTTAATCAATAATTGAGTTAGTTTCTTATTAATTGATCTATGTCAGCATTCATATAGTGTATTAAAAGTCGACTAAATTAATAGTACTAGTACATTTATCTATTGAATTTAGTTTCCAATAGTTATATAAATTATTTTTATAATTAAAAATCATAACAAATTAAAAGATAATTAAAAATCCTAATAAATCAAAAGAGATTCAAAATACAAAATTTAAAAGTTTTGAAGGTATTAAATCTATAATTTAGTTGCACTTATTCATTAAAGCATGTCAATTAAATATTAGTCAATTAATTTGATAATAATTAACTATTAAAATTTGATTATTAAATATTTAAGTTAACATGAAATATTCTTTTATTATAATATCCAAGTCACTAAAGTGAGGAATGTGTTATGCCATTAAACCTCATATCAGTAAAATTAAAGGGTATAAAGTCAATTATAAAAGTTTATAAATAGAGAGATGAAAAACTCGAATTTAAAAAAATTAGGACTAAAAATTGAATTTAGACAAAATAAATTAATCAAAAATACATTTAAATATTTTATATTAAAATTGGCACGTGGCATTGTTTCAACCATAAGATGGATCCAACCGTCCATAAAGAATGAAAGTTAGAGAATCCGGATCTGTGCACAGCACAC
Organism: Cicer yamashitae; assembly: GCA_037974755.1. NCBI lineage: Eukaryota > Viridiplantae > Streptophyta > Magnoliopsida > Fabales > Fabaceae > Cicer > Cicer yamashitae. The sequence goes on along the minus strand of JBBPBQ010000002.1, from coordinate 35,054,418 downwards.
CCACTGTCTTCATATTTTTTGTATTTCAATTTCCTTATTATAGTCATGTTCCTTTTCTTTTATTTTCTTTTATTTTTGTCAAATTTAATTTCGTTATATTATTTATCTATCATCGTATTAAGGTGCAGAGGGAGCGAGATTAACAAGGTCATGTGCTTTAAGTTTTATATATTTGTTTAAATTATATATAATCAATTATTATATTGTCTGTAAAAAAAATGATAGTTAGATATATATTTATTAATTATTTTGATCTTCAAATGTGTTCTTTATTAGTTAGTTTAATTTTTAAATATATATTTTATTAGTAAATTTTGTTCATAAAATTACTAATAAAAAGATAAATTTGATTATGCATTTAATTTTAATACATTTAATTTTATATATTTAACATTTTACTTTTATATAAATATTAGTTTTGGACTTCTCCATCGATCATATTTTACATTTATATGTTTAATTTATTTACAGTTCTGCAGTGTTCAGGTGCATGGATTCAACAGGAATGCATAATTTTTTTATGTTCACCTGATAAAATGGGTAGATGTACCCATTCTATATCTGAGGCCGTAAAATGGGTATACATAGAAATAGATACATTAATTTGATATATGTAATATGTTACTGATGTTAGTGTTAAATGAGTATAAAACAATAAAGAGATGTACAAATAAAAAGATCTTATAAATACAACAAAAGGTTTACTCTTCTATTATTTCCAACTTATTTTATGAAGATATTTTCAACTTATTAAAAGAGCAACCAAATAATTTATTGGGTAAATAAATCTTGACCAACGCCTTAATTTAGTGACATAGGAAAAATAGCAAAACCTAAGAAATTTGGAATTTTAAGCCTTCATCGATCTAGAGAAACTAACACTACACTTGTTGGGATTCTGGTTTGATCACTGGACAGAAGGGGTCCATCATTTCATCAAATTCCCTTTCTTAATACTCAAATAACTCTTGTTCAAGTTAGGAACATTTGTTCTGAACATTGCCTCAATCTGAATTTGTTAGCTAACCCCATCTCAGAATTGGTTATCCACTAGATCAAGCATGTTCAATTTGAAGCAATCAAATTACCAAATAAAAAATTGCCGCAATTAAACTTCAATAAAAGCAATAGACATGTAAGCTTAACATTTTATAAACTATTGTCTACGCCATTTTTTGTTGATCACCATTCAACTGTTATTGTTCAATTCCAGTAACACAATACTGTTATCAAAAGTCTTCTCTTCATCGGAAGACTCAACACTAAAAAAGCAGAAGAAAAAACTAAAACAACTTGAACTCACTCCTATAGGCTATAGTAACTAACAGTGGAATTCCCTACAGCGAAGAACAGAATTAAAAAGACATCAACTGCTATTTTTTATCTTCAACTGCAACAATCTTGTATTTCCCAGATACCTGTTGCTGCACAATAAAATCAAATTAAACTTGCTAACATAATACAAATTTTCCAAACCAAAAAGTTAGCCCTGGATACTTAATAATCAAATCAAATTTACTACATATATCTTTAATTTTAATTAAAAAAATGCAAGTTTAGAACAATTGTAACAACATTGAAGTTATTTATAAACTAATTTACATGTATAAAATTTATTCAGTGTAAGCATTTTTATTTCCTTACATTTAATTAGAACAGGTAGAATAAAAGAGAGAAAAATATAAAAAGCTTAATTTATCAACTAAAATTATCAAAATTTAAAGTTCGTATTTATAAAGACTTAATACATAATATAAATTACTTATTTCAAAGAAAGATATTACCTTTTCCCATAGTTGGGAGTGGGTTTTACAAAAACCAGCAACAACAGTAGCACCTTTTTTCGCTTCCTTATACTCAATACAAAGATCCTCTTTGATTCCACAAGTAATATGAAAACCCAAACCACACTTAGGTTCAGAGCAAACCAAAGCACACCCATCACAACACTCACAAACATAGCACTTCTCCAACCACCTCTTCTTTGGAACTTTAGAACAATCAATCCCTTCTCTTCCTTCTGGATCAACAAAAAACACTTCAGGAACAAGTAAAGCACAAACTATGTGGGCCCACGTTCCATCTATTGTTCGTTTCATTGCTCCCTCTTTTGTTGGACATAACGAGCAATTAATCGAAACAGTGTCGTTTTTGTTGATAAAACGACACCGTTCACAGAACCAATCACCCTCTGGGATATTTTTTGTTAATGGGTTTCCGTAGCAGGAAGCGTGGACCATTAAATCGCAACCGTCGCAGAAAACGATTGGGTCCTCAGGGTTAGCATCGGTGCTCTGGCACACACAGCATAAAATCCCATCGTCGTTGTCGTCTTCATTTTCGATGTTGTTGGTGTCTTGTATTTGAGGTTTTCTGTGAGTTGGGGTGGATGATTGGAGAGTGGGGTTATACTCGACATTGAGATCGAATGGTTGAACGGCGTGGTTTGGTGTGTTGTGATGGTAAAGGTGGGGATGAAGAGCGCATACTCTTTTTTTGGTGGGAAGAGAATAAATAGATGGTGATGGTGTTGAAGGTGGGTTGTGAAAAAGTGTTGAGTTTCGAGATTCTTTGCGTTTTTTGGTGGGTAAGGGAGAACAGGGACTGTGTTGTTGTTGTTGTTGTTGAATAAGTCTGAGTCTCTTGTTGGGAGGCAGGTCGCTGAGGGTTGTTGTGGTGAACTCCATTTTTTGGTTTTGGGGGGAGATTGGAGAATGAGGTTTAGGAGTGAAAGTGAAAGGTTGGTGTTATTAAGAAATTTGTTGATTGATTTGATTAAGAAGGAAGTTTTTGAGGTTTTTAGTTTTGCGGGAATTGAAATTGGATGGGGAAGGAGCGGGGGAGAGGAAAAGAGGAGGGAAGGAATTGGAAATTGGAAAATATAAAAAAAAAATTAGGGCTGAAAATAATAAGGCGGGAGAGTAAAACTGCTGGCGTTTCGATTAAATTGATTGATTAAAATACGGAACCCGCGCTTTTTTGAATGAATTTGGCAGCGGACAAATCTGGTCATCTGTGAAACTATATTTTTTTGTTCAGTGAAATCAAATATTTTTATTGAATATTTTTTAAAAAAAAATTAATGGGTGGCGGGTAGAAAATAAGCTGCGTAGGATAGCCATAAACTCAATAGGAAAAATTGGATTCATGACACTTACAATAGAATAAAATCAGATCTATTTTGTGTGTAAATTATATTTTATTCAAATAATATTATTATTAAATGTGAATCTAATTATCTTTTTTTGAATCACGAAATTTTTTAAATTATGTGAAGGTTTTATATATCTACATCGACATTAATTTTTATCATCAATTTTTCAACTATCTTGGAATAAAAGAAATTGAGAAGTGTGTATATTGTGCAAGAATCAATTTTTTTGGAGAATAGATTATTTGGTGCTTATTTATAATTACACATACTCTTATTAATTAAAAGTAATTAACATATCTTAATTACTGGAAAACTTCTTTTCCTTCAAATACCCACCATTTGTGAAGTTTTTTTTAAAGTAAAAATAGAGTACAAATGTATGACATGATTAACCTGGCATTCCAACAATGTTGACACCTCAAGTTAATCACCTATCATTTGCATTACTCTAAAATAATATTAAAAATAAAAGAAAAGAAAATCAAAGATGCTTGAGGGGACTATATCAAAACCTAAGAAAACAATCTTCAAGGATACATAAACTTGTAAGGATAAAACCATAATGTTGGAGAAAAAAAAAAGTGTAATACATTAGAAATTTTGAGAAACCAAACCCTATTTCTTTTGAAAACATCAGAAATATTAGAAGGAAAAGTATCCAACCAATGATTGTTAACAATGTAAAGTCTCAAATTAGCAATTTTGTCTGCACATTGATTCTCTTCTCTAAAAATGCAAGATATAGTAAAACTCATTCTTGTAATCATCTCAAGATAATTAAGTCATCTATTTCTAATGGACCAAGAAACAATGCTATTATTTCTAAAAGCTAACTTTTCCAAATGTGAATCAGAATCAATCTATAGAAATCACCACCATTCTTATATATTGTTTCGATAGCAATCATAACTCCTATAAACTCAGCTTGTAGTACAGTTGTAATTCTCAACTTCACAACAAAACAACTTAGGGAAGTAGCAGAGTTGTCCTTGAATATACCTCCACAAGAAGTAGGACCAAGACATCCAGATGCACCACCATTAGTATTACATTTAATCTAGTACTCTTTAGGGGGATGCCAAATCACCTCCTTAATGATAGGTGCTTTAGGAGGATGAGCTTTAACTTGGAAGGACTTGAGAATTTGAAATTCCTGAATAGAGTTGGAGATTGTGCTAGAAGTATGATTGTTAGATAAAGATACATTAGTAATAATTATGTTGATAATATTATGATAAATAGGAATCATGCCTTCAAATTGAGCTTGATTTATGCAATACCAAATAGTATCAATAGTAAATATTATGTTGGCCAAAATAACATCTCTACATTAACAGGATCATCCTTCGTCACATATGACAAGGAGATTTTGAATCGAACTAATATCAAAACCAAAGCCTAATGGCACAAGAGCATGATAAAAAGATATGAGTACTAGTCTCTATTTCACATTTACAAAGCTCACTTCATGAAACAATTTGACAACCTCGAGAGATTAAATTATTATCAGTAGACATCTTATTATGTAACAATCTCCAAAACCTAAGCCACTTGGAAGGACGAACACTATATGTCAAATAGCTTTGGCGAAAAGATAGGTTGATTTTTTGAATATTTGAGTTATGCATTTGATGAAATTTGCATTATATTGAAGATGATAATTAATTTTATGGGTTTTGTTTGAAAATTTTGATGAATTTTTGAAAAAAAAAGATAACATTGTTGACATATTAAAACATAAAAGATTAAATTGTCACTTAAAATTAAAATAAAGAATCAAATCAGAAAAAAAAAAAAATAAAGATAAATGACTAAAATGTTAATTGAAATTAAATTAAGAGACCGCGGGTGCTATTTAACCTATTATTAAAGTCATTTTAAAAAAAATCTTACACAAACGGACCGAATATTATATTGTTCGATATTTTTGCATTTTTTTTCTTCCCATATTCCTCTATTTTCATTCTTTGGAATATGTCCATTGCTGTTTCTTATGCAGCTCTATTTTTTCTCACCTTTTCTCTTATAAATGTTACCTTATCTAAAAAGAAATATGTTATGAATTCCTAAATGTCATTTTGTCCTTAATTACCTTTTATTCTTTAATAATGTTATGTTTTATCGATATATTTGCTTTTAGAGTCACTCTTTTGTGCATTGATTGATACCATAGCATCCACGATGTTGGATTTGTTTATTGGATCAAGACGAACACACTCCAGTGAGACGATGAACAATGTTTTTTTATTGTTTCATTTATTCATTTCTTATTCATAATTTAATGGTTCTCTAGTCTCTCATTGGAGTGGTGATTTTGAGATAATTATAACTAAATTGATTTGTTTCACTATATAGAAATTACCATTCAGATATTGATTCTATCTACCACTTTTGATTAAATTCCTTTTTAATTTGTCAATGACATTATTATGTTTGTTGCAATTTAATTGAAGAGCCTCAAAATGATTTGATATTGTGGTCTTGTGGAGAATGACAATGTGGGTTTCCAACTGCAAAATTACATTTCTTTCATTGATTATGGATCAAAATACTCGATTATATTTCATTAATTCAAACACTATAACCACATTCTTTTTAAGTATTTAAAAACAGATTTTCTTAAAAAAAAACTCAATTACACTAAAAATACCTATTTCATAAAAGTCTAAAATATTGTCCAAAAAAGATGAATTTAACAAAATTATAAATAGTGTGCGCAAACAATAAAATTTATTTATAAAATAATACCAATAAAAATAGTTTTTAAATAAAATTAGAAAAAAATCATATACATTTTTTTAATCTATATATAACTTTATATAATAGTATATAATAATAATAATAATAATAATAATAATAATAATAATAAAATATAATTCATTTTTCTATTTTAAAATTTAAATTAAATTTAATAACTAATACTATCTCCAATCTTTTTTATTCTGACAATCAAATTATAATTTAGTTTATAAATAATTATAAATTTTTTCTTTTTGGTCTGTAAATGACTATAACTTTATTTACAGTATTATTACATGTATTTCCATTGATTACGTAATCAAAATCTTCATTGATTACAAATCATTACATTCATTTTCTAGATGTCCAAACTATTTTAAAAATTTGACATTATAATTATTCGGTCTTAATACCATTCTTTTATTATTTTATTTTAATTTCAAAGTTTCTTAATACTTTTTTTCTATCATTGCAAAAAGGGGAGACTTTTTTTTCTAAATAAAAAATTTAGGGTGATGGTTTTACCAAACCATTGAAGTTAAAAGGAGACTTCTTTTATCGATTCATTTGATTGTTCTCATCATGAATCCAACAGATTTAAAATTTAAAAATATTTATGCCTCATAAGTTCATAATAAAATAGTTATCTTGCTTATACTTTTCATTTCTCATGTTTATTTAATTTTTATATTAATTCATGTTATTTCACCTACATTATTTTTTAATAAAATAGTATCGTAATAATCTTAACAAAGTATTTATTTACTTTTATTTAAATGGATTTTTTTTAACAATTTTCAATAACCCTAATACATTAGATTTTTGAATGGTGGATCATTAATATCTATTATCAAAGTATACAATTTCAATTGTCATACGGGTGCAAGTCTGATCGCCTCCGTCTTGGTCGTTCGTCAATCGTCAAAACTCAAAAGGTTTGGATTTTAATTTCGTATTTTCGTTTATCGTCAGAATTGATGTTTGGAGTTTGGAGTTGTTGTTTGTTTCAAATTAGATATTAGTGCTGATTTTTGTTTGGAGTTTTTGTGTTGCATATAAAGTGTTTGATTTTTGTTTGGAGTTTTTTTTATTGCATATAAGGTGTTTGATTTTTTGTTGCATATAAGGTGTTTGAGTTTTTTTTTGTTGCTTTGATTTTTAAAAGCTAAAAGGGTCTAGAATTTTTAGAATTTTTTCAAATAAACCGTATAAACTCATAAACTAGTGGAAATGGAGTGAACAATTGTTTGATATATGTGTCTAGTTGATAAATACAGCATATACATATCCAATATATTAAAGACCAATTCTAAGTTTTATGTGTCCAAGTGTTCAACTCGACAAAAAGTTTGGGACTCATTATACTAGCCGAAGTTAGGGACTCATTATACTAGCCGTAATTATTTTATGGAGTGTGAATCTTAGTTTGTTTGGAGTTTTGTTTGATTTTTGTTTCTATTTAATTTTCACTAAAAATGTTTTATGTTTCCTAGAATGCAACTCTTTGTTTTAGAATGCAACAGTTTAACTCTTTTATGTCGGCAACCTCAAATTTTTTAGTCAAACTCCGCCACTTGGTGTAAATAAACAAATTCAGAAATAAAATTCAAAATTGAATGTATAGTTCATGGAGTTTTGGTGAAAACAAATCTTTGTGGAATTTTATCATATATGCTTATGGTTTATTGGTTGATTGCACAATGTTTTCTTTATATAACATATCCTTGTTATTAATATTTTTGACTGAAATTAATAATTTATTATTTTATTTTGTGCAAGAGAAATTAATTTTACTAGTATTAAATGCAACGTTGTGAAAAGATCTGTAGTGCTAGAATCAATTAAAAAGTTATTTTTCAGATTTATTCTTAATGAAATAAATCTAAAATGTTTATAGTATAAATAACCACAGGCCTACACACAATATAAAGTAACAAATGGAAGCCAACATCTATTAAGTCCAGAATTTTGTTGAAATTGATGTTTCTTTATAGGTTGTTGCCTTCTTGGACTGATTGGGTAGAGTTGTTATCCCATCTTAAATTGGAGTGACCACTTTAAATTTAGAGTATATATATAGATTATAAGGTCGTCTAGGAAATATTCCATCAACTAACTGTTAAGTTTGTGTTTCACCTTTCGAAGTGTAGGACATACATATTTAGGATGAGAAAATAATAAATTTCATAAACTCTTGCTTGTTCAGAAAAATGTTTGATGCATTTGAGAGAGTATCCGCTAGACTACTGCTAATTACCACCCTAAGAGGATAACTCACCTAATCTACGCTCTAAACTATACTACTACTAGTTTGCTTGAAACTCTTGAATTTTATTGTAAAACTTGATTTATTTCTTTTTAACTTTTTTCCAAATTAATATCAGTGTTTGTCCCGTATCATTTATATATATATATATTTCGATTATACTAAATTTTTTTACGTTGTTTGGTAATCGAGACTAATGATAGTTTATAAACTACTCCTACATTTCTCAAACCACCTATGGACCTATTCACAAAAGACAAAATCGTAAGGACTCATGATAGACTCAAAGCAGTGTTGAAAACTTGAGGTTTGATAAATCGAAAGAATATAAGTAACTCTGTGATAAGTTATCTAACTTAATAACTCAATATAAACGATAAATTTCACTAATCTAACCGTTGATTATTGACATAATACATAAATTATCAAACACAATTTTATATAAATTCGAAATTCGTAGCTAAACTCTTTACAAAGTTATTATTGGAGTCAATAGATACTCACTATATATATATATATATTCTTTTTTTCTATCTGTCTCAATATCAGCATCACATTTGTAAGAATTATCTCATGTTATTCTCAATATTCAATATAAACTTTTGTCCTAATTGTTCCTTTAATTAATATGCACAATACAACATTAAATCATTATTCTTCATTTTGCATTCATGATAATAGCTACTAATACATCAATAATTGGTAAGCTTAATTTGATAAAAATTAGCATTTTACTTCTTTCATTTATTTAGAGTTTTTTTTTCTTAACTAGTTATGAAATACCGATTCGCTATAAGATTGAGGGGTTATTATTTACTTTTTTATTTGCTCTAAGTTTTACAAAAATTTAAAGACAAGAAGAGAGGGTAAATCGAACAACAAAACATATATTTCACCATAGGTCAATGTTTAAAAATTATATCCAATAAAAATTTATTGTCCTCTTTGTCATTTCAGTTGAGAACGTGACTGAGATTAAAGTTAATTCAACAAACACAGTTTTGAGGGACATATATTTAATTTTTTTTATTTTATCAAATAGACATCAATGAAATTGTTATCTCATCTGTCAAATTGAAAAAGACCATTAACTTTTACTTTCATGACTCAACATTTGTTATTATTATTGTTGAATTTTTGAACATTTTTAAATTACCAATTATGTGTACCACTTATCAACAACTTAGGATTTTCCTACATAACCATAAAATGTCCCATGCTGGTCTACGTTTACTTTCCCTTGGCCCCCTCCATAGCAAATAGTAACCCAAAGCATCCATTTCCCAAAATTTTAATTGTTCTTTCCATCACTTTAATAGCAACAACATAGTCCTCGTGAGAAGCCATTAATTTAGCTTTGAACGGTGAGCCACATATTAATTCAACCCCAACGGCTATGATTCCACGTAAGCCCCACAACATTTCACATAGCGGTGGACCTCATATGAACCTTGCCAACCCATCAGACAAATATGGTCATGCATTTTTTTTCCTTTCTTTTTTCATTATTATTATTCCACATCACCAAATATATTCAACTGAAACAAAATAACACTCCATTCCTCATCATTCCCAAGTTCACTTGGTTTCTTACACTAAAGTAGAAACAAAAGCAAGCAACTCATGGAAACTTTATGGGATTTTGAAGACAAATTGAAGATTTCAACACTAGGTGCTATTCTTCTACTTGCATGTGCAAGTTTTGCACTTGTTTGCCTTTGCACTATTATTGTACTTAAAAGGAAAGCTAGTAATAATAAGATTGTGCACCAAGAGGGTATTATTATAGAAGAGAATGAAACTACTACTATTACTACCACTACCACAAATGCTACTACTACTATTTATACAAAATGGTTAGAACCAAGTTGTGGATGTATTTCAGTGAAGAGGGTGTTGATGGGGTCAATGGTGTGGAGCAGGGCAAGAAAATTGGAAGAGATTAATATTGGGTGGCAGAGAGAGAAAGGATCTCCATTGCTTGGCTTACAAAGGCAATGTCTTGAAAATGGTTGGAAAAGTCTTAGTCATGACTCAGGATCAGCAGTGTGGCAAAGACCAATACTTAGAGGGGAGAAATGTGAACTTCCAAGTTTTAGTGGCCTCATTCTCTATGATGAAAAAGGAAGGTTGCTTAATGATTCTGTGAGTGAGATACAATGCAATGAAACATCAAAACAGGTAATCAATCACTCCCTTCATATTCATACTCATTACATAGGAAAATATATACACATTTTTACATTAGCATTGTCAAAGTGTCTGTGTATTCATACTCATTACATAGGAAAATATATACACATTTTTACATTAGCATTGTCAAAGTGTCTGTGTCAGAACCTGTACTTCATAGATATGACATCTTTTACTAGAAATAGCATTGATTTAAGGCTACTCTAACAATGAAAACAATGACACCCTTCTTATCAAGGAAATCGTGAGTATCATCACTAGTAGATCTATAAAATCAAACTACTAAAACTTACAGTGTTTGTAGCTGCATGTTACATCTGATGAATTTTGCCTCAATTCAAATTATATGATGGACAATCACTGAAGGAACAATGCAACATTCCTTTCTTTTATATAGTACCATTTTTAAGCACAATGCAACTTTCAGATGAATGCATCAACATGTAAAAAAGTTTGAAGTTTATTCATGATCTAACAACCTTTGCCCCTAAAGTTTGAAATTTATTGGCAATTGGTATTTTTTTCTCCCTAAGTCTACCCTTGAAATGTTTGAAACTCACAATATAATTAATTTCTGTTCATTAACTACTAACTTAATTAATTACTGAATCAACTTTTGTTTTACCCTTAAAACAAAATTTAAAGAGATTGGGTCAAGTGAGTTTAAAACTATTAATAATCTAATTTAACAAAACTAAAAGGTCCTATGTTTAGAGACGAAAGTAGTAACTTCTTTATCACTCCGTATGAAGCAATATTAATTGCTCTAAGAATTTGAATCAAAGCAATATTGCAGCCTCCAGCTTCAGACAACATATTTGCTGCATCTGTTATTTCTAACTTCTATATTATTTATTTTTGCAGGAAGAACGGGATGTTACACTGAAAACAACGCTAAAAGATTTACTATAGTACTTATATTACAGGGTCTTTCTTTCTCCTCTAAGTTTGTATCAAATAGACAACAAGGTTTTACTGTAATGAAATTACTATATCACTCTGATTCTAAGTCACAAAAACTGCAGTTTAATAACACATTGACAACCTTCTTTCACTTTCTGTTTTATTTTTAAATGACTCGTTTCAAAATACAGCTTAGAGGCACAAAATGAAGATAGTTTAATGCCATCTGGAAAATATGGAAACAGACACAAAATAATATTCAATTCAACTAACATGTCTTAGAAGTAGGAGAACATTCATAATGGTCAAATCAATACTTCATTTAGAAGAAAAGCCTACTTTGGTGGAATATTTAAATCTTAACACTATTCTGTATTGATACTTCTCTTTCACTCCCCTAAGTTTATTCTTAACAGTATTTTAACAGCATAAATTCATGATTACGTGTAATTTGCAAAAGCATTGCATTTTTTTTTATCAATTCAGCATAAATACTGAATGAGAAAAATGTGAAATGTTCCATCTAGGGTTGCTCCCTGTTATCCTTTCTTCCAAAAATTGATGGTATTGCAAAAGTGAAAAAGAATTTTAGAAATTGAATACATAAAAAGCAAGAAGTTCAAGAGTATTGAGTGACACTATTGTGGTTTTAGTTTACATATTAACATCATCCTCTCATTGATTGAAAAGATTTCATCCACTCATTTCATGAAAGCTTCCATTCTTACATAGTAAAATACAAAAGTTGACAAAAGACAATGCAAGAAATCGAAATAAATATGATTAAAAGAGAAAATTCAAATATCACTACAAATTGAATCGATAAACTGTGTACAAAAACCATTTATATTTACACATTCAAATAATGGAAAAATATTTCATACATAACGAATGTCTATGACTAACTTTAGAAAACCAAATCACACTGACAGTGGAAGACAATAAATCTTAATCATAAAATTTGTGTTCACCTTTGCTTTTGTCAGATCTCAGCAATGCAGATTATCCACATGACACTATTAAGGTTTCTCTAGATTCATTACTAGGTGAACTCTTGTAATAGAAGTACAATACCAATTGTATCATTGCCAAAACAGTACCTATCCCATTTGGTACCTAAAATATCAAACACAAATGTAGGTATACAAATATGAGCCAACAGAATAAACATATGAGTTTTGAAACTAAAATGAATTTCAGAAAGAAACAGAAAAAAATGAGCTGAAAAAAGGACTCTTACATAAATGAAAGCATCATCATTGAGCAATCCATAAAGAAGGAACGAGGCACTCATTAGGAATGTGGAAAGCGAAAGATAAAATGGCATAAACTCGACACTCTTCGTGCGAATGACCAATTTCTGAGAAATTATATAGATAAATAATTTCACCAAACTTGAAAACTAGTAAAACTCGGTAATACATTGATATATCTAGGAAGTGTAAAACTTACAATTATAAACAATGGAGAGGCAAACATTGAAATGAGAGAAGCACAACTCAAGAATCCAACAAACATTCGGCGCATGGAACTATCGGTTATTTTCATTGAAACTTACAATAAAATATAATATAATTTTACTAATTCCATTAAATGCATGTTACTTGCATTCCTAAAACTTTAATTATTACACTAACCTGAGTATCATAACCTTGTCGCAATATTGAAATGAAATTATGAGTATTAGAAGCTTATGAATAGAAATTCCATAAACAAATATTTTTTCACTAATTGGATAATAAAATCTTTGCAAAAGTGATACAATAGTTGATTTTCCAGAACCATTTCCTCTAACTAATGCCAATGTTTTACATGATCAAACTTTTAGACAAAAATCATTTAGGATCAAACTATGGTCTTGATGGATACACAAATTCAACATTCTTAAATTCAACTTCTCCTAACACTTTCTCTAAAATCTCTTCTTCCATGTTGTTAGAATCTATCTTTGGAACTCTTTATCATTTTCATTATTCTTTGTCTTGCAACACTTGCTTCTGCGAAATATTTCAGATTAGATAAGCCAGCTCCTAAAGCCCTATCACACAATAAAAAATATATATAATTAACAAAAATCATAAAAAAAAAGACACCACTTATACACAAGATTTCAAAAACGAAATCAAGTTAGAATCTTTGATACTTTTGAGAATCACAATCAAATATGGTTGACGAAGTCTCATTTATGGTAACTGAGACATAAAAACCATGATGACACAACCATAACCACGATCACATACCATTTTTAAAACCAAGCTTAAACCTAAAACTCAAAAAAGTACGAAATGTCTCAAGTGACACTACTAGAAAAGTCAGATTACTAAAAGTTAGAGATGGAAAAATTACTAGAAAAAGTTATAAACCTCAACTTTAGGGACAACACTATTCTTTATTATACTTCACTATCTGCATTCACCTATTCAATAGAACCACCCAAAACCAAAATATGTTTGTGACATGATAAAACTCCTTGAATTCCAAATCTATTTTCCCTAGTATGGTCAAATTTCAAGTGTATTTGACATAATGTTAACAGTTCTTTCAGCTATAGCTTGTAAGAGCTCATTAATATGTGGATCTTCAGAAAACCACACTTGGAACGGAAACAAGATTTCCAAGCAAATTATTCAATGTTATAATTCTATGTTAGCATGAGAGTGAGACGTATAACTTGCATGTCGAGGAATCTTGCGCACACATCCTCTTTTTTCAGGCCTTTTAACTTTTGAGTAAATATCATTCTTCTAGTTTGTAGAATCTTGAGTGGTTTGAGGATTATTTGAGCTTTTTGCCTCATCTACCATATGCTTTTTTAGTTCTTCCTACATTTAACACAAATGAAATAGTTTAACCAATTGTGATAATCAATTACAACATTTAATTATATACATCCTTTTTATTGAATTGGCTGGCGACCATGTATAAAGAACTGCATTGATTAACTTCAAAATTTAAAGGTATGTAGGCACACAATATGCTCAGCATGTTTGAAAAACTTAAAAATTGTCTTTATTATATACTTAATGAAATCTAATAACATCAGCTAGAATATAAAATTAGGCACACAATCTATTTGTGAGTTGTGACAATAAGATTATGAGAATGATTTATTTCAAATTTATCATCAAAGTTTAAAATTCCTACAATTATATCAGCTGCCTTTTCAGTAACAATGCTTCCATTTTTTCGAATTTGAATATCAATGTAAATTTATGCTTGTGATGGTTGCTTTCCTCTAGCGTTTGTCGTCTAACATTAGTAACAAGAATGTCAACCGTCATATTTATATTGAGAAATTAATTAAAAAACACCGGAAAAGACAAACCATCTCGTGAATTAGTCTTGCAAGATTCTTGGTTTCTATACAATGTATGTACTCATATTTTGTGCGACTCTTTTTGTTCATGTTACTTATGATAGATAATTGTTATATGAACAAAATATTAATTAAATTATTCATATACTTGTCCATTCTTGGAACACCAATGATGTATTAAAGCACCATATTGAGAAGGATCAATCCTTGTGTCCGAGATGTAGGCAGTCATTTCGGCTTCTGTCTTACTACTGTCATATCCCTTTGATTTCAAATGATACTTGAATTGCTTCCACTTAACACTCATATTATTCTATTGTATCTTCTCGGTTTGCTCGGTGAATTCAAGAACAAACCTAAACTTTGTCTATCATACCACTAATTAGCAAAACACAAATTTTGTTAGACATGTTATTGCAAAAAACAATTTACAAAACCTGAATCGAAATAGAACTTTTAAAAATTTATACAACATTTGAATAAGTTCAATCATATCAATAATATAGGACTCAAACATCTTACTCCAGCTAACATAATTGATTGGAGCACATTGAGATCTCCTTACCAAATTTCCTATTACATTTAATGGAGTTTTGCCTTCCCAACCAATATGATTGCCAAAAGAATCTACATCCACCAATATAAACTCTCCATCTGACATGTCCCACACATCTAGCATGTGTGTATAACCGTTTGTTTTCTTTTCACTTAAATCATATATTCTTATTAGCAAACCATAAAACACTCAATATCAATTGTCTGAGATCAATACAACCACACTAAGTCTAGTGAAATTGCAAGAGCATTAATAGAAACAAAAACAAACAACAAAAGTGAAAAGTTCATTTCTCTAATAAGAAACCGCAGTAAGATGAAAAGTTCATTTCTCTAATAATAGAATGAGAACAACAGTAATTAATACAACAACAACAAGGAGAAAAATTAAAGTTATCTACAGCTTAAAAGAGAAATGAAAATCAGTCAAATATGACATATGCCATAGAGGGTATCCATTGAAGTAGAAATAATTTACCTTCAGCTTCAACATGACTTCCCTCTTCAGACATAGAGTGAGTATTTTGGTTGAGTTCATTAGAGCTATCAATTGAGTGTCCTTTGTCTTGTGATTGGCCACAATTTTAAGTAGTATTCAACTTTTTTTTGTGCTTCCCTGTGATACTTTCTACATATGCCAAAGCCAAATTAGTTTTTAGTTGTTGTAAACAAAAATAAACCATGACAATAATAATCTACCTCGAATGAAACACATATAAAATGGCAGGGAGCAAAAATAACTACACACCTTTGTAACTTCAATAAATTAGAAGTCAAATAAATGGATTGATAAATAATTTGTTCTATATATTAGAAGAAGTCTTCCTCACTATCATCCTTTGTATCATCATCACCCTCATCATTTTGTGGAATGTTCTCCATGGATATTGTAACTTCAATGATTTCATGATTATCATCAGTTTCGGGTCTAATCAAGTCATTGTCTTTTATATGTTGCAAGACTTGTTCATTCCCTTGATCTACATCATTGGACATCTCATCACCCAAACCATACACACCTCTAACTTTAGCATGCACAACGAAAAACCAATCATTTTATGTTCTATTCTCCACATAGAATATGTTTTTAGCTTGAGAGACCAAAATAAATGGATCATCGCATACATCATTCCTGTATGTTGCAAATAATTGAAACTGACTAATGTCATGCCTAAACTATCAATTCTACAACCTTTATTTATGTCAACTCAATCACACTTGAACAATAATGCGTTATACTTTCCCGAATAATTTAATTGAATTATATCTTTTAGTGCACCATAATAGTTGATCTCCCTTCTTTCGGGTGCGTATCTCTTGTACTAGCATAATTTTTTGTCTTAATAGTAACGAAGATGCCACTATGATGAAGGGCACAATAATTAAGTTTTTGAGATAACATGTCATACATTTCATGACTAAATTTGTAGTATCTTTGAATTTGAATGATACATATTATCTCAAATTTTTATTACTTAAAATTAATGAAGATGTACAATAGACTAAATTACGATCAATTCCAACTCCAATATAATAAACGTTGTTTATTTTTATTTCCTTCTATTGTTCTTATCCTAATCACATTGAAATATTCGTAAAAAGAAATTAAAATGAAGTATTTTCTTATACAGCATAGTGTTTTCATTTAAACTATATGTCTTTTTTTATTATCTTAGAAGAAATGATAAATTTTATCATAATTAATTTCCACAATTGTGAAATGCCGATCCCGAATTCGAACCTAAGACAAAATATCTAACCAATAAAATCGGCATTTGCCAATTAAACTAGAATTTAAAGATAAATCATATCGTTATCATTATAATTTATATTTGTACAATTAACACATATCGATAATGAACATCTTTAAGACATATTAAAATGTTATATTATCTTATACAACTTTTATGATTATCAGTATAACCTTTTAAAAATAATTTAATTATTGTAAAATTAAAATATATTCTTAAAAACTTAAAAGTCAAAACTCATCTATAAATAATTATTACATAAAAACGTATTAAGTTTTATCGTTTAATTATAAAAAGTATTCGTCATACAATAATTATTAAAAATATATGTTTTAATTTTAAATGTAATAATATAAACTTATATATTTATCAAATTGGTAAATTGTTTTATATATTTTTAATAAAAGCTGAATTGTTTTATATAGATGTAAATCACCATTTATTTGTAATTTTTATTACACTAGTTAATTACATTTTGGCAAAAAAGTTATAGTTTAGTCTAGTTTTTGTTTTGGTCTTTGAATATATATATATTTTTTTAATTTGGTCTTTTAAGTTACATTTATTTTACATCAATAATATTTTTTCCCGATGAACTTACACCATTAATCTTGAAGTTATATTAAAGTATTTTAAAATTTGATAATTTTTTCAATTTATTATCATGAAATCTGAGGAACTACCTATGTAAATTGCATATTATATTGTATTGGTTGACTAATCTATTTTGTAAATAGAAAAATTACAGAGATTAATTATGTAGACAAATATTTATTATCATGTTTTTAAAGTGAAACACATCGTTTAAATTAAATATTATATATATAATAAAAAACAACACACACATAATTTAAATTTGTGAGAACCCTACCTTTTTTCCATTCAGACCCAGATTCCGGACTTTGAAGCGGGAAAGTCAAGGTGACTTTGGACTAATCCAAAAGGGGTCTACGACATAGCCTACGTCAGGCTCAGGCTCAGACCAGACCAGACATTTTTCTTAAACAGATAAGGCTAAAGCTTCTAAAAAAGCTTAATTAAATAAATATAAATAATATTTTTTTACTACTATAATTATTATATTATATTAAATTTTAATTTTTTGTTGTTATTTATTCAAATTTTAGTAATTTATGTGTATTAACCTCATTTAGTTTTTGACATATTTAAATGTATTATTATAAAATATAACAAAATCAATCAAAGGCAAACATACTCACATGGTTTGAAATTTCGATTAAATCATCAATCAACTTCATAAATTTCAAAACTTTAATATTTGAAAAACTAGTAGAAGGTTTGTATCAAAAAAAATCTTACATAAAAAACTGAAATACTAAAAGTTCCAATATTCTCACTATTCCAAATTATGATTCTTCCAATTTGACATTTTTCAAACCTTAATCTTTATTAACTATGCTTTGTATATAAACTTTCACACAAAAATCGCATTTTATCATCAACACAAAATATTTCTCAAGTTCATAATTTTCTTTTAAGTCTTCAACTAAAATCTTCACTTCTAATAAAACCACATATCAAAAGCCAAAATTATATTCAATCATTGTTTTTCAAAACACCTAGATACTTCTCCAACCTCGAATTTTAGTATAAAGTTGACATCTTACTATAAAAATCAAAACTTTCAACTTCAAAACTTAGGATCGAAACTTTGTTCTTAATGTCAATATTTTTCGTTCAAACCTTTTTGATATATAAGATTTGAACTCTTAAGTTTTAAAGATGAAATTATTCTCAGAATCATAAAGTTTGAAAGTTTGCTTCTCAAAGTAAAATTTTTTCATAAAAATTGAAAGTTTAATATTATAGACTAAAATTTGTTTTTGTTCTAACTATAAATATGGAAACTTGGTTTTCACCAAAATTTCCAAATCCAAATCTAGTTTAAAACACCTTAAATAATAAAGGAGAACAACTCATATGGTTTCAAACTTTAAACGACTCTAAATTTTAATTTTTACCACCATTAAAAATCACAAGAGAACGTTTTTTCTAACTTCTTTAAAGTTCATAAAATTTCTACTACTCAAATACTTTTCAATTAAAACAAACCACAACAATTCATTTACCACTTTATTTCAAAAAAAATTGCCATGACCTTTGTGTTCCTATCTCTTTTCCTTAAAAATTTCAACCCAACAAACATAAAATATTCAGAGTTCTCCCCACCGCTAACTCAGTGTCAACAATCTCGATTCATATTCGAGATTCAAGGAGATAAACATAGGGAATTATAAAAT
Organism: Cicer yamashitae; assembly: GCA_037974755.1. NCBI lineage: Eukaryota > Viridiplantae > Streptophyta > Magnoliopsida > Fabales > Fabaceae > Cicer > Cicer yamashitae. The sequence continues at coordinate 35,035,280 of JBBPBQ010000002.1, read as the reverse complement.
TTACTTCCAGGATACATTACTCAAGAAAACTAATCAACGTCTTTTTTATCAATCACTCTCTTACTTTAAAATCCTCATTTCACAACTTTGAGTTTCTTTTTTTTTTTTTTTTTTTTTTTTTTTTTTTTTTTTTTTTT
>JBBPBQ010000002.1:35021120-35034959 GCA_037974755.1 Cicer yamashitae | reverse complement strand
GTCCCAAACACCTTAACATCTAGTTGTCATTTTAATTAAAAAAAAAAACCAAACACACTTGCAAAAGTGTTCTTAACTTTACTAACTTAAACCCTCTAATAAAATTTCTATTGTCAGTTCAAACTCATTTATTTCAAAACATTTCATTACATTACTCAAACACATACAAAAATCAAATTTTCACATTATGACACACCACATTTGGTCTTACTAAATTTTTTGGGGGATTGGTTTCATTTTTTTTTTGTTATTCAAGTTATTAACTCCTTTAATTTCAATATTAACAAAGCACCAAAGCAACAAAACACACTTTCCTTTTACTCTCTTATTTAGGGTTTTTTTATGCTTGAAAGAAAAAGAGTTGAAAATTTTTCCTTTGACTTCCTAAACATTAATAACAACTATAGTGGTGATAAACAAGCAAGATTAAAGCTCAAAAGTTAGAATCAGTCTATCATAAATACTCTTTGTTGTCTCCTTGTTGGTGCATATGTCAAACTCTTTGAAAGTGAATGCATTTATCATAATTGTTCTGGACTTATGATGCATCTTGTATATCTTCATGTGATCAACATCCATCTCTTTCCTTGGATCTTTCCTCAAACATTGTAAAGTGCTCAACCTTGAGAACGAGCTCTTATGCATATTAATGGTCAAATACGAGAATAGGGGGTTGAATTGTGTTTGACTAAGTTGATAACTTTTTCATTATTTGATTAAACTAGTTTGGACTTGATGATTTACTTGGAGTAGAAACAATAACAAAACCAAAGAGTATAGGAATAAAGTGACACAAGTAATTTATCCTGGTTCACCACTAAATTGGCTACATCTAGTCCCTTGACAAAGAAGGATTTAATCCACTAAATCAACAAATTGATTTACAAAACACTTGATCCTCCAAGGCAGTCTTCTCAAACGACCTAACAACTCTAGAATTTTGAGGAACACACACACCTTGACTCTACCAGCCAAGTCATCTCCACGCACATTTGACAACCCTAGATTGTTGAAGGCACACTAACACCACTATCGGGTTTGAATACAAAGGTTTGGTACTTTAGTAGTTTCTTCTAACAAGCTGATTATAACAATGAATATTACACTCTAAGATATCTCTTTTTGGAAATAAATATTTCTCATTCAAACAAGTGTATCTCTTTTTGAACTCTAAGATGAATTTGGAATTTTGAGCTTTTGTTCTTCTACTCTTTTATGATTTTTCGATGATCTTTTTCTTCATCCTTGAGTATCTATATATAGATAATATTAGGGCTTCAATTTAGTCCTTGTTTAATTCTGAATTGTATCTTCATTCCTGACTTGGTCAACAATGATCTTATTCAAAAATAATTCTGAACAAGACTCTTCAGATGAAACTTCCTTCATATTACTTACATTGATCTGGGTGGGAACATAGTGTTGGACCGGTTCTTGAACTTTCACAAGTAGGAATATGACTAATTCAAATTCAGTATTTTGTCCTTTGACAAAATCTAAATGATATCTTTGCAAATAATAAATGTATCTTCTTGTGAGTGTTTCTTCTTGTAAGAAATTCTTGATCATATCTTCTTGTAAATAGTTCATATGTTTTTCTAAATAATTCATATATTCTTTTAGATAAATCTTGATAAAATATTCTTGTAAATAATTCATATTTTCTTGTGATAAATCTTGATCAGATCTTCTTGTAAATAATTCATATATTCTTGTAGATAAATCTTGATCAAATCTTCTATTAAATAACTCATATCTTATTGTGATAAATCTCGATCAAATCTTAGTTTAGATTGTCTTCAAAAACACAAATCTTCTTTCATATTCTCTGAAGTTAAATATACTGTTGTCATAAATTATTTTTGTGGACATCAAAACTCCAAGTATAAAATCAACTTGGTTCCAAAATTAACTTCTACGTATCACAATATGCATCTAAAACAAATTATAAAACTTAATGAATAATCTTATGATCCCTATGTTTATTCAGGTTCCAAAATTACAAGATGTTTCTCAATAATCAAATTTGTACACCGATTTAAATTTAAGTATGAGATATCAAACATAGAGTTACATAAACTAAAACAAATGTTAGACTTTCATATACAATCCAAAACGAAGTCCTATCAAGAATCTAACAGAAGCGAAAAATATTAGAGTGTGTACATCTTGTAGAATGATAAACAAAATAAAAGGGGATTTGAATTGTGTTTTATTTTAAAAACATTTACAAAAGACTGGACTAAAGTAAAGAGAACATGGCAACTAAACAGAAAAATATAGAGGATGCGCAAGAACCGACACGACGGCTACATCTAGTCTTTTCAACCTGAAGGATATAATTCACTAATTCACCATTGAACTACACTTCCACTGAACACCTACTAGTCAAATAGATTGTGTTCGAGTCTTCCCAACCTTCAAGTATAGTGCAATCAAGTTGTTGAGGAATGTAGCCACTTCTAGGCTAGGTACAAAAGAATAGGTTTAGGTTTTTAGAAAGTAATCTCACACAAGAAGGTGTTTGCAAAGTTGTACTCTTAGAAAATATTTCTCAGTACTATGTAAAACAAAAGTTAAGAGTAGAATGCTGAGACGATTGTATTATGCTTATTGTAGTGAGTTGTTTCTTGTACTTTGCAAGTAAGGATTACACGTTCTTTTATAGAGATCTTTAGGGTTTCTGGTTGTTGTCCTAATTGCAAGAAATCAACATGTATCATGGAGTTTCGTATCAAATCTCATGAGATTGATTTTCCTTTAAAACTTGTGAAAACGAGTCCTTGTTATTGATTTTGCATATGTTGGTATGAAGACAGAAGGAGTAGAGGATACGATGAACATGTCTTATAGACCTTCAGTCACAAGGCAAATTCAGGGTGTTTATTAGAGGATGCGCAAGAACCGTGTCTTCTTCAGAGCATAGACTATCATCAACGCATTGTCTTTTATCAGAGTATTTACGTTCATCAAAGCATAAATTGTTTGTTAGAGTTAGACTAACAGATGCTTGATGCAATTATCAGAAATAGAAAATCACTTGCTTGTCAAGTTTATCAGAGGTAGACGATCACTTTCTTGTCAAGTTTGTTAGAGGCAGATGATCAGATGCTTGTTGTAGTCGTCTAATTGAGGGGGAATCAGAGCATTGCTTGTATTTTCTTGAAACATCAGAGGCGCATATTATAGCGCGTTCACCAAACTTAGCATAAGGGCATATAAGGTTTAGAATAGAAGACTAGATAGGGTAGTTACCACTACAATGTGGTAGCGGTTTAAGAAAAAATAATAAACATTCTCCAACATGGTTTGTAGATTCTATCACTCATAATAATAAGAAACATTGCATATGGATCATAGCGAAAGGTCCTGAAAAATCAAGTATTATCCTTTATGTATCACAATAAACCATGCATCCAAAAACATTATAAAGCTTGATGTCTAGACTCATAATGTCCATGTATGTTTAGGTTCCAAACTTAAAAGATGTTTCTCAATAATAAAATGTGTACACCGACATACATTAAAATATCATTCATAGAGTTTTATAAACTAAAATCATTCTTACAACGAAATATTCGATAAAGAAACCAAGTCCCATTTTATCTTCATCCATACACCATGACATATAGCTTTAAAATAAGATACGAACTCCGCTTCCATGGGGGAAGTAGCAATCAAGGTTGGTATGCACTTTTCAAGAAACAACACCACCAGCTAACATGAAAATGTAACCGGATTTTTATTTTCAATTAATGCAAGTAGCAAAATCTTAATCGGAGTAACCGTTGACCTCCAAATTATAATCTCGTCTATACATAAGCATCTAGTACTTGGTTCCTTGAAGGTACCTCATTACTTTCTTTGCATATTTCTGGTTACACCCTGATTTTTAAACAGCGCGAGTCTATTTTTTTTTTTCAAAATAAATTGATAAAAATACCAAGTCAAAACCTTATATGAAGAAAATACTTTTGGATAAAATATTTAAGTCGTAACACAACGACAAATACCAACAATCATTACAATAAGCGGAAATGGTTTTGAACGAAAATCCAAAGTATCCAAATATAAAAAATACACTAGCTAAAATAGTTTGTTTCAAATGCATAAGTTCCCTTTTTACAACAACAACCTTGAAATAAGAAAGGGAAATAAATAAAACTCTTAAATAGAACCCTAAGCTGATCATTAATCTAACTGAGGGTGACTGGGTATTCAGAATCCACGAGCGGCATCAAGCCCCACTGCTTTCGATCACAAATCCAAACTCATCGCTATGCCACACCTTATGACGAACCTAGTTCTCATCTGAGGGCAAAACCCAGATTTCCCCAGTAATTGTAAAGGGTCACCAACTGAAATTAACAGATATCACATAGCATTCAAATTTTAAATGCGCAAAATAACCTTTCAACTTAGCATACATCTAGAAAGGGTTTTCATATGCTAAACATGCATAAACAAGTTGAAAAAAAATGAAGTTTTGGACAAAACTGCACTGTCGTATTCGAATATAGCACTGTCGTAGCCGACTACGAGTGCTAAGTCAGTAGCTTAAACAACACATATGTAGTCGACTACAAGACAGGATGTAGTCGACTACGAGACAAGACAGTAGCAAAAAAACACATTTTCGTATTCGAATACAGCATGGTTGTAGCTGAATACAACTGCGAAAAATGCAGATTTTCAGTTTTGAAAATGGCTCGAAAACATTTAACACTTTCGATACAAAGTCCAATCAATAACACATCGAACATTCATAATATCAATACATAATTACACCCAATTAATCTCCACAAATTCACACATCAATCACACATCAAACATTCATAACATCAATTATGAACACATAATTACATCGAAACTTAATCAACACAAATTCACACCTCAAAGTAATTACGACACGATAACAAACAACAAACGAGTATGTATATACAATCATCATAGTATAACAAACATGACTCGCGTGCCAAGCACCCTAATGCAATGCGTATATGCCAATGCACATGATTCCGGAATTCCAAACCAAAACCCTCCTCGAAGGGGCGTAAATCATAATTGTACCGCCTATCACAGGCCGAAGTACTAATTACCAAGGTGCAGTCGCTCACAGACTAGTATGATTTATTAAAGTGTCGCCTCTCACAGGCTTTACACTGTTTTCTAGAGCGCAATCGCTCACATATCAGCATAACTAGAATGCAATCTCTCATAGAACAACACGACACAATAATCCCCGTAAGGATAAGATGAACCAACAGATCACATGGCATCACCTTGTGGCCCATCACGGTCACCACTATCACCATGGCACCATCGCGGTCACCATGTACTATGAAATGCATGAGCATACTCTGACTCATTTCACCACAAACATTAAGTAAATGCAGCTATTAAAAGATTCCCCATTTTTAATGCTCATTTAACACTAATGATTTTTCAAATTCAACACAGAGCATACTCAAACATATTTAACTCATAGTTCCACAACTCACACCAGATCATACCAATTCATTGTTTCACAAAATCCACACATAAAACACATCTCAAAATTCATAATATTAATTATGAACACATCAATCACACCAAACATGAATCACCACAACCCACACCTCAAACACATTAAAATCAACTTCCACAATTTCACATTAAATTCAATTCACAATACATACTAAATTTCATCAATTCATTTTTCACAAAAACAACACATAAATCACATTAATTCAAAACTCCACATTTTTAAACCTAAACCACCTATATTAAATCTCCAAAATTTTCAACCATAATCACCAAATTCAAAACTCCATATTTCCAAACATAAACCAACAAATTTAATCTCCACAACACCATAAATCCCATTAAATTCCTTTTTCCCAAATTCACACATAAACTCCATCAAAATCAAACTCCACAAATACAAATATAGAGTCCTATATGCAAGCTAAAAATTTGGAAGGAGCCCTTACCTCAACGGTAGCTCTAACAACCGATTATGGCACCGCAATTAATTCCGCTAAAAACTTTGCTCGCGTCGTCGCTTCGAAAACAAGCTCACTAGCATCACAACGTGGCAAGGAGCAACTTTCCTTTCTGTCACTTCTCGAATGGAAGCTTAGATCTAGGTGAGAAGCGAGGGTTTACGTTTGGTGGTTTTGGAAACCACTAACACGGTTTCGAAGCAAAGAAAGAAGAAGAAGAAGGCGTACGTGAAGTTGGGAGGGAAACATGTTTCTGCTTTCTCCTTTCTAATCTTTCTCTTACATATATACATATATATATATATATATATATATATTACTAATTCACCAAATATATATATATATATATATATGTATATATATATTACTAATTCACCAAATATATATATATATATATATATATATATATAGGTTTTGAAAGTTATATATATTACTAGTTCACCAAATATATATATATATTAAACCAAACCAACAAATATCTAAATATTCTTACCCACATCACTTTTCTCACATCTCAAACTATTTTGATAAAAATATTTACTCTCGTCGCAACTCAATTGACAGATAAAATTTCCAGCGACCAGTAATATTTTTAACAAAACTGTCCGGTATTAAATTCTTCGCAACGTAAATAAATTATTCTTCGACGAATAATTTTAACCGGATCTAAAATATATATATAATAAACATATAACGAACTCTATTACAATATGCTTTTGGTACTTAATTCACAAAATGAATTAAAATTGGGCTAAATGGCTCAGTAATTTAACACCAAATATACTGAAATTGCATAAATTAGAATTTAAAATTAAGGGTCTTACATTTCTAGTGTTCCATACCTTGATTACTCTAATATATGCCTAACATCCCAATTGCAATTGGAGTGTCTGGGTGATGATTTTCTAAAACTTCATCAGGGGAATATGACTGTGGGCGAATATGCCGCTAAGTTTGAGACATTGTCAAGGCATTTTAGTTTTTTCTGTGAAGTACGAGATTCAAGATTCTGTTTTATCCTTGGGAATTCAACGTTTCCAAGTTCTTGTGGAAAAGTGTAGAGAAGTGGAGGATATGAAATATAGAAGGGCCAACCGTGGAGGGAACTTTAGTTTAGGGGGGACTAGTCGGGAGAGTTATCAGGGCAACAAAGGGAAACAAATTGCTAAGCCCTATAACCGACCTTAGAACAACAACAGGGGTCAGAATCACCCGGAGAACCAGAATTTCATAAGGCAATTAGGACAAGGAAATCAATGTTTCCAATGTGGTGGAGAGGGACATTATGCTAATGATTGCACCTCTAAGGGACTTACTTCCTACAATTCCAGAAGCCAGGGCACATTGCGAGGGACTGTAAAGCTCCAAAGGTGGAACCGGTTGTGAATGCAACTAGGGCTGCTCGTCCTACTGCTAGAGGACGCGTTTATTGCATGGGTGCTGAAGCTGGAAATCCATCTAGCGATCTGATTTAACGTGACTGTGAGATTGCAGGCAACACTCTAAATGCACTTTTTGATTCGGAGGAAACCCATTCCTTCATTGCTATGGATTGTGTGAATAGTTCGAAGTTATATATGTTGCCTCTACCTTTTGATTTGGTTGTTTCCACACCTGCTAAGACGTTGACAGTGAATACTGCATGATTACAATGTCAAGTGACTATTCAGAATAGGGATTTCTTGATTAATTTGATTTGTCTACCTCTACAATCACTCGAGGTCATTCTCGGCATGGATTAGATGTCGTTTCATTATGTGATTGTGGATTGTGCTCGCAAACTGGTTCTTTTCCCTGAACTAGGAGTTGTTAAGTATCTAGCTGCTAACAAACTCAGGGTGTCACTAAGAGAAGGAACTCATGAGGTTTGGTCTTTGGCTAACGTGGAGGCAAAAATAAAGGATAACATAGAAGACGTGGTGCTTGTCAAGGAGTACCTGGACGTATTTCCAACAGAAATTCCAAGATTACCGCCAGTAAGAGAGGTGGAATTTTTCATTGATTTGCACCCAGGAATCGGACCAATTTCGATTGCGCCGTATCGAATTTCGCCATTGGAATTAAATGAGCTCAAAGGCCAAATTGAAGATTTGTTGGAGAAGAAATTTATTAGATCAAGTGTATCACCTTGGGCAGCTCAGGTGTTGCTAGTTAAGAAGAAGGACGGAAGCTCACGCTTATGTGTGGATTATCGGCAACTTAATAAGGTGACTATTAAGAATCGATATCCTTTGCCATGTATTGATAATTTGATGGATCATTTGAGAGGAGCCGCGATATTTTCAAAGATTGATTTGAAGTCGGGTTACCATCAGATCCGAGTAAGAGAAGAAGATATTCAGAAAACTGCTTTCAGAACTGATTATGGACATTATGAATATCTGGTTATGCCATTTGGAGTTACCAATGCACCAACAATTTTTATGGATTGCATGAACAGAATCTTTAGTCCATTTCTGGATAAATTTGTTGTGGTGTTGATCGATGATCTTCTGATTTATTCAAGGACTGCGGAAGAACATGAAGAGCATTTGCGCCAATTGTATGCCAATTTGGAAATTGTGAGTTTTGGCTGGAGGAAGTGAATTTCTTAGGTCATGTGATAACTAAGGAAGGAATCGCTGTAGATCCGACAAAGATTGGGTCAGTCATTGCTTGGAAACAGCCTCAGACTGTCACTGACATACAAAGTTTTGTTGGACTAGCTGGTTACTACAGAAGGTTTATTGAAGGTTTTGCGAAGATTGTAGCTCTGTTAACGCGACTTACCAAAAAGGATCAACCATTTGCATGGACGGAGGAGTGTGAGGAAAATTTTTAGTTACTAAAGAAAAAGTTGACGACCTCACCAGTTTTGATCCTACCGCAACCAGAAGAACCGTATGAAGTTTACTGTGATGCAACACAAGAAAGCTATAGCTTACGCCTCAAGGCAATTGAAGATTCATGAAAGGAACTTTCCTACTCATGATTTAGAGCTTGCTGCTGTAGTTTTTGCATTGAAGATTTGGAGGCACTACTTATATGGAGGCACGTTCAGAGTGTTCAGTGACCATAAAAGCTTGAAATATTTGTTTGATCGGAAGGAATTGAACATGTGACAGAGGAGATGGATGGAGACTCTCAAGGATTTTGATTTCACACTACAGTATCACCCTGGGAAGGCCAATGTAGTGGCTGATGCATTGAGTAGAAGAAGTGTATCAGTGTCTTCATTAGTGATGGCTAGACAACAAGAGTTGTGGGAAGCATTCAGAGACTTACACTTGAACGTAGAGTTTGCACCGGGAATTTTGAAATTTGGAAAGATTAAGATTTTGAGTGGACTACTTGAAGACATCACGAATTCTCAAAATGACGTTTTACTTCAAGAGAAGAGGAACCTAATAGTGCAAGGGAAAACGAATGAGTTTAAGATTGGGCCAGATAATATTTTGAGATGTAATGAGAGAATTTGTGTACCAGAAGTTGCAGATCTGAGGAAAACAATTTTAGACGAAGCCCATAAAAGTAAATTGAGTATTCATCCTGGAGCGACAAAAAGATGTATTAGGATTTGAGGCAGAACTATTGGTGGCCCGGAATGAAAAGGCATGTGGCGGAGTATGTGTCAACTTGTTTAACTTGTCAGAAAGCGAAAGTGGAGCATCAACGGCTTGTTGGAATGTTGCAACCGTTAGACATACCTGAATGGAAGTGGGACAGGATTTCCATGGACTTCATAACTAGATTGCCGAAAACAAGGAGAAAGAATGATTCTATATGGGTGATAGTGGATCGATTGACTAAATCCGCACACTTTTTACCAGTGAAGACCTTCTATAAGGTAGATAAGCTAACGGAGATCTACATTACTGAGATTGTGAAATTACACGGAGTACCATCGAGTATTGTGTCAGACCGTGATCCGAAATTCACGTCGCACTTTTGGGGAGCATTACATGATGCGTTGGGAACGAAATTAATGCTGAGTTCAGCTTACCATCCGCAGACGGACGAACAGACGAAGAGAACAAATCAGTCCTTGGAAGATCTTTTGAGAGCATGTGTATTGGATGATAGAGGAAGTTGGGATGATGTACTTCCATTGGTTGAATTTACTTATAACAATAGTTTTCACGCAAGTATTGGAATGGAACCATATGAAGCTTTATATGGGCGCAAGTGTCAAACTCCTTTGTGTTGGTATAAGGACGGTGAAAGTATGATTGTAGGACCTGAGATGGTACAACAGACTACGGATAAGGTGAAGAAGATAAAGGAGAAAATGAAGATTTCACAAGATCGTCAGAAGAGTTATAAGGACAAGCGTCGCAGACCTCTAGAATTTGAGCAGGGTGACTATGTGTTTTTGAGAGTCACGCCTAAGACTGGAGTTGGTAGAGCCTTGAAATCGTAGAGATTGACTCCTAAATTTATTGGACCATATCAGACTTCTGCACGAATCAGACCGGCAGCCTATCGGATTGCTTTGCCTCCGATACTATCTAATATTCACGACGTGTTTCATGTGTCGCAGTTAAGGAAATACATTTCGGATCCGTCGCATGTGATTGAACCAGACACAATTCAGCTGAAGGAGAATTTGTCACTCGAAGTACCACCTGTGAGGATTGATGACAGGAAGATTAAGCGATTAAAGAACAAAGATGTTTCGTTGGTCAAAGTGATTTGGAATCCAACTACCGCAGATGAGACTTGGGAATTGGAGAGCAAGATGAGAGAACAACACCCTGAATTGTTTATCGACGCGTAGTTTCGAGGACAAAACTAATTTTAGGGGGGTAGAATGTAAGACCCGTAGTTTTAATTTGTACTTTTTGTATTTTGATGTGTTTTTATGTTGAATTCTAAGGCTTTTTAGCCAGTTTTATTGGTATTTTATATGTTAAATGCCATAAATATTTTGTTGAGATCCGTTTGAAAATTATTGGGCAAGAAATAATTTATTTACGTTGCGGAGAATTTATTACAGGACTGTTTTGTTAAAAATATCTATAGTTGCTAAAAAATTTACCTGTCAATTGAGTTGCAATGAGAATAGATATTTTTATCAAAATAGTTGGGGTGTGTGTGAGAGTTTTTCAAATTTGTTGGTTTGGGACAAATGTAAATATATATATATATATATATTAATTGGTGAGTTGGTAACATATATGTATATATATATATTGTTTTGTTATATATATCTATATATATATATATATAAAAGGGAAGGAAGAGAAGAAGAAAAAAAAGAAAAAACAAAAAGAAAACATTTTCCTCTGTTTCGTGTACGCCTACTCCATCTTCTTCTTCTTCTTCTTCTTCTTCTTCTTCTTCTTTGTTTTCCAAAAACCGTCAAACGTAAAACCTCATTTATCACCTAGATCTAAGCTTCCTCTCGCAAAGTGATTGAAGAGAAAGTTGCTCCTTGTCACGTTGCGGTGCTAGTGAACTAGTTTTGGAAGCGTCGTTGTGAGCGAAGTTTTATCGGGATTTAATCGCGGTGCCGTAATCGATTATTCGAGCTACCGTTGAGGTAAGGGCTCCTTCCAAACTTTTAGTTTGCATTTAAGACCTTATTTGTGAGGTTGGGGAAAATAAATTTGGTGCGTTTAAGGTGTAATGTTGTGGGAAATGAATTTAATGCGTTTTATGAGTGAAATGGTGGAATTGAATTTAATGGGTTTTGAGGTGTGGGTGGTGATGATTTTTGTTTGGTGTGTTTGATGTATTTTTGGGTAATATTATGAATGTTGAAATTTGCTTTATGTTTGAAGATGTGGGGTTTTGAATAGATGCAATTTGTGTGTGGTTGTTGTGTAAAATGAATTGATGAGATTGGTGTATATGGTGATTTGAATTCAATGTGAATTGTGATTTAAATTTCATGTGATTTGAGGATTATATGTGTTGAGTATGCTCTATGTTAAATTTGAAAATCATTAGTGTTAAATGAGCATTAAAAATGGGAAATCTTTTAATAGCTGCATTTACTTAATGATTGTGGTGTTACGAGTCACAATATGCTCATGTATTTCATAGTACATGGTGACCGGATGGGCCATGGTGATAATGGTGACTGGATGGACCTTGGTGATAATGGTGACCGGATGGGCCATGGTGATAATGGTGACCGGATGGGCCACGAGATGATGTCATGTGCATTGGCATATACACATTGCATTAGGGTGCTTGGCACGCGAGTCATGTTTGATATATTATGATGGTGGTGTATACATACTTGATTGTTGTGTGTGACAGTGTTGTATGTGATGCTGGTGATTGATTGACTTGGTGTTGAAAGTGTTAGAATGATTTTGAAATGTTTCAAAACTGAAAATTTGCCATTTTTACAGTTGTATTCGAATACAACAGGGTCGTAGTCGAATACAAATATGCTGTATTTGCTACTGACTTGTGAATTCGCACTTGTATTCGGCTACGGGGATGTCGTAGTCGAATACATATATCAAATTTTTGCCACTGACTTCGCAATTGTATTTGAATACACGGTGGTTGTATTCGAATACTAAAAGTGTAGGATTTTTCACTTTTTTCGCATCTGTATTCGAATACAAGGAGGTTGTATTCAAATACAGTAATGCTGTTTTTGCTGGTTTTCGCATCTGTATTCGAATACGACAGTGCAGTTTTGTCCAAAACTTCATTTTTTTCAACTTGTTTATGCATGTTTAGCATATGCAAACCCTTTCTAGATGTATGCTAAGTTGAAAGGTTATTTTGTGCATTTAAAATTGATATGCTATGTGATATTTTTTAATTTCGGTTGGTGACCCTTTACAATTTTGTGGAAATCTGGGCTTTGCCCTCAGATGAGATTCAGGACCGTCCTACCGATTAGTACCCTAGAGAGGGGAAGGTTGTTAGTCATGGCTGATCGGAGCCGTGTCAGGAGTTTTGTGCTGGGCGCGTGGAGACCACCCGGGGTGTATAGCTTTTTGTAGCATGATCAGATTAGGTGACTGTATAGGGACTAGAAGTCTTTCTTTTGTGGTTGTATTTATTTATTTTGGGAAGACTGTATCTATACCTATATTGTCAACTTGACTTTTATTTTGATGGGTCCTTGTAACATTTTTTTTGATGTAACGTGGAGAATTTAAAATGCTTGGGCAGTGCTTTTGTACAGGTGTCTGCAGAGAATACCCCAGGGATATGAGCTATGTCTGATAGGTCTCATAGCCCCAGTGTATTTTTCTGTTTAAATACTTTTGACTTTTATTTCAAAACTAATTCCGCTGTTGCAAATCTTGTTGACTTTGTCGTTGAGATACGGCTTAAATATTTTATCCAAAAGTATTCCTTTTATTCATTCATTTATTTACTTATTTATTTATTTATGGATTTGAATTTGTTTTTTTTTAAAAAAATCAGGCTGTTACACTAAGGAAGTAGAAAAGTGACGGCAATAGTGAGAAAATGAGAAGAGACGAAAAAGGATTGGTTCCAGTGGTGGTAACAGGTGTGTAGCAAACTTGCTCCGTTTGATCTACAATTTTAGTATGTTATTTCTATCACTGAGTTTGTTATTTTAATATACAGTCAGAGCAGTTTTACCTTCTCTGAGAGTTATTGTAGAATACCAACTTTAGTGGAAGGTTATAAGGTTGTTGTTGTTGTTGATTGATGTTCCCTATTGTTATTAGGAAGACTTTGGTGTACCCATGAATTATTATAGTGGAAGTTTTTACTGGAATAGGTCCTGTGGTTTTTATTCTCTCAATTTGAGGGAAGTTTTCCACGTTACAAATTGTGCTTGTCTCATATTTAATTTTCTGTCAATTATTATTGCTTTTGGAATTATATTTTCTTTTTGGCCATTTATCTACACAGGTTGGGAGGGGGGGGG
>JBBPBQ010000002.1:35000435-35020987 GCA_037974755.1 Cicer yamashitae | reverse complement strand
GGGGGGGGGGGGGGGAATATTTCGCACTATTGAGATAGTTATCTCTAATTATCTCTGGTTTTTTCCCAACAATAGGAAATATAATTGGTATCATCAGAAGATATTTTTGATTCTAGATTTTCAATGACTTCAACTTCTATATTAGAGGCATAGTTAACATGACCCTCAATAGAGGGTGAGTTTGGGTCAGATCCAAGTGTTGGAGATGATGAGAGTGTAGGTGAGCTAGAGATTAATTTTATTGGTTGAGAGTCAGATGGTAGAGTTTCAGATTCAAGTTGAGATGGGGATTCAATGGCTAGAATGGTTGTACTTACAGAAATTCAGTGTGTAGGGAGTAAGGGTTTCTCAGGTAACTTGCAACTTCTAGGGTAGCACTTAGGTGATCTAGAAAACCATCATTGGAAATCTAATATGATGATTTAGAAGATACATGACTTCTTTCAAAAACAAGTTCAAAAGTTAGAATGTTATATATTGAGGGTTCAATAGAATATGTGTTTTGTGGATTAGATCAGTGGTTTAGACAGGTTCAGCTGACTACATATGGTTCCACATCTAGTTTAGGTAAAGTGTTGAAATTTAGTGTGGGTTGCAACAGAGGGTAAGTTTTGAGGTTCAAACACAGATGAATCTATAACACATTACTAACATTATCTACAGAGTTAGAAATAATATCAAAAGCAAAGACTAGTACCTTGTGTTTTTGTTTCAGAGTTGGGCATTGAACTTCCTCATTAGCTTCCTCTGTTAATTTTGATTCCTCTTCTACAATAGTCAGAGTTACCTTCGCTTTTCTCATCCTCTTTTCCTCAAACTCAGGATTGGCCTTTGTAGAGGAAATTACTGTAAAGAAATATCAGGATTCTTATTTTCCTGTTCTTCTATAGCCATTCAGATGTACTGCTAGATGACTTCCATGTTATCCTCTTCATAAATGGAAAAGTAGAAATTTTCCACCATAATGGGAGTTATTCTTGTCCACTTGATTGACGTCTCTCCTTCTTCATTTTCCTTTCCACAGTAGGCCTTACACATTCTTTTGTAGTCAAAAGTTACATCTTGATACCGTTATTAAACAATAGGAAAAAAGAGAACTGTATATACTCATCCCTTATATTCCCCTCAACATCTTCTAAATATTTGATTAAAGGGGTTCTTTCTACGAAAGTAGAGATAAGTCTTGAGTAGGGAGTTTTCTTAATCTTCCCCGTCCTTGAGATGATGACATTGTTTTTCATGTGATCCAAGATTTGGTCAGGCAAGTTCACTTTCGGTTCCTTAGAATCTTCAAAAAGTTCCTTGGTAATCTTAGATAGACCAACTATTTTTAAAAATCCACTCATATGTTCGAGACATTCATCCAAACACCTTGTCACAACAGCAATTATTGGTCAAGTGATTTTTATCCGAGTTCCCATCAAATTGCTTGCGATTTAATTATCTGTAGTAACATGTTGTCAAAACTCCTTTACGCGTATGTCGTATATTTTGAGTTGTTGAAGGTTCAAAAAGTTGAACCAACCCATTTAAGATAAATTATTGATGAAATCAAACCTGCTAGATTCTTGAAATCTACTCTTAATTCATCCAAGGTTTCAAGTTTGTTAGCATTTCAATGCATTGTTGGAGATTTTCTAGAAGCCATTCAAAGGTGAAAAACAATTGTGTGGAGGTAGCGGGTGATTGTGAGTTTTGGTGGTTTTGTTCAAACGATTGAGTTTATAATTTTTGAAATAAAAATAAAAGAAAGTTAAAAAAATGACGGAAGAGTTGTGATCAATGTGATGTTCTCGAATTACGCACAAATCATTTTAATTTCTCCTGAACAGGTGAGAGAAACTATGAATGTTAGAGTACAAACAATCATTAAAAAAAACAATTTCAGATGCAGAGACAAACATTTCCATTTTGTCCAACCAAAGTTTTTAAAACAAATGTTTACTAAAGGCAGAAAAAAAAACTTCAATTCACATAGAAAGAATGAAGATTTATTTTAGTTGGAACCAAACTCATTTTTTTTACTTAGAGTTTTTATGATAATAAAAGTATTTTATGAGAACAATATTTTTGACTTCAAAGAGTATGAAAGAAGATATGATCAAAATTTGTAGAATCTACAACAAAATATGAACAAAATCAATCTGAAGAATTTTACAAACACAATCTGAAAAAAATACGAACAAAATCAATCTGAAGAATTTATAATCTCAATCTAAATAAAAAAGGAACATAATCTATTTGAAGAATTTACAAACGTAATCTGAACAAAATACAATTCCGAATTAAAAAAGGACTAAATTGAAGCCCACATTTTAACTATAAATAGACACTCAAGGCTGAAGAAGAAAATCATCGAAAAGCAGAAAATAGTAGTCTTAGAGTTCAAAGAGAGAAACACTTGTTCAAGTTAGAAATATTTCTTGAGTGTTCTTTTCTTAGAGTGTGAGAGTTATTATTATCATCAGTTTTTTAGAAGCAACTACTCAAGTTCCAATCTTTTGTATCCAACCCGATAGTGGTTTAGTTCCTTCTTCAATCTGGGGTTGTCAGTTTGTTAGGAGAAGACTTGGCTTGAAGGGTCAAAGTGGTTAGTTCCTCAAAAGTCTAGGGTTGTCAGGTTGTTTGGGAAGACTGGTTTGGAAGGTCAGGTGCTTTGTAATTCAAGGTATTTCAATCAGTGGATTAAAGCCTTCTGAATGAGGGGACTAGATGTAGCCAAGTTAATGGTGAACAAGGATAAATCTACGTGTCAAATTATTTATGTTTTCATTGCTTGATGCCTCTTAATCTGACTGCTTCTACTCCAAGTAAGTCACCAAAACCAAACTAGTTTTTATTAATTTATAAATTATCAAAAAGTTGTCAACTTTGGCAAACACAATTCAATTCCCCTTCTAGTGTTTGCACCTTCAATTGGCATCAGAGCTCGGTCTCAAGACTGAGCACTTTACAGTGTTTGGGAAAAGATTAAAGGGTTCAATATGTCCAGATTCAGTGAAGAAGCTGTTGGAGGAACAGCATTAGACCACCTCTGTTTGATGGAAAACGTTTTGAGTATTGGAAAGACAGACTAAGAAGTTTCTATATTTCACAAGATCCTGAACTTTGGGACTTGGTGGATGATGGTTATATTGTTCCGAATAATAATGATGGTATTCAAATTCAAAGAAAGGAGATGAATGCTGATCAGAAGAAGATGTACAAGATGCCTCATAAGTCCTGAACATTCATGATAAATGCAATCAACTGCAAGGAGTTTGACAAGTGCACCAACAAAGAGACAACAAATAGTATGTATGATAGTCTGATTCTGACCTATAAAGGAAGCAAGCAAGTTCAAGAAGCAAAGGCCAACCTCCTAGTCAAAAAGTATGAGTTGTTCAAGATGGAAGAAGATGACGACATTGAAACAATGTTTTTCAAGATTCCAGACCCTGGTCTCAGGATTAAAGGTACTTTAGAAGAGTTATACTACTGCTGATCATGTGAAGAAAATTATTAGGAGTCTAACAAGCAAGTGGAGACCTAAGACCACTGCCATTCAGAAATATGATAAGAAAAACATCATCTACTTTGGATGCAATGAATCTGGACATATCAAGTCAGATTATTCAAATATGGAGAAAAGGATACCCTAGAGGAAAGATTCCAAACCCAAGAAGAAGAGTCTGATGGCTACATGGGATGATTCTGAGCATCCTCTGACGATGAACAAGTAGATTTGGCTATGATGGCTCATACCAACTCTGTCTCTGGATCCAACACAGATTCTAACTCTGGAAGTGAATCAACAGATGAAGAAATTGAGGTAATTTCTGACTTTACTCGATCTGATTTAATTACTGCTATAAATGATTTTTTAAATAATAATCACAAATTGTCTTTAAAACTAAAAACACTTAGGAAAGAAAATACAAATATAACTCAAAAAGCTAATGCTTTAAAGAATCAAAGTGTTGAATTTAAAACAGAAAATCCAACTCTAAAAACTGATAGTATTGAACTTAAAATAGAGAATGCAAATTTGAAAACTGATATTGGTGAACTTAAGGTTAAAAATCTAACTCTAAAAAGCAATCATAGTTCAACATCAATTAAAAATACCACATGTAACTTTGATAAGCATGAACAAGTATTTCAAGATTTTCTTGCTAATGGTATGGAAAGAAGCAAATATGCTTCTATGATTGATGAAGTTAGTAGAAATGGTAAAAGAGGTATAGGATTTGAAGAAACTGTAATTGAACTTAAACCTATTCCCTCTGATATCTTGTGTACTATTTGCTCTAAGAAAGGTCACTCCAAATTATCATGTCCCATGTTAAATACAAGGAAAGACAAGAAACCTTTCAAGACTAACAAACCAGGACCCAACCAAATTTGGTTACCTAAGAGCAAAATTATCTTTGTTGCAGATGTCCTCAATAATCAAGTTAAAACACCAATCATGGTACTTGGACAGTGGATGCTTGCGACATATGACGGGAGAAAAGTCTATGTTCCAAGAACTAACTTTGAGCAAATGAGGCAGAGTGACTTTTGGAGGAAAGAAAAAAGGCCAAATCATTGGTCAAGGTACAGTTAGTAATGGTACTTCCCCTTCTATTAAAGATGAATCCCACAAAGTGTTTATCACATTTTGCAAACAAATAATGAATGAAATCAGGTCTTAAGATTGTAACAATTAGAAGTGATCATGGAGGAGAATTTGAAAACAAGTTCTTTGAAAGTTTTTGTGATGAGAATGAAATCTCTCACAACTTCTCCTTTCCTAGAACACCCCAACAAAATGGAGTTGTAGAAAGAAAGAATAGATCACTCCAAGAAATGGGCAGAACCATGTTAAATGATATGAATGTTGCAAAACACTTTTGGGCTGAAGCAATTAATACTGCATGTTGTATTCAAAATAGAGTCTATATTGAATAAAACACCATATGAATTGTGGAAAGGTAAAAAGCCTAACATCTCTTATTTTAAATAATTTGTTTGTACTTGTTATATGTTAAACACTAAGGAAAACTTTGGTAAATTTGATTCTAGATCTCAAAAGTGTACCTTAATTGGATACTCTAAAAGATCCAAGGCTTATAGAGTGTTTAATAGGGAAACTCTTATTGTGGAAGAATCCATACATGTTAAATTTGACGACTAACAACTTGACCTTGAAAAGTCAAAGCAAGATGATGATAGTGCAGGTTTATCGGAACCAAAGGAAGCAGATGCAAACAAACCAAAAGAACTTGAAAAATCAGAGGATACATGCAAATTAGAAGAATATGACAAATATTCAATGGATGAATCTGATCAAGTTAGAAATAGTCAAGATAAGTCAATAGAAAGATCTAGATGGAAGTACTAGTCATCTCATCCTGAAACTTTAATCATTGGAAGTGCAAGTGATTCTTTGAGGACTAGATCATCACTTAAAGATACCATTTTTTTGTCTTACTCTCATTAGTTGAGCATACCTCTATTGATGAAGTATTGGTAGATGATGGATGGATTCTTGCAATGCAAGAAGAGTTAAATGAATTTGAGAGGAATGATGTTTGGGATCTAGTACCTAGACAAGAGAAGAACATTATTGGAACCAAGTGGCTTTTCAGAAACAAGCTAAATGAAAAAGATGAAGTGGTCATAAACAAGGCAAGACTTGTAGCACAAGGCTACAGTCAGCAAGAGGGCATTGATTACACTGAGACATTTGCTTCAGTGGCCAGGTTAGAAGCTATTCCTATCCTATTTTCTTTTGCTACAAATAATAACATTACATTATTTCAAATGGATGTTAAAAGTGCTTTTCGAAATGGTTATATAAGTGAAGAAGTCTATGTTAAAAAACCCCCAAGTTTTGAAAGTTCTGGATTTCCAAATCATGTTTTTAAGCTTAGGAAATCTCTCTATGGTCTAAAACAAGCACCTAGGGCATGGTATGATAGAGTTAGTATTTTCTTGGTTAAAAATAACTTTGAAAGAGGACAAGTAGATAATACACTTTTTAGAAAATCAATAGGAGATAACATTCTTATTATTCAAATTTATGTTGATGACATTGTTTTTGGATCTACTAATGGCACACTTTGTCAAGAATTTTTTAAATTGATGCAGCTTGAATTTCAAATGAGTATGACGGGAGAAATTAAGTTCTTCATAGGAATACAAATTTAGCAAAGTCAAAAAGGTATATACATTCATCAAACTAAATATACAAAAGAGCTTCTTAGGAATATACAAAAGAGCTTTTTTGAGTGTTCTTTTCTAAGAGTGTGAGAGTTATTATTATCATCAACTTTTTTGAAGCAACTACTAAAGTTCCAATCTTTTGTATCCAACCCGATAGTGGTTTAGTTCCTTCTTCAATCTGGGGTTGTCAGGTTGTTAGGATAAGACTTGGCTTGTAGGGTCAAGGTGGTTAGTTCCTCAAAAGTCTGGGGTTGTCAGGCTGTTTGGGAAGACTGGCTTGGAAGGCCAGGTGCTTTGTAATTCAAGGTATTTCAATTAGTGGATTAAAGAATTCTGAATGAGGGGACTCGATGTAACCAAGTTAGTGGTGAACAAGGATAAAACTACGTGTCAAATTATTTATGCTTTCATTGCTTGCTGCCTCTGAATCCGATTGCTTCTACTCCAAGTAAGCCACCATAACCAAACTAGTTTTTATTTATTTATAAATTATCAAAAATTTGTCAACTTTGGCAAAAAAAATCCAACCCTCTTCTCGGGTTTGCACCTTTAATTTTAGTATAGGCAAATTAAAGTTCATTTTACAAGAGGCAAGCAACACAAAGCCTAAATGCTCATTCTTTTATAAAGCGAATGTTTAAATTCTTCTTTAAATAGCTAAATCTATCTTTAACAAGGGTTTTTGTAAAGATATACGTTGGTTGATTGTTAGAGTCAACAAATTGTATGTCAAGAATACCCTTTTTGAGCATAGTCTCTAATAAAATGATGTTTAGTCTCAACATTTTTTACTCTAGAATGTAAAATTGGATTTTTTGTTAAAAATATAGCAGAGGTATTTGTACATAAAATACGAATGTTACTCTCATTTATTTGTTAATCTTTAGGTTGATGTTTCATTTAAAGTAGTTATGTGCTACAACTTACTTTTGAAATATATTATGCTTCTATAGGTAAGATAATTGGACACAACACAATAGGTAGTGACTTTCTTCCCTCTGTTAAGAATGTTTTATTTGTAAAAGGACTAATGTATAATCTACTGAGCATAAGTCAATTAAGCGACAATGGTTATGATGTAGTCGTCAATCCAAAGTCTTGTAAGGAAATAACTCAACTAGATGGATCCATACTATTTACTAGCCAAAGGAAAAATAACATTTACAAAATACACTTATCTAACTTGAACAAATAAGAAGTTAAGTGTCCTATGTCTGTAAGCAATGAACAACTGATATGGCACAAAAGATTTGGACATGCCAACTTGAGGTTAATCTCAAATTTAAAAATACTTGAATTAGTCAAAGACTCGCCTAATCTTAAATACAATTCAGATGTTCTTTGTGAGGCATGTTAGAAAGGGAAACAAACAAAATCATTATTTTATTCTAAAAATGTTGTTTCCATGTCTAGACCATTTGAACTTTTACATATTGATATTTTTGGCCCTGTAAAGATTGCCTCTGTTAGTGGTAAAAATTATGGACTCGTTATTGTTGATGACTATTCCATATCGACATGGGTAAAATTCCTAAAACACAAAGATCAGTCAAATAAAGTATTCACTACCTTCTGCAAACAAGTGCTAAATGAAAAAAGGTTTTTGTATCACAACGATTCGTAGTGATCATGGAGGTGAATTTTAAAGCAAGCTTTTTGAAAACTTCTATGAAGTTAATGGCATTTTACATAATTTTTCTTCTCCTAAAACACCCAAACAAAATGGTGTTGTAGAAAGTAAAAACATATCTCTTCAAAAATGGCACGCACCATGATTCACGAAATGCACGCACCAGTATACAACAAAGAAACACTGATTGTTGAGGAATCAATCAATGTCAAGTTTGATGAAAAAAAACTTGACCCTAAAAAGTCAAAGCTAGATGTAGACTTTGGAGATTTATTGATTGCAGAGGAACCAATCACTTCAAAGGAACCAGGTAAAACTGTTGGAACCAAGTTGATTTTATACTTAAGAGTTTTATTGATAGCAAAAGTATTTTATGACAACAATATATTTGACTTCAAAGAGTATGAAAGAAGATCCGATCAAGATTTGTAGAAGATTTGAAGAAGATTTATCTACAACAAATTATGAACAAAATCAATCTGAAGAATTTACAATCGCAATCTGAACAAAATAAAAATAGAATCAATATGAAAAATTTACAATCTCAATCTAAACAAAATAGGAACAAAATCAATTTGAAGAAGAATTTACAAACGCAATCTGAATAAAATACAATTCAGAATTAAACAAGGACTAAATTGAAGCCCAAATTTTAATTATAAATAGATACTCAAGGCTGAAGAAGAAAATTGTAAGACTCTGAATTTTCTAAACTCTAATTTCTATAATTTTGTTGTATTTTGTGTTGAATTGCTCAGACTATTAGCCCAATTTTTATTTTATGAAATTAAGTACGAAAAGTATAATTTTGTTAGAGTTAATAATATATTTTTGGAGAACCGATTAAAATTATTTATTAGAGTATAATTTAATTAAGTTACAAAATATTTATTATCGATAAAAATTTTATAGTGTCACATGTTGCTGATAAATTCATCTGTCAATTTGGCTGCGATGAGAGTAGATATTTTTTATTAAATTAAATTGAGAAGTGAGTGATGTGATGTGTGTAAGAGTGTTTAGATTTTGTAATGATTATTTTAGTAAAAACATGAATATTTAATTATAATAATTTTTTTTTGTTTGTAAATAAAAAAAAAATTAAGAGGAGCTTAACCTTTAAAAGAAAGGTAGCGATCCCCTCCTTTCATTTTCCTCCTTCTCCTTCCTCCCTCTCTATTCTTCTTTCTTTTTTTTCTTAGACAAAAAGAAAAAAAATACATAAGTGTTGGTGCTTTGGTTTAGAGAACACAAACTCCATTTTTACACCTTGATCAAAGCCTCATTTTAAGAAGTCATAGGAAGTAAATTTGCTCATCTCTACAAGGTGGTGCTTGTGAGCTAATTTACTGGAGGTGAGACACTTAGTTCCCTCCCCTTTTTCCAAAATTCGTAAACTTTTATATGTGTGGAGGGATGAGTGAAATTTTTGAGTTCTTAACCAATCATTTGATGCTTGTTGTCGTTGTTGTTGTTGTTGAGAAAAATGAAATGAAATGAAAACATTTTCCTTCTCTCCCTCTCTCAAACCAAGGGGAGATAATGTTTTGTTGGTTTTGTTTGATTATTTTGGTTTTATGTGAAATTAGGGAGGTATTGGTGTTGAGTGTGTTATTTAAAAATAAAAAATAAAAAAATTAATCTTTGTTATTGATGTTGTTAGTAATGGTTAGAAAAAAAAAAAAGAAATTGATTTTTGATGTGTTTGAGTTATGTAATGAGTTATTTTCAAATAAATGAGTTTGAACTGAAGTTAAGATTTTACAAGAAAATTTAGAGTTGTTAAAGTTGTGAAAAAGTTCAAATTTTAACTAAGTTAAAGAGTTTAAGCAAAATGTTAGATTGAAATTAAAATGTTTAGAGTTAAAAACGTTACCCTTTTAATTACTCTTGGACTGAGTTTAAAGAAGAAGTTTAGAGTACTTTATTAACTCAAATTTTTGTGCTCTAATGGTTGAGTAATATAACTTGAAAGATAAAAAGATTTAATTTTGGAATTATGATGTGGTTTGAAAATTTTTGGTGGTAGACAAATTTTCATTAATCTTTATATTTATGTAGTTAGCTCCTTGAGTCTCGAAAAGGAATCAAGACCGTTGACACTGAGTTAGCAATGGGGATAAATCTGATATATTAACGTTGTTGTGGTGATTAAAGAAAAATGATTTTCTTAGTTTATGCCTTTCCAAAAATAGTTGTTATCATTGATGATCAAGAATGTATACATGTGATTATCAAATTATTGAACTTGTGTTTTAAGGAAACTTAGTGAATTGTGATTTCAAGTTTTCATATGTATACTTTCAATTTTTAGAAAAGTTTGCATGATTTTAATTAAAGTTTCAAGTTTATTAAGTAAAGGTTAAAGTCTTGAGTTAGAATTTCATTTTGTTTTTAAAGATTTCAAGTTTCATGTATTAAAATACAAGCTTTGTTGAGAAGAAAAGAAAAAAAAAATTTAATACATTTTGAAAGGAATGAAACTATTTCAAAGAGTTAGAACTTTCAAACTAGAAAAATATTTATTGATATTTTTGTGTGGTTATGTTGTTATGAGGTAAATAATTTGATTGAACATTTAGTCTTTGAATATATAGTAGATCAAAATTGTAGTTACTTGAAAAAAAAAATGAGTTATGGCAAATTTGAGAAAATTTGTGGTTGTGTGAAAAATTTTGAGAAAAATAATTTAAGATGTTTCGAATGATTGTTAGTGAATTCTCTAAAAAATTGAAGGATGTTGATTTCTAAAAATATCTTTTTATATATTGAAAGTGGGTATTGTGAATAATAATACTATTGGTCATTACTCGTTGTAAACTCTTTTAGTGAAATATACTCTAAGGGGGTTAGGAGTAAGAAAAGGGTTTGTAAGGTAGTTAAAGCCTTGCGGACTAATTTGACTAAGTCAAACACTATTTGATTGAAGGTGTTGGCACGAGCGAGATTTTCGTTGTGTTTGATTGTGGTAGCGATAGTTGTTGAAAAAGCTATAATTGAGGTAAGGGCTCCTTCCAAATTTTTAGTTTGCACATAGGGACCTTATATGTGTGATTGATGTGTGAATATGTGATGATTAATATTGATGTGATTATCCATTCTTGAGTGATAATACGTGTTGCTACATGTTATGAATTTTATTAATGAGAATATGTCTTGAGTATGCTTTGTGAAAAGTATCAGAAATTATTAATGTTTAATGAGTATTAAAATGGGAGTCTTTTAATAGCTGCATTTACATAATGATTGTTGTGAAACGAGGCAGAGTATGCTCATGCATTTCATCATTAGTGGTGACCGTGATGGGCCACGGTGTTAGTGGTGACCGTGATCGGCCACGGGGTGGTTCCATGAGTTGATTAGTCCATCTTATCCTTACGAGGATTTTTTTGTCGTGTAGGTTTGTGATAGACTGCACTCTAGTAAATCGTGTTGATCTGTGATAGATGGCACCTCGGTAATTAGTATTGGTCTGTGAGAGACGGTGCATGTATGATTTACACCCCTCGAGGAGGGTTTGGAAATTCCAGAGTCATGTGCACTGACATATAAGCATTGCATTAAGGTGTTTGGCACGTGAGTCATGTATGTTATGATATGACATATGTATATACATGCTCTGTTATTGTTTGTTATCATGCCATAACTATTAAGTGTTTATTGGTTGTCTTCATGACAAAATTGTTAAATGTTAAATGTTAATTTTGGTTGGTGACCCTTTACATTATTGTGGAAATTGGGCTTTGCCCTCAGATGATACTCGAATCCGTTCTACCGACTGTTACCCTGACGACGGAAACGTCATTAGACTTCCCTAACTGACACTCGCCGACTTCTTGGGCCTACGACCCCATCTCAAGCAGGGATTTATATACGAGTCAAGTCAGAACTCCCAATTTCGGTGAATAATCCTCTATTGAACGTCTCTGAGGTAGTGAGCTGTTTTGAGATTACTGCGCCGCCAAAGCCACTTATCTCGTGGGTGGACCCGACCTCTGACGAGGTTGATTCCTCTATGGTTGAAGAGGAGGAGGAAGTTACTTCAAGGAGAGATACTGAGTGAGAAGGAACTTGTGCAGTGTATGGAGGTCACCCTTGTTACTGTAATTGTTAGTGGATGATCAGATTAGTTTTTTTTGTTATATAGGGCCTTAATGTTTTACTTTTGGTGGTTGTACTTATTTTGTTTTGGGATGACTGTATCTATGATATACCTTGACAATTGACTTTTTGGTGGATCCATGTTACATTTTTTTTGACGTGACCATTGGGGGATAGCATTATTGGAGCAGTACTTCTATGCAGGTGTCTGCCAAGAATACCCCAGGGGTATGAGCGATGTCTCATAGGTCTCATAGCCCTGGTGTATTTTCTATTTGTATACTTTGGATTATTGTACCAAAAACTATCTTAGCTTGTTTGTATATATGATGTAATTATTTATGACTCTTGTCGTTTTGTGTTATGACATATTATTTTATTAAGTTGTTTTCAAAGAAACATGTACTCGCGCTGTTAAAAATCGGGGTGTTACAAAAATCATCGCAAAGCAAAAAAGAGTAGTCTTAGAGTTCAAAGAGAGAAACACTTCTTCGAATGAGAAATATTCTCAGAGTGTTTTTTTCTTAGAGTGTGAAAGTTATTATTGTTATCATCTTTGTGAGAAGCAAACTCTTAAAGTTCTAATATTTTGTATCCAACCCGATAGTGGTTTATTTCCTTCTTCAATTTGGGGTTGTCAGGTTGTTAAGAGAAGACTTGACTTGTAGGGTCAAGGTGGTTAGTTCCTCAAAAATCTGGGGTTGTCAGGGTGTTTCGGAAGATTGGCTTGGAGGGTCAGGTTCTTTGTAATTCAAGATATTTGAATTAGTGGATTTAAGCTTTCTGAATGAGCGGACTCAATGTAGTCAAGTTAGTGGTGAACTAGGATAAATTTACGTGTCAAATTATTTATGGTTTCATTGCTTGCTGCCTCTGAATTTGATTGCTTCTACTCCAAGTAAGTCACCAAAACCGAACTAGTTTTTTCATTTATTTATAAATTATCAAAAAGTTATCAACTTTGGCAAACAAAACTCAACCCCCTCTTCTCGTGTTTGCACCTTCACAAACAACTTAGATTAAAAGCATCAAGAATCCAAAATTGGATGGAAATACAAGTCATCTCTTCCAAAATCTTTGATCATAGGCAAAGCAAATGATCCTTTGTAAACCAGATATGCTTTTTAGCAGACATCTCTGTTTTGACTACTCTCTGAAATTGTACCTACATCCATAGACGAAGAATTATCAGATGATGGATGAATACTAGCTATGCAAGAAGAGCTGAACCAATTCAAAAGAAATATTGTATGGGATCTAGTTCTCATACCTATAGAAAAGAAGCCAATACGAACCAAATGGGTTTTTGTAAACAAACTCAATGAGAAAGGTGAAGTAGTTAGAAACAAAGTTAGACTGGTAGCCCAAGGTTACAATTAGTAGGAAGGTATTGATTACACTAAAACTAAGGTTAGAAGCTATCAGACTCTTACTTTCATTTGTAGTATTTAATAAAATCACCTTATATCAAATGGACATGAAAATTGGTTTTTTAAATGGTTACATAAATGAAGAAGTCTATGTCAAACAACCTCTTGGCTTTGAAGACAATCAATTTCCAGATTATGTCTTTAAACTAAAGAAATATTTATATGGTCTAAAACATGCTCCAAGAGCTTGGTATGACAGACTATGAACCTTTCTTTTAGAAAATAATTTTGAAAGAGGTCAAGTTGACACTACTTTATTTAGAAAATCATCTAAGAAGGACCTATGACCTTCTCATTGTCCAGATATATGTTGATGATATTATTTTTGGTTCTACTAACGACAATATCTGCCAAGAACTTTCTAAGTTAATGCAGAATGAATTTGAGATGAGTATGATGGGAGAATTGAAATTCATTTTGGGAATTCAAATTCATCAAAACCTAGAGGATTTACTAGTTCACCAAATCAAATACACCTAAGAACTGCTTAAAATGTTTAAAATGAATGACTATAAACCGATATCCACACCTATGCATTCATCTTGTTCTCTTGATAAGGATGAGTAAGGTAAAAAGGTAGATCAAAGATATATAGAGGAATGAAAGGTTCCCTCCTTTATTTAACTGCCTATAGACCTGGCATTTTGTTTAGTGTTGTTAATAGGATCTTTAGATATCTGAAAGGCACTGCTAACCTTGATCTGTGATGTTGACTATGCTGGGATAGGCTAAAAAGAAAAAGCACCAGTGGAAACTACACATTCCTAGGTGACAATTTGATCACTTAGTCAAGCAAAAGATAAAACATTATTGCTCTATCTACAACTAAAGCAGAGTATATCTCAACAGCAAACTACAACACTGACCTGTTATGGATGAAGCATCAACTCGAAGATTTCAAAATTTAGGAGAGTAACATTCCTATCTTCTGTAATAACACTTTAGCCATATGTTTAACCAAAAAATCTATTTTACATTCTAGGGCAAAACTTATAGAGATTAAACATCACTTTATTAGGGATTATGTGCATAAGGGTATAAACATCACTTCTCCCCGCGACATAGTGCCTATTGCACCAACCATTGTCGAACTAGTCTCTGACTCATCATTAGCTGAATCCTCTTACTTTTCCTTCCCCATATCCCCCTTTCACTCTGCTACCTCCTCCATCCCTTTAGCAATCGTCCCCTCCACCCAGTCTCATTAATCTAGCTTCCCTGACCTTCAAACATTCCTCACCTCCCTTAGTGCTAAAGTCTCTCACACCAAAACCCAAAATGTTCAAAGTTTGGATCCTAATAATGTTGCAACCCAGTGGAACAAGGTCATATATTTTGCTACAAATTGGATTCAGGACAACAGGGATCATGGTCTACACTTGGCTTCACAGAATTGTGCGACTTTTAGACAAACAGTTGAAATCATCTATTTGTGGATTGTACGACTTCAGAAAGCAACAAGCAATCGGTCTAGAAATCTCCTCATAATCGGCCCTTCAAGCTCATCCAAGGTTTCCCTATCTCTCTCTTGTGATGTCATTCTGGAACCTTTAATGGTTGCTCCATTCACACCATTGCAGCTTCCTGTGGTCATCCCATAGATCGAGATTGACACTTTAGACGCTCTAGTTGAAGCTGCTCTAGGATCTACACCTTTTGCGTCTATCACCCTCTCTGCATCTCCTTTTGGCCCAACGTTGGATTCATCTCAATTTATCAAAAAATAAGACTTTGATCGTCTGGCTGCTGAGACTGAGGCATTTATGGAAAATACAGCCAAGAATCAAGAGGACATTAAGAATACCCTTAGCTTAATTCCATCTAGGCTCACCAACCCCACCCCCTTAGTTTTTTCTCCTTTTTTTTTTGATACCTCTCTTTTTGTCTGATGACAAATGGGGAGAATGTGTAATATTCTTTTTGGTTTTCTTTTTTGAGAAAAATTTTAAGTAATAACTTTTTTCTTCTAAACTTTTGTTTTTAATGCATATTAATACTAAGTTAGAATATATCTCATCTTATGAAATGAACATGCATATTCTAAGGGAGAGCTTTGATGTAGCGTGTTATTTCTTTTTATCTTTGTGTTTTCTGTATCACAAAAAATTGTTCACAAAAATAGATGCTTGTCATCATTAAAAAGAGGGAGATTGTTGGAACCAAGTTGATTTGAAGAAATAAGCCCTCACTTGTTTTAATAATAACAAAATCGTTTATGGGAACAATTTAATGCTCTAATGTCGAATTTAAGTGCGCAGGTTCAAATTCATATGTTCGATCAATAGCCTCTCAGTGTATCCTCTAATAACTAGTCGAAGACAAAGATACAACACAAATTTCCCTTTCTTTGCTATGTTTGATACGCGAATCAGAGTTGTGTTGTAGGGCCTCTAATAGCGCAAAGCAATGTCGCAACTCATTTGCCTTTGATGAACTCAACGTGGATTCTAATAATCTGCCTCTGCCTCTTATAAGCGTGACAAGAATTCTTTTGCCTCTAATAATCACATCAAACGTTTGATCATCTGACTCTAAACTTTCATCCTCTGTTAAAGTCAATGCTTTGAAAAGTCAACGCTCAAAAGACAAAGCATTGGTGTATCCTCTGATACACATCCTAAATCAGCTACTTGTCTAAAGATCTCAAGACACTCTCTGATCATCGTTTCCTCTATTTCCAAACTATTCCGAACAGTTACTCTGAATCAGTACAAGATTAGTCTTTTTTAGAAAGTCTCTCAGTCAAATCAATTCCACAAAGATATAATGCAAAACTTCATGGATTATCCTGATTTTTTGCAATTAGTACAACAGCTAGAAACCCTAATTGTACTCTATAAAAGATGTGCCTCCTTCAACGAAGAAAGACACAACAACGAACAATACACATCATACAAACAACAAGCGCATCCGTAATCTTGATATCATCATTTTTCACATTAGCGCTAAAAGAATTTATGAAGAAAATATTTGTAAACACAATTAGTGTGACTAATAGTTGTTCAAGTGTAAGTCTGATTCAATGATAACATAGTGGATTGAATCCTTTAGGTTGAAGGGACTGGACGTAGCTACCGTGTTGGTGGTGAACCAGGATAAATTATTGTGTCTCTCAACTCTGTTTTTCACTCTTGTGCATTATCTTCTTTAATTTAAGTATAGCCACGCAAAATTTTTTAAAAACACAATTCAAAACTCCCCTTTCTTGTATTCTTTCCATTCTACAAGATCCATCTCCCTCTTGCGATGTTCATCTGGAACTCCCAGTAGTTACTCCATTAGCACAATTGCAGTTTCTTGGACTCATTGTACATATTGAGATATCGTCCTTAGATGTTCCTACAGTAGCTACTTTAGGATCTGCAAAATCAACTTTCAGAAGTAAATATGTCACACCCTATAGCCCCACATTTAATCCTTCAATGTTTGTCAAGAAAGAATACTTTGATTAGCTAGAAGCTAAGACTGAGGCGTTCATCGAACAGACATCCAAGAATTAGAAGAACATTCAAACTACCCTAAGTTAATCTTAGCTAGAATGACCAACCCAAATTTGTAGTTCTCTATAAATCTTTGTTTTTTGTTTGTCTGTGCGTATTTCATTTTTCTTTTGTACTTTTTGCTTTTCTATTTGTTGGCTACTCTACACTTTTTTTTTTATGACAAAAAAGGGAGAATATCTTGAACAATTTTAATGAAAATTTCAAGTTCTTTTTTAATTTCAATTACTAACACTTATCAACTATCTTGTTAGAATATCTCTCACCACTCTTACATATAAACATGCATATATTAAGGGGGAAGTTTGTTGTGATATTCTATGTTAATTTTTCTTTACTCCATTAAAATTAAAAAATATTCACAAAAATAGATGTTTGTTTGTCATCATCAAAAAATGGGAGATTGTTAGAACCAAGTTGGTTTGAAGAACTATGACACTTACTTGTTTTGATGATAACAAATTAATTTGTGGGAACAATTTAAAGAATTAATGTTCTATTTAAGTGTGCAATTCCCAAATCAGGTATTTTATATGAGTTTACGCTGCATCCTATGATGTTTTATCTAAGTTAAAAAGAACTTCAAGACTCCGCTCTGATTTTTATATTCTAAGTCTGGTGAGCGCCCTCTGAAACG
Source organism: Cicer yamashitae (assembly GCA_037974755.1). Taxonomy (NCBI): domain Eukaryota; kingdom Viridiplantae; phylum Streptophyta; class Magnoliopsida; order Fabales; family Fabaceae; genus Cicer; species Cicer yamashitae. The sequence continues at coordinate 35,003,500 of JBBPBQ010000002.1, read as the reverse complement.
CATCTCTGGTGACTCTATCTAATACAACCAATCCTCTAATGATTTGCCTCTGATGCATACAACCAACATCTGTTTACTTCTGGCTCTGATTGTCTGCCTCTGATATCTGATCGTTTGCCTCCATTGAAAAATCAACGCTCTAATAAAATGTCAATACTCAAGATAGTTAATTCTCTGATGGAAGTAATCGCTTTGAAATAACAAGCTTTAAAAAAGTCAACACTCTAAAGCATACAACTCTGTGTATCGTCTGCTCAAATTTGTTCATAATGATGCTTAAATTAGTGTTGGAGTCGTTACCTTGCTGCATTGGCGCAACCCCATCCCTACCGCTAGGGCTGGACATCACATGCCCAATCGACTGTACCCGACCGATCCACTAACAGAGAAACAGAAATGGGTTGGCCAAACCGAGTCAAACAGGTCATCGAGTTGGAATAACGGGTACATATGGGTATAGGTGGGGCGGTTCAGATTTGTAAATAATAACAGTTGGTATCTGAACCCGAACAAGTCCAGTCCAATCTACTTAAGAAACCCTAAGTATAAAAGAAAAAAAATTTCAAATCAACCATAATTCCTCTCCTCTGATCATTAGTTGTCGTGGTCCTCTCTCTCACTCTCGTTAGTTCTTATCTCTTTCTCAATGTCTCACCTCTCTCGTTCACAGAGATCTACAACTCTGTCATTATCATTTTTCTTTCTCTATCAAATTGTTTTGTTTTTTGTTTTACGATTTTTGTTTTCTAACTCTTTTGTGTTTTTTCTTGTTATTCTGAACTAGACAACATTGGCTTGAACGAGTAAAGAGTAGAGACTAACAAAGAAAAACACTATTAAAAAGTTTGTTTTTTATCTTTCAATATTATGCTTTTACTCTATTTTTTATTTTAACTTTATATTAAGTTTGTGATTATATCTTTTTCCTTCTCATTCTTTCCCTTTCTCTATCAATTTTTTTTCTTGTTTCTATTTTAGAGTTTTCGTTTTCTAACTTTTTGTGTTTTTCCTTTTTATTCTGAACCAGACAACTTTTGCTTGAAGGATTAGAGACTAAGGAAAACACTATTAAAAGGTTTGTTCTATAACTTTTGATTTTCTGCATATACTCTGTTAAGTTTAAATTTATGTTAAGTTTGTGATTAGATTTTTCCCCTTATGGCTTTTCCTGTTACAATATTAAGGATTTTTTTTTTCATCTTTATTAGGGTTTTGATATTTGAAGTTGTTCAATCTTCTAACATGTTCATTTTTTCTGTCTCTTTATAACCTACTGAATCTACCAAATGAAAACATGGTTTAACAGAGGAATAAGGTTAGTTTATTTATCTTGTTCTTATCAATATCTTTTTGTTATTAAGGATTGGTTTTCTTTTGTATTAGTGTTTTAATTTTCAAACTTGTTCATTGTTCTAACATTTTATTTTTATATTTTTTTTAACCATATGAGCCTTATAAATTGACAGAGTGGAGATTTGATTTTACAAGGAAAGATATCTTAAGAGGTTAGTTTATTTATTTATTTGTTATGTTTTTCATTATTCTATATTTTTAAATTTTCATTCAACTTCGTTTTAAAATATATATATATATATATATATATATATGATTTAGTGATTAAAGTTTTTTAATAAAGCTAAATTAGGTGTGGGAGAACCAAATGTTAATCTTTTTATTTACACAATGTTTTTATTTTTATACAGGGTGTTAAATCTTTTTAATTTTTGTTTATGCCATGCCCTAGGTTTAGGTTGTTTGGACATATTTAAGGTTGATTTATTAAAATTTAATTTGTTTCAGTTTATATTTATTTATTTAAATGTTTCCAAGTTTAAATAGTTTTAAGATTAGGGTTCCTATTTTTGGACTTCAAGCTTTGTTGATCTAATTTGTTTTTAATTAAATGTACTTATTTTATTCGGTTTGTGTTTTTGGTTAGTTCTTTTATTCTTATTGTTTTGTTGTTTGTTTTTTATTCTTGTCATGTTTTTTTTTTACTTAATGTATTATGAGGGGGAGGTTTAACAATGAAGCTTTTTCTTAGTTTGTTTCATTTTGATTGTTGCCAATTTTTTTACTTAGAGAATTATGATTTATGAGGAATTTTGTTACTATATTTATTTATTTGTTATGTCTTCATTATTATATATTTTAAAATTTTGTATTTTTCATTCTACACTGTTTTAAAAAATATATATGGTTTAGTGATTAAATAAAGTAGGTGTGGCGGACCATAGGTTAATCTTTTTATTTATACACTGTTTTTGTTTTTATTTTTATTTAGAGTTCAATCTTTTTAATTTTTGCTTATGTCATGCCCCAGGTTTAGGTAGTTTGGGAATCATTTAAGGTTGGTTAATTAAAAAAAAATTTGTTTATTTAATTTTGTTTGCAATTTAAAAAAGTTTTAAGTTTATGGTTCCTGTTTTTGAACTTCAAGCTTTTTTGATCTTGTTTGTTTTTAATTAATTGTACTTTTTTTTTTTATTTGGTTTGTGTTTTTGGTTAGTTCTTTTATACTTATTGTTTTGTTGTTTGGTTTTGATTCTTGTCAAGTTTTATTTTTTTTTATTTATGAAGGGGAGATTTAGCAATGAAGATTTTCTATCTAGTTTGTTTCATTTTGATTCATGCCAATTGTTTTACTTTGTGAATTATGATTTATGAGGGGTTTTGTTAATTGTATTTATTTATTTGTTATGACTTCATTATTATATATTTTTGAATATTTAATTTTTCATTCTACACTGTTTTAAAAAATAGATATGGTTTAGTGATTAAATTTTTTAATAGAGCTAAATTAGGTGTGGAGGGATCAAAGGTTAATCTTTTTATTTATACACTGTTTTTATTTTTATTTTTATTTTTATTCAGGGTTCAATCTTTTAAATTTTGTTTATGCCATGCCCTAGGTTTAAGTAGTTTGGACATCATTTAAGGTTTGTTTATTAAAATTTTATTTGTTTCAGTTTATATTTATTTATTTAAATGTTTCCAATTTTAAAAAGTTTTAAGATTAGGGTTCCTATTTTTAGACTTCAAGCTTTTGCAATCTAGTTTGTTTT
>JBBPBQ010000002.1:34985461-35000208 GCA_037974755.1 Cicer yamashitae | reverse complement strand
TTATATGAGGGGGTTTTAACAATGAATATTTTCTGTCTATTTTGTTTGTTAACTAATTGTATTTTTTAACATGTTTATGTATTTAGATTAGTTTTTTTATTGTAATGGTTTTTGTTGTTTAGTTTTTTCCTGGTTGGTTATTAATTCTATATTTTTTTGTTTGTTAACTAACTGTATTTTTTAACATGTTTGTGTTCTTAATTAGTTTTTTTTATTCTCATCATTTTTGTTATTTTGTTTTAATTCTTATTAGGTTTTTTAACTTACATTATTATGATAGTGTGTGTTTCTGGACTTCAAGCTTTCTTCTTTCTAGTTTGTGTTTAACTAACTGAATTTTTTTTTATCATGTTTGTTTATTTGATTAGTTTTTTATTGTTATGGTTTTTGTTGTTTGGTTTTTATTCTGGTTGGTTATTAATTCTGGTTTTTATTTTGAGGGTTTGTGTTTAATTTTGGTTTTATTAACGTGGTTCTAGCTTTAGAAAATGGAGCAAGGAGAGGGTAGCAGTCAAGGAGGACAACAAAGAGTAATGGAGCAGCATCACTGTAAGTTTTATTGCTTAATTATGTACACTAATGCTTAATATGTATGCTTGTAAGTGTTATATGTTAAATTTCCAACTGTTTTATGCTTAGTATGTATGCTTCATGTTAATTGTTTAATATGCATGCTTGCAAATATTTTATGTTCAATGAGTATGTTTCTTTTATGTTTAATTTGTATGTATACTTCTTTTTTAATTAGTATCTAGATTTGCAACTATTTTATGCTTAATTAGTATATATTCTTTTATCTTTAATTTGTATGTATGCATGTTTCATATTTAATATGTATGCTTGCAACTATTTTATTCTTAATTAGTATGTGTCTATTATCCTTAATCTATATGTGTACTCCTTGCTTAATTACTTTGTATGCTTCATATGTATACTTGCAACTGTTTTTGTTTAATTAGTACGTATCATTGATGCCTAAATATTATGTATTCTCAAGCTTAATTAGTTTTTATGTAATATGACATGCAATCTATTACTACTTATTAATTAAACATTTTAACTATCTAAAAAACTTTAAATAGTTTAACTATAAAAAAATATTAGTAATTAAAAACTACACTTTAACTATTAAAAAAATTAAACAATTAAACTCTTAAAATATTTTAGTAGTGGAGAATTCTCAACCAACACAACCAGCTATTGTTGCAGATGAGCTTCCTCTCTTCCTATGGGTAGTAAAAAAAAAAAAGAGAGAACCCAATTCTAGTGGTCTTAAAAGAATCTCTAAGGTTTGGTTGGACTTTAACATTCTACCCGATGAGCCTATCCCTACTGTTGCTTGTAAACATTGTCACCAAAGATACCTTTGTCATTCTAAAACACATGGAACCTCGAACATGAAAGCTCACTCTGAGAAATGCAAAAGTAATCCAGCCCACATTCTTAATGACCCCACATAAACAAACCTTTCTTTTTGTGAGGGTGGTAGTTTGGTTCCATCAAGCCAAAGGTTCAATGCCCAAGCATGTAGGAATGTCATTGTCCTTTTTTTTATTCTTGATGAACATTCCTTTAGAGTGGTTCCAAGTAAGGGTTTTAAACAATTATGTAGACAGTTGCATCCACAAATAACCATCCCTTCAAGGAGGAATATTGCTAGGGATTGTTTTCAGCTATATCTTGCTTAAAAATTGAAGCTTAAGGCATATTATTGAAGAGGTGTTGATGGAATGGGGTCTTAAAAATGTGTCTACAATTACCGTTGACAACGCATCATCCAATGATGTGGCTGTATCTTATATGAACAAGAGACGTAAGAACAAGAATGGACTAACGGGTGAAGGGGATTATTTTCATATGAGGTGCTGTGCCCATATCTTGAATCTAGTAGTCCAAGATGGGTTAACATAACAAGATTTATCTATTTGTAGCATTCACAATGCAGTTAGGTTTGTTCGGTCTTCTCCACAAAGAGCTTTGAAGTTTAAGGAATGAATTGATATTTGTAATATAACATGTAAAAAACTTCTTAGTCTTGATGTTTCCACAAGGTAGAATTCAACATACATGATGTTGGAAGCTGCTGAAAAGTATCAAGCAGCTTTTGATAAATTATAAGGTGAGGATTCTAGGTATTTGACTTGGTTTGGGGTTGCTGGTCCTCCTACTTCTAATGATTAGGAAAGATTTCGAGCATTTGTGGGTTTTTTAAAGATTTTCCTTGAAGCGACAAACGTTTTTTCATCATCGCAACAAGTGTCGTTGCACACAGCTTTTCATAACTTGACTTCTATTCAATGTGAGCTTGACAAAACATCAATGAACCTAAATAACATTGTGGCTGTAATGGGTTCATATATGAAGGGAAAATATGATAAATATTGGGGTGACATTGAAAAAATCAACCATTTTCTTTATTTTGGAGTGATTGTGACCCTCGTTATAAATTGAGGTATATTGAGTGGACTTTTAATGACATGTATGGTGAATAAGTTGGTAAGGTGAAGGCTAAAAATGTTAAGGGTAGTTTAATGAAATTGTAAAATTGGTACAAATCTGCCCATGATCGCAGTATTGCATCTGTTGCTATCAGGAAACATTTCCCCTGTTGAACAATCTACCACTCCTAAAAATCCATCATTTCTTGCACAGGTAAATGCCTTTAAACAACATTTAGAAGAAAAGATTCTATTGATAAGCAAAACAAACTTTAGAGGTACTTAAGTGATGCTTGTTTAGTAGATGGTGCGAAATTTGATATCTTGGTCAAGTAAGAGACAAAACACCATTGCAATGTCAACGACAGAGGCTGAATACATTTCAGCAGATGGCTGCAGTTCTCAACTACTTTGGATGAAACATCAACTTGAAGACTACAACATCCCCATCTATTGCGATAACACTTCTACCATTTGTCTAGCCAAAAACCCTATCTTACATTCTAGAGCTAAACACATAGAGATCAAACACTACTTCATTAGGGATTTTGTTCAAAAAGGGGTAATAAACATTCAGTTTGTAGACACTGAACACCAATGGGCTGACATATTCACCAAACCACTACTTGAAGATAGGTTTGACTTCATCAAGAAAAACCTAAACCTTACCTTCATACTTGAGTGATGTTGTGATAACTTTAAAGTAGTTTAGTTTTAAACTAGTTATTATATTTTCTTGTATTATGTTATGTTATATTTATTTTATTCCCAAAAAAAAAAGAGAAAAACAAAAAAAAAATCAAATAAAAAGAGAAAAGAAAAAAAAAGAAAAAAAAAAGAAGACAAAGTTTCACTTTCAAGTCTTTTTGTCTGATGACAAAAGGGGGAGAAATATATTTGATAATGTGGAAAGAAAAGCATTCTAAGACTTAGGGGGAGCCTTAAGTTAGGGGGAGTCAAAGAAATATAAAGAAAAGTTGTTATAAAAAATACAAGTTTTGTCATCATCAAAAAAAGGGAGATTGTTGGTACCAAGTTGGTTTTACATTTAGAGTTTTAATGTTAACAAAAGTATTTTATGAAAATAATATATTTGACTTTAAAGAGTATGAAAGAAGAGTTATGTTTTTGAAGAAAATCTAAAATAAGATTTGATTCAAATTTATAATTGAAGAAAATCTTTGACCAAGTTGAAAAGAAAATATGGTCAAGATTTAAAGAAGATTTGATCAAGAGTTGAAGAATATTTGAAAAATATTTGAAGAAGATTTGAAGAATATTTGAAGAAGATTTGATCAAGATTTGAAGAATTGAAAAATATTTTAATGAAGATTTGAAGAATATTTAACCAACATTTAATGAAGATTTGAGAATATTTGATCAACATTTAATGAACATTTGAAGAAGAATTGAAGAATATTTGATCAACATTTAATGAAGATTTGAAGAAGATTTGAAGAATATTTTATCAACATTTAATGAAGATTTGAAGAATATTTGATTTGAAGAATTTACAAACTCAATCTACACAAAATAGGAACAGAATCAATCTGAAGAATTTACAAACTCAATCTGAACAAGATACAATTCAAAATTAAATAAGGACTAAATTGAAGCCCAAATTTTCACTATAAATAGACACCAAGGCTGAAGGAGAAAAACATCAAAAAGTAGAAAAGAGTAGAAGAACTCAAGCTCAAGATTCCAAATTCATCTTAGAGTTCAAAGAGAGAAACACTTGTTCGAATAAGAAATATTTTCTGAGTGTTCTTTTCTTAGAGTGTGAGAGTTATTATTATTATCAGCTTTGTTATAAGCAACTACTCAAGTTCCAATCTTTTGTATCCAACCCAACAGTGGTTTAGTTCCTTCTTCAATCTGGGGTTGTCAGGCTGTTTGGGAAGACTGGCTTGGAGGGTCAGGTGCTTTGTAATTCAAGGTTTTTTAATTAGTGGATTAAAGCCTTCTGAGTGAGGGGACTGGATGTAGCCAAGTTAGTGGTGAACCAGGATAAATCTACGTGTCAAATTATTTATGCTTTCATTGCTTGCTGCTTCTAAATCCAATTGCTTCTACTCTAAGTAAGTCACCAAAACCAAACTAATTTTTAATTATTTATAAATTATCAAAAAGTTGTCGACTTTGGCAAATACAATTCAATGAGAGGTTAAAAATCTGCACCCAAATGCCCATGGTATCGAGATAAACCTTTAAAGGATTCCTATGACTGGCATAAAATTATCAAAAGACCATGGGCCTTCGCGAATAATGCATTCAACGTCAAGCTTGTGGTAGAATTGAAAGAGGAATCTACCTTGATCAAGTGTGGTGATAGTAACTCCTTTGTCGAGTTTCCATGCCGTTGCAGTGCGATCCTTAAGAATGTGAGGTTTGGATCGGTTTGTCGATGAGAAAATGTTAGACCTTCCTAACTTTATGAACTTTCTGTTTTAACAGTTAGTTATTATTTAGTAATTAAGTGTAACTTCCTGGATTTTGATCCAAGACATTACTTAAAAGTATTTGTTTTCTTTCAAAAATGACATAATTTTTTTTTTAAAAGGAAGTAGTTCATCATGTAATCAATAAAATTTCACTAGTAAATAGTTTGATTTCATTTTATGAAATAACACAATGCAATTTACTAGATATTATTGTTATTATTTTTGTAACGATAATTTGCTAATTATAGAAAATGCTCACTTACGTCCTAAAATAAAATAAATTCTCCTTAAGTGAAATAAAAACAATGTTGACTGATTCAGGTTTTTCCTAGCGGAAGGACCTCACCTCCGCATTTCTATTTAAAATTGACGATGAAAAGTAAATAAACTTTAAAAATGTACCACATCAGTCTTATCACTACAAACATTATTTTTTAATTAAAGTATCCCTTTTTCCCACGCGCGTGCGCCAAGCAAACGTCATTCATGCAACTCTTTGAGATCGTTAGTACCTAAATGTTGGTGTAAGGGGTCAGTTCATCCCACGGCAAAAATTAAACCAAATAATAAGTTAACAACCATAAAATATAAATATAAAATCTTTTTGTGATAAAAGATTTAGAGAAATTGATTTTTTTTTTTAAATAATTCGCAGGGGTGTATCAAAAGCTATAAAATGTATCTAAATAAATCAAGTAGCAACTCACCTTAGAGCAAATAATTAGATCAAAATAAAAAAAAACAATAAAATGTATGCAAGTTATGCATCCTCCTTGTTGACACCTAATTTTTTCCGTTTTTTATTTATTTATTTATCTATTTATTTATTTTTTCTTTTTATTAAAAAAAAGAAATAATAATAATAAATGTATATATAAATGTGAAGAAATATAAAAATAAAAATAAAAATAAAAATAAAAATAAAAATAAAAATAAAAATAAATAATTAGGGCTATAAACTTTAGACAATCACAGGTGTTCCCAGTTCTTGTTTGCCTCTAATCTCTGTTCAAACTCTTTTCTAAAAAAAAAAAATATAAACAAAAAAATAAATAAAGGTACACAATTGAATGAAAAGAAACCGAAAAGAAATGGATTGTTGGTCATAAAAATCGGTATAATGATAACCAATTGAATGGAAAAAAAAACGAAAAGAAATGGATTGATGGTCATAAAAATCGGTATAATGATAATCAATTGAATGAAGAGAAACCGAAAAGAAAGAGATTAATAGTAATAAAATGGGGATCAATTGGCAATTATTCCCTTATCTTTTGTAACCTACACCAAAAAGCCTATAAATAATCGATAGTAAGAGTATAAGGGGTAGCACGATTGAGAGCACAAAAAAAAGAAAGAAGAGAGAATAATAAGCAAAAGAGGAGCAGAGAGTCTGATCTTGGGAAAATCAGCAAAAAACTAATTCAGTAGTAAGGTATCATTTTCTTATTGTTTCACTAATTTTCTTTTTATTAGTCTTTGTATTGCATCCTTTTAAAAAATGTTCTTCTTTTTCTTTCTCATTTTCTGTTTATGCAAAAAATAAACTCATATGTTAAGCTTTCATTTTTCTAAAGTTGTCTGCTCCTAAAATTGTTTTCTTTGCAACACAAAATACTAAAAAAAATATAACTAATTGATGTTTATAAACCAATCACCAAGAAAACAAATTTCACCATATTGTAATATAACAGATAACTCATATCACGTCTTTATCAAATAACTTAAAAAAATCATAACAACGAATAAATAGTTTTTCCCTTATGATTAGAATTAATGGTCGCTGCCGCCGGATGAAATTCATCTTCGCTCGCCGCACCACATCACTCACCTCCAATTGTTGGTGGCCTTTGCGTCGCGACAGATCCGACAATGCACAAGCAAATCCTTTAACAAGCTGCTTCACTGTCGCGTCCATTTAACATACCGCCGTGCACGTTGGTTTCTAACAAAAATCAATTTTTTTTACTTTAAAACAAAAATAAAAAAGATACAATTCGTGAATAGACATCTCACCTGTTTTTTCGTCATTATTACAATTTCGTTACGTTGTTTTCTAACAAAAAATCAGTTTTTCTTTAAAACAAAAAATAAAAAGATACCTTCCGTGAACAGACATCTCACCTATTTTTTTTCGTTATTATTATTATTATTATTATTATTATTATTATTATTATTATTATTACATTTTTATTTTTAGATACGTATATAATAATTATTATAATAAAAAAATAATTAAAATAGAATAATAATAAAAATCGGGCAACACATAAATATTTTCTACCCAAGAACTACATGTGTTTTGATTTCCCTATTGCACCTGTGGATACGTAGGATCAAGGTTTTTCCCTTGTCAAACCAAATTAATAAAAAATATATTTTTTCCTTCTTTTATTAGTGTAAATAATTTATTTTCTTTTTTATTATTCTTTTAAGGGGTAAAATAAATAAATAATTTGTGTACAATTAATTATAGGGTAACCGGTTTAACGGACGATGTAGGGTAATATTACTTTCCCTATTTGCAATCGACTCCCGAATTCATTTTTTTATGTTCAAGAATTTTATTTTAGGTTTTATCTAATTTTCCCATTTAAAAAAAAATAAAATTGGTGGCGACTCCTTTTTCGTGGACAAACCGGACGAGACAGCTAGCGACTCCGCTGGGGACTTTTGAGAGTCAAGCCCAATCTAATTAATTGTATATAATTATTTATTATTTTATTTATATTACCCCTATTGTTATATTATATTTTATTTATTTTTCTATACACTACCTTAGCACGACTCACACACTTATGAGTGGGCTCTACACCCGGGCTGAGTGCAACCTAAGATAAGTTAGAGACTGTGTAATGATAATCTTCTGGTTGTACATCCTGTTTGATTGTCATGAAAGTCTCACCTAGAGTTGACATTTTCTAGAATATTTCCATTTTAATAGTTTACCTATTAATTGGTTTAATATTTTAGAATTGAGTTGTGTGCTCTAGGAACCAATTTAGAACTATATAGCCACCCATAGTAAAGGTTCACATTAAAAAAAACCATCAAATTAAAAAGAGCATGTAAGACACATGTATATATGAAAAAAAACCTACCCTATCTATATCTCACATTCATCATAATGCATTGCATAATCATGCATGTTTCATCTTTAATTTCATTTTACAACATGTTGTTTTTCTTTTTCTCCTCATTTTTTTTGAAAAATTAATTGAATATTAGGAGGTAGTAAAATGTTTCAGTTAAATGCATAATCATTGCATTCACGTTTTTTTACATTCTCATGACAGCCTTACTGAACATGTTCTCGGGCTATAATCATGGATGAATTGAAGCATACAAAGATGATCTAAACAACCTGAAAGACCCTATGGCTAAAAGCTTGGAAATCTTACAAACCATCAATACTTGGAATCATGGGAATCCTTCATGGAAAAAAGTATATCACGAAGAACTCATGTTTATCCCTTGATTTCATAAGTCTAACAATTTTCACCTTTTAGTCTACTTTTTGGTTATACTTTACCTCAAGTCACTTGTGTACAAGAGTTGAACCTGATACTAATGAGATTCATCTTCATCCTCCACCCCCTACTTGTGGGTCGTGGACATACTTTTTTGGCTTTTCGCCGCAGGCGAACTTCTAGATGTTGGGTCGACTATGTTGAACTTTCATCACTATCGCTTATTACTTTGATGCCATGAAAAAAATTCATCAATCTAAAGAAAAATGTCAAATCTTGCATGAACCTTTAAGGACAATTGAAAAAAAACCTCGACTAGACATTATGTTGAAGACATTGACGATGTTGCATATAGTTTCTGAGTTTATCCAAGGGGCAAAGTCAATAATGATGATATTATCAAGTTCTTTCAATTTGATTCTGAAGCACTGATAATATTGCTAAGTATAAAGTCTTACGATACTTTATTGTATTGACACATTCTTGTTTCCTTAATATTATGAATATCAATAAATGCATTTTGTTTTCTCTTCTTTTCTACCCCTCATATATTTAACCATTTCTTACCCAACATTATATGCCTTTCTTTTATTCTAATCATATATCATACATATTTGGAAGTAGTTCATTCATAAATAAGTTTGCTAAGATTTCATTACATAATTTCAGTCATGCTATTAATTCCACTGAAGGGGACAAGAACGATAAAAATAAAATCCTTTATTTGGATGGACCTCAATATGTTGGAACGTTTTATCTTTATCATTATCTAATTGTGCTTTGAATATACCAATCACGTGGAGGAATTTGAAGTTTGTACCATGGCTATTCTAGCCGCCTACAAATCAAAAGTGAAATGTTGAAAGCATATGGGGATTTGACCTAATCATCAACTAGTTGAATCAGGAATGTAAAATTTGGGATAAGAAGATGATCATTTATATGTACATATTAGACAAATGTCTAAAAATTTGAAGTCATTTTCTATCATGTCCCTCAACAATATAATCAATTTGTTGGTGTTCTAGCTGCTTTATCTTCAATGTTCAAAGTAAGTCATGATGAAAAATAGTCACTCACAAGAATGAAAGTCATGACCATCCTGCTTACTATCAAATGTAGAAGAAAAACTAGATTGAAAATTCTCGTACCAAATATTATCTCGTAGCAGTGGAACACCCTCCCTGAGAATCAGACTATAATTGGGGCACCCCTTTTATTCTTATTATATAAAATAAAGGCAGTGTGACCCATTTAAACAAAAAGTCCCATTATCAAGAGTAATGATCTGTGTTGGCTGACTGAATTCAATTCAAGAAAAATGTTGACTACCTCATGTCAAGGACAATTATTTCAAAACATCTTAAAAGAAGAACATGTGAACTTCGAAGCTTCAAAAGAAAGAATTAGCGCTCCAGAAGATTTCACATACCTAAAAGGACTAGCATGACAAGTGGACTCCCAACTATATGAACCCCAATACCATAAAAAAAAATACATTCAAGTGTGGCTTTGATCCACACCAATATGGATCGAGAAGACTTATCACTACTTGCACACATTGATGCTTCAAAAAGTATTACATCTAAGTGAAAACCCGCTAGGTTTAAAATCCAAAAAGACGACCTAGGCAAAAATTAGAGTATAAAAAAAATAAAATAATAATAATAATAATAATAAATACCCGTTAGGTTGAAAACCTGAAAAGGGAAACCTAGGCAAAAATTAGGGTACAAAGTGGAATAAAGACCCGTTAGGTCGAAAACCCGAAAGGGTGACCTAGGCAAAATTAGGGTATAAAAAAATAAAATAATAATAATAAATACCCGCTAGGTTGAAAACCCGAAAGGACAACCTACGCAAAAATTAGGGTACAAAATAATAATAATAATAATAATAATAATAATAATAATAATAATAATAATAATAATAATAATAATAATAATAATAAATACCCGTTAGGTTGAAAACCTGAAAGGGCGACCTAGGCAAAAATTAGGGTACAAAAAGTAATAATAAATACCCGCTAGGTTGAAAACCTGAAAGGGCAACCTAGGCAAAAATTAGGGTACAAAAATGAGTAAGCACCCACTAGGCTGAAAATCCAAAAGGACAACCAAGGAAAAAGTTAGGATACAAAGTCGAATAAAGACCTACTAGGTCAAAAACTTGAAGGGGCGACCTAGGCGAAAATGAATGAAGACTTGTTAGCTCAAAAACCCAAAAGGGAGACCTATGCAAAAATTAGAGCCACAAAAAAAATATATAATGAAGAAGCTATAAAAGAAAATAAGCAAATGATATGGCTTACACAGATCAAAGTCGAAGCAATATATTTGGAAAGGTTTGAAGATAAATTAGGGCAAATCATATCCTCCAAAGTGGGTTAATAACGCGATTGTAATTATGGTATGATTTATTAGCACGCTTCTTTTATGAAATACTACAAATTGGGTCATTTACCCATATGAGATCACCTTATCTGCTTCTCTTCCTATGAATCGTTCTTTTTTTGTACCATAGATTTTCTCACTAAATAACATCGCCTAAACTAATTTCTTGAGTTATGAATCTTTTTGTCAAAATTCATTTTTATGATAATCATATGTTGGGGCACAAGATATGTGAATGTCAAAAGGCCAAAACTAGTATGATGTCTTTACACATAAGACAGTGGCAACAAGGGATAAAGTCGAAGATGTAACAAAAATCTCTTTAAAGATCAAAAGGACAATCACCACTATTTATTCGAAGTTGTGCATATTTTTCATCCATGAATCCAAGGATTTTGTGGTTAGTCATAAAGGAATAGAGGTCGGCCCCGATAAGGTTCATGCCATTTTAGAAATTCCTCCCCCAAGTACAGCAAGAGAAGTTCACATTTTTTTTGGGACACTAAATTATATTTCCAGATTTATATCACAATTAATCGCCACTTGTGAACCAGTCTTTAAACTTTTACGGAAAAATCAAATAGTTGTGAGGAACGATGAATGCCAAAATGCATTTGAGAAAATCCGATAGTACTTGCAGAAGCCTCCAATTCTAGTTGCCCCAGTTCCGAATTGACCCTTGATTATGTATCCTACAGTCCTCGACAGATCCATAGGATGTGTGTTGAGGCAACACAATGAAACAAGAAAGAATAAGTGTCATTTTCTATTTGAGTAAAAAATTTAAAGATGTTAGAACATACTTGTTGTGCCTTAGCCTGGGAGTCCAATCGCTTAAGGCAATACATGGTTTGCCATACGACCTGCTTGATATCCAAGATGGATCCAATCAAGTATATTTTCGAAAAGCCTGCTCGCTGGCATATGATGTTATCAGAATATGATATTACCTATGTTATTTAGAAAGCCATCAAAGGGAGTGCCTTGAAAGATTATCTGGCTAATCAACCTGGGGATGATTATCAGTCAATGCAATGTGAATTCCCGGACGAAAGCATCATGGTTTTGTCTGAAGAATGCGATAATTGAAAATGGACCTTGTTGTTCGACGGGGACTCAAACATAATGGGGCATGGGATTGGGGTTTGTCTTAATATCACCAAAAAATAACAGTCAATACCTATGACATCGCGCTTGTGTTTTGATTGTACCAATAATATGGCAGAATATGAAGTTCTGGAAGTATATGGAGATTCAGCCCTAGTCATTAATCAGCTTAACCAAGAATGGGAAACTCGAGATAAGAAGTTAATACCTTATTTTACCTACATAAAAGAATTGTCTTTACAATTTGACAAAATCACTTATCACCATATCCCTCGAGAAAACAACCAATTAGCTGATGCTTTGGCTACTTTATCCTCGATGCTCCAAATAAGTCGAAATGATGAAATCCCATCTATTAAAATGGAGAGTCGAGATCATCCTGCCTATTGCCACATAACGGAAGAAGAAACCGACGGGAAATTGTGGTATCACGACATCAAACATTATCTTATAAATAGAGAATATCCTCCTAGAATATCGGAGAATGAGAAAAGAACTCTGAGACGGTTAGCCGCGAGCTTTTTCGTGAACGAAAATATTTTGTATAAGAGGAATCATGATATGGTACTCCTTAGATGCGTTGATGTCAATGAGGCGAAAGAAATTCTACAAGATGTCCACGATGACTCTTATGGGATCCATATGAACGGACACGCCATATCTAGAAATATTCTTCGAGCCGGGTATTACTGGCTCACCCTAGAAAAAGATTGTTTAAATTATGTACAGAAATGCCATAAGTGTCAAATATATATTGATAATATCCACGCCCCACCAATGCCCCTAAACACCCTTTCAGCGCCCTGGCCATTCTCAATGTGGGGCATAGACGTCATTCGAATGATCGAACCAAAAGCATCAAATGGACATCGCTTCATCCTGGTGGCAATCGATTACTTTACCAAATGGGTAGAGGCTGCTTCGTACGCTAATGTAACCAGAAATGTGGTAGTCAAATTCATAAAAAGGGAGTTAATATGTCGTTATGGCCTACCAAGCAAGATCATTACCGAAAATGCTACAAATTTGAATAACAAAATGATGGATGAATTGTGTGCCACCTTTAAAATTCAACACCACAACTCGTCCCCGTACAGACCAAAAATGAATGGCGCAGTTGAAGCAACAAATAAAAACATCAAAAAAAAAATTATTCAGAAAATGGTTGTAACATACAAAGATTGGCACGAGATGTTGCCATTTGCACTACACGGGTATCGCACTTCGATATGCACTTCAACTGGGGCAACCCCTTTTTCCCTAGTATATGGGATGGAGGCTATGCTACCCATTGAAGTAGAAGTCCCCTCGCTAAGAGTATTAATGGAAGCCAAACTAGAGGAGTCGGAATTGGTACAAACCCGTTTCGATCAATTGAAATTAATTGAAGAAAAAAGGTTGGCGGCCTTATGCCATGGGCAATTATATCAGAAAAGATTGAAAAGAGCGTACGAGAGAAAAATACGTCCTCGAGAATTCCGAGAGGGAGACTTGGTGCTAAAAAAGATCTTACCCATTTAAAAGGATAATCGTGGGAAATGGACCCCTAACTATGAGGGCCCATACGTCGTGAAGAAAGCATTCTCAAGTGGAGCTTTGATCCTCACGAATATGGATGGAAAAGATTTAATCCTCCCTGTAAACTCAGATGCCGTCAAAAAATATCATACTTAAATAATGAATACCCGCTAGGTTGAAAACTTGAAAAGGCAACCTAGGCAAAAATTAGGGTACAAAAAAAGAATACCCGCTTGGTTGAAAACCTGAAAAGGCGACCTAGGCAAAAATTAGGGTACAAAAAATAATAATGAATACCCGCTAGGTTGAAAACCTGAAAGGGCGACCTAGGCAAAAATTAGGGTACAAAAAAGAATACCCGCTAGGTTGAAAACACGAAAGCGTAACCTAGGCAAAATTAGGGTACAAAAAAGAATACCCGCTAGGTTGAAAACCTGAAAAGGCGACCTAGGCAAAAATTAAGGTACAAAAAATATAATAAATATCTACTGGGTCGAAAACCTAAAAGGGCGACCTAGTCAAAAATTAGGGTACAAAGAATATAATAAATACCTATTGGGTTGAAAACCTAAAAGGGCAACCTAGGAGAAGAGGAGAAACAACAATAACAAAAACAAAAACAAAGCATATATACTTAAAAGGACAAGACCAACAGTATCGATCGGACTATGGCACGAGAAGTTAGTACAGTCTACCTTTGAATTACTAGTAACGAAGTCGGGTCTTCCACACATTCCTTTTTTTTTTTATCTTATGTATATTCTTTTTTTTACGACGAATATTGAACCTCAATATATTGATATATACTTTTATCATCTTTATAATTTAACCTTCTTTCCTGAATGCATTTTATGATTATCGTGTACTGGAAAGTAAAACATATACCATACCTTGATATAATGAATTGTGATAAAGTCAAATATATTAGAGGTCGTTTAGAGTACGAGGCAGACGACAATATGAGATCCAACTTAAGATTACAACAGTAATTCTTCTTCAAAAACAAAAGGAAAAAAGAGAAAAGGACAAAAGAGAGATCAAAGATATCATGTTCAAGAAAAATGTATAAGTGCCTTTTTCATCCATGATTTTAATGATCGTGTCCAATAACAATATTAATAAAAATCAACATATTCATTCATTCATGACATTATATAAATTTAAAGCCGAGAAAACGACCCGCATGTTGAAGCCGGGAAAACGACTCGCACGTAAAGCCGAGAAAATGACCCGCATGTTGAAGCCGGGAAAACGACTCGCACCTAAAGCCGAGAAAACCACCTGCATGTTGAAGTCGGGAAAACGACTCGCACCAAAAGCCGAGAAAACGACCCGCATGTTGAAGCTGGGAAAACGACTTGCACCTGAAGTCGAGAA
>JBBPBQ010000002.1:34900959-34985242 GCA_037974755.1 Cicer yamashitae | reverse complement strand
GACCTGCATGTTAAAGCCAGGAAAACGACTCGCACCCGAAGCCAAGAAAACGTCCCGCATGTTGAAGCCGGGAAAACGACTCGCACCCAAAGCCAAGAAAACGATCTGCATGTTGAAGCAGGGAAAACGACTCGCATCCGAAGCCGAGAAAACGATCCGCATGTTGAAGCCGGGAAAACGACTCGCACCCAAAGCCGAGAAAACGATCCGCATGTTGATGCCGAGAAAACGACTCGCACCCGAAGCCGAGAAAACAACCCGCATGTTAAAGCCGGGAAAACGACTCGCACCCGAAGCCGAGAAAACGACCCATATCTTGAAGCCGGGAAAACGACTCACACCTTTCTAAAAATTTCTTTTCGGACAAAATTAGAGTTGTCATATTTACTTATCTTTTACTTTGATTCTCAAGTAAATTCTAAGTAAAGAGGGACAGCTGTTGACACCTAATTTTGTCCGCTTTTTATTTATTTATTTATCTATTTATTTTGTTTTTACTTTTTATTAAAAAAAGAAATGATAATAATAATAATAATAAATGTATATATAAATGTGAAGAAATATAAAAATAAAAATAAATAATTAAGGCTATAAACTTTAGATAATCACAGGTGTTCCCAGTTCTTGTTTGCCTCTAATTCCTATTCAAACTCTTTTCTAAAAAACAAAATAAATAAATAAATAAATAAAGAAACATAATTGAATGAAAAGAAACCAAAAAGAAATGGATTGATGGTCATAAAAATCGGTATAATGATGATCAATTGAATGAAAAAAAAAACGAAAAGAAATGGATTGATGGTCATAAAAATCGGTATAATGATAATCAATTGAATGAAGAGAAACCGAAAAGAAAGAGATTAATAGTAATAAAATGGGGATCAATTGGCAATTATTCCCTTGTCTTTTGTAACCTACACCCGAAAAGCCTATAAATAATCGATAGTAAAAGTAGAAGGGGGAGCACGATTGAGAGCACAAAAAAACAAAATAGAAGAGAGAATAATAGGCAAAAGAGGAGCAGAGAGTCTGATCTTGGGAAAATTAGCAAAAAACCAATTCAGTAGTAAGGTATCATTTTCTTATTGTTTCTCTCATTTTCTTTTTATTAGTCTTTGTATTACATCCTTTTAAATAGTGTTCTTCTTTTTTGTTCTCTTTTTCTGTTTATGCAAAAAATAAACTCATATGTTAAGCTTTCATTTTTCTAAAGTTGTCTGTTCCTAAAATTGTTTTCTTTGCAACACAAAATACAAAAAAAAATATAACTAATTGATATTTATAAACCAATCACCAAAAAAACAAATTTCACCATATTGTAATATAACAGAAAACTCATATCACGTCTTTATCAAATAACTCAAAAAAAATCATAACAACGAATAAATAATTTTTCCCTTATGATTAGAATTAATGGTCGCTGCCGCCGGATGAAATTCATCCTCGCTCGCCGCGCCACATCACTCACCCCCAATTGTTGGTGGCCTTTGTGTCGCGACAGATCCGACAACGCACGAGCAAATCCTTTAACAAGCTGCTTCACTGTCGCGTCCATCTGTTTTGTTCACATACAAAAATCAATTTTTTTTTCTTAATAAAAATAAAAAAGATACAATTCGTGAATAGACATCTCACCTATTTTTCGTTATTTTTACATTTTCGGTACGTTATTTTCTAACAAAAAATCAATTTTTCTTTAAAACAAAAAATAAAAAGATACAATCCGTGAACAAACATCTTACCTCTTTTTTTTCTTTATTATTATTATTACATTTTTATTCTTAGATACGTATATAATAATTATTATAATAAAAAATAATTAAAATAGAGTAATAATAAAAATCGGGCAACACATAAATATTTTCTACCTAAGAACTACGTGTGTTTTTATTTCCCTGTTGTACTTGGGGATACGTAGGAGCAAGGTTTTTCCCTTGTCAAACCAAATTAATAAAAAATATATTTTTTCCTTCTTTTATTAATGTAAATAATTTATTTTCTTTTTTATTATTCTTTTCGGGGGTAAAATAAATAAATAATTTGTGTACAATTAATTATAGGGTAACCGTTTTAACGGACAATGTAGGGTAATATTACTTTCCCTATTCGTAATCGACTCCCGAATCCTTTTCTTTTTTTGTTCAAGAATTTTATTTTAGGTTTTATCTAATTTTCCCTTTTAAAAAAAATAAAATTGGTGGCGACTCCTTTTTCGTGGACAAACCGGACACCACACTCCTAAACATATATGATCCGGATATAGCCAGCCACTAAGGCGTCCACACAAAAGTCACTCATACCAATGGGGAAAATTAAACCAGCCACTAAGGCGTCCACAAAGATGCATATGGTATGTCATGACAATGATAATGATGCTCGAAATTTACAAATCACTAGCCACTTAAACAGCCACAAATCACAACACAAATAACCAGCCACTTAGGCAACCACAAAGAGAAAACTATTCAAACCATAAATCACCAGCCACTTAGGCAACCACAAAGACAAAATATTCCAAATTAAATTTTTTAAATCACATAAGACATCAAATTTATATTCTCATGGATGTTCATAGTTAGAACTCAATAACTTCAACACATCAAATATGCACGTAAACAAATATCTCAAAATCACCACTTTTATTTTAATAATCCATAAGATTCAATTTGGCTACTCATTATTGATAAAATTTAAAACTCGTATCACCAAGAATACAATAACAATAGAAATTTTATTCCTTTCACTATAAAGTTTTCCGCATTATAAAAATGAACTATACATTAATGCATTTCACTAATCAATTTTCTCATATATTCAAAATTAAAAATATAAAATTCTCATCAATTTTCTCGAGACACATATATTGTTCATAAAAGTAAAATTTTAAATTTAAAATACTCAAAAAGTCAAGACTTAAAATCAAATACGTAAGTGTTAAACATTTTCACTACAACATATTTATCAAGGTATAATAATAAAAATAGAACTCTATAATTAAGTTCATCAAGATAGATGTATTACTCAAACGAAACAATCAAAACATTACAGTTAGTTTCTTTACGACGAAAATAAAATCAACCTTTTTCTTTTAAGACATCCAGACATCATATCAATATCTTACGAACTGCTAATTTAATATCTAGCCTAACTCTGCATGGGGAAAAGCCCTTATCTTGAGTGCTTTCCTTTCAGGTGACACTATATAGCCCTCGAAAATCTCACCAAGATGCATAAACAAAAGTTTAGAACTTCAATCAGAATGCGAGGGAATGTGGGGATGATTGTTTAAGTGGCTTAGAAAATATTTGAGATAAATATAATGTTGGTAATGGCGTGTGGGTGATTAGGACTTCTTTTTGCTCTATTGCAAGTTTAATCGTGTTGTACGAATGAGAGGTGTATGCGACTAATAAAGGAGACGTGGAGCTGATCAGAGAGAAGGAATCATTCTCTTCATCGAGGTTAATCGCACACATGAATAAGGAATTCAATTGGAATAATATCATTCAAGGACCAACCGTTAGGAATTAATTGACATTCAGGTATTTACTCTTGCTAGTTACACATTTGGATGGACACAAAGGAGAAAACGCATGGTTCTATAAACTAAATGCTATTAAAAATAGAATATATTTATCAAGAGTAGTAGTGTGGGTGATTCAATTTTGACTTAGTCAAAATGGACTTAGTCATTGTTCACTCTAAGACAAATATTCCTACGAGTTTTAATTAGTTAATAACAAAAACCCCCAACAATTAATTAATATAAAAATACTTCATCAAATAATTGAACATCCAAGGAATAATTATCTTACTATCGTCACACTGAATTAATCAAACAGAATAAACAAAACTAAGGGTTTTAAATTAATTAATTAAAATAAAGGGTGTTACATTAAGCATTACAGTTAGTGAATTTAGAGGAGAATTTGTTAGGTCTCCAAACTTTGTTATATAAGGTGCCTTTCTTTCTCCTTTTCTTTTAGGAAAAAATCATTATGTAAAATACATTTCATCTCTTTGATAATGAGCAATAAACAAAAGGAGTATTCATTTTAACATGGTATCAGAGCATCAACTCTGATTTTTTTCCTCTTCTTGAATCTGTTTCTTTCCCCAAAATAAAATCACAAAAAAAAAAAAAAATAATGAACAGAGAGAACAGTTCCTCTTTATTTTCCTTTGCTTCTTCAGTTTTGTTGTTGATTTCGTGAAACTCCATTTTTGCATCTATTTCTTTTCCTCTTTTTTCTTCTCTATGGCCTCTGACTACAAACAATTTTCTTCATCCTCCATGGATGCCTTAGAACAATAAGAACCTTCACCTCCTAAACCCAATCCGACTCTGAATCGCAGCTATCAACATGATATATTAGATCCTTATTTCATGCATCCCAGTGACAATCCAAGTGTTGCCCTTGTTTCTCCGCCACTCTCTGCCACCAACTACCATTCTTGGTCGCGCTCCATGATCGTCACTCTCAGATCGAAAAATAAATTAGGATTTGTGACTGGTGTTCTTCCTCGTCCTGCCAATGCTAATCGTCTTTCAATCGTGTGGGATCGTTGCAACACTATGCTCATGTCTTCGATCACCAATTCATTGGAACGTGAAATTGCCCAAAACGTCATGTGGGATGGAGTCTGTTTCTGAAATATGGGCTGAACTTCGTGAAAGGTATCATCAAGGTGATGTTTTTAGGATTTCCGATTTGCAAGAAGAAATTTATAGTCTTCGTCAAGGTGATTCTTCAATTACTTCTTACTATACCAAACTAAAACAATTGTGGCAAGAGCTAGATAATTTTCGTCCTTTACCTTCTTGTTCTTGTAATGTGAAATGTTCGTGTGCCCTAATTCCCAAGATTCGTGAATATCGTGATGGGGATTATGTAATTCGTTTTCTCAAAGGTCTTAACGAGCAATACTCTGCAATTCGATCTCAAGTGATGTTAATCGATCCTCTTCCCAATATAAACAAGGTATTTTCTATGTTAGTACAACAAGAAAGACATCTATTTCCTAATCTTGAGGAGTCTCCTACCAATGCTGCCATTTCTAATCCTAGTGGTGGTTTGCCCAAGGGTCGTGGCCGTGGTTCTCACTATTGTACTCACTGTAATCGTCATGGCCATACTATGGATGTCTGTTTTCGAAAACATGGCTTTCGCCCTCATTTTCACAAGAATGGTAACAACTCTGCTAAGGTTTGTGTTGTTGATTCTGTGAACATTGATGATGATCAAAAGTCACAATCTCTCGAGGAGCCTTCAAGTGATTTACATTCTGGTTTCACACCCAAACAACAAAAGGCTCTTCTTGCCTTGCTTCACCCTTCTTCAAGTGTCAACCATTTAGTAAATTCTGCACAATCAAGTTCTTTTTCTTTTCCTCATGTCTTTAATATCAATAATGCCACTTCTTGGATATTAGACACTGGAGCCACAAATCATGTTTGTCTAATGGATGTACCATAATCACTGAACTTGCTGGAACTGTTTATTTTACAGCTAATTACATTTCTTATGATCATTTATCCTCACCTCATAGAATTTTTTCTTTAACAATTTCCACAATTAAAGAGCCTTCTTGTTATTCTACTGCTATTAAAGACAAAAATTGGAGGTTGGCTATACAATCTAAGCTTGATGCTCTCAATTCCAATGACACTTGTGAATTAACTACATTGCCTCCTAATAAGTCTTCCATTGGTTGTAAATGGATTTTTAAGTTAAAATTTAACGCTCATGGGTCTATCGAGCGTTATAAAGCTCGACTTATGGCCAAAGGCTTCAGTCAAATTGAAGGCCTTGATTATTTAGAAACTTTTAGTCCTGTGGTAAAAATGACTACTTTACGTCTGTTGTTATCTGTTGCTGCTTCTAACAACTGGTTTTTATTTCAATTAGACATTAATACTGTTTTTCTCCATGGAGATTTGGTTGAGGATGTTTACATGAAAATACCTTCTGGTCTTCATGTTGTGAATAGAAATCTGGTTTGTAAACTCAAACAATCCCTTTATGGGCTGAAACAAGCAAGTCGTCAATGAAACTCTAAACTTTGCAACACTTTGATTGAGCTTTGCTTTAATCAATCCAAAGCTGATTATTCCTTGTTTACAAAACAGACATCTATTGGTTTTACTATTATATTAATTTATGTGGATGATCTCCTACTTGTAGGTGATGATATGAATGAAATCACACATCTCAAATATGTCCTGCATTCCAAATTTAGTATTAAAGATTTGGGTGTTCTTAAACATTTTCTAGGCTTTGAGATTGCAAGGAACTCCAAAGGCATCTCACTTTGCCAACGCAAATACTTTTTGGATTTATTGGAGGACACGGGTCTCTGGGCTTGCAAGCCTTCATCCACACCCAAGGATCCTACTCTCAAATTACACACAACTTCCGGCGATCCTCTTTCTGACCCTACTCTTTTTCGTAGTTTAATTGGTAAATTGCTTTATTTAACTCATACGCACCCTGATATTTCTTTTGTTGTTTGCAGGTTGAGCCAATTTCTCTCCTCTCCTACTACTCTTCACTTGCAAGCAGCTTACAAGATCCTGTGTTATATAAAGACTAGTCCTAGCCGCAGTTTATTTTACAATAGTTCCTCCTCTTTAAGTCTGAAGGGGTTTTGCGATTCCGATTGGGGGGCGTGTTTGGATACTAGGAGATCCACTTCTGGGTTCTGTTTTTACATTGGGTCTTCTTTAATTTCATGGAAAAGCAAGAAACAACCCACTGTATCTCGTTCATCCTTTGAAACAGAGTATCGCGCCCTTGCACATGCTACTTGTGAAGCACAATGGTTATTATATCTCCTTCATGACTTTTGAATTGATCATTCCACTCCTGTCCAGATTTTTTTTGACAATCAATCTGCTATGCACATTGCTTCCAACTTTGTTTTTCATGAGCGCACCAAGCATATTGAGATGGATTGTCACATCGTCAAAGATAAGTTACAAGCTGGTGTCATTCATCTGCTTCCTATTCCTACGGCTAATCAGATTGCAGATTTATTTACTAAACCTTTGCATTTTGGTCTTTTCACTTTCTTTACTTCCAAACTAGGATTACTTGACATCCATTCTAGTTTGAGGGGGGTGTTAGACCTTCCTAATTTTATGAACTTTCTGTTTTAACAGTTAGTTATTATTTAGTAATCAAGCATTACAATTAGTGAATTTAGAGGAGAGTTTGTTAGGTCTCCAAACTTTGTTATATAAGGTGCCTTTCTTTCTCTTTTTCTTTTAGGAAAAAATCATTATGTAAAATACATTTCAACTCTTTGATGATGAGCAATAAACAAAAAGAGTATTCAATTTAACAAAAAAATTGCCTATAAGACAATGTTCCAATACTATGAGGGATGCATGTGCAGGTTCGATGTTGATAGTCATGCCACCATCTTCTTACACCATAGTTAGGCCTGCCATCATTGATTCCATAATGAACAAAAGCAAACATGAGTGTATAGGGATGTACGAAGCTGTTGCATGAGAGAAGAGCTCAAAGCAGATTTGGTGTGGGTAGAGCAATCAAATCAGTATCCAATAGGGAAAAATAATCAAGCATACAAGAAAGAATCACTCAAATCAAGGAGAAAAATATTCGATAAAGGAAATCCTATATTAATTAGCAAACAATGCTATCTTTTTTTACAAAAGCTTAATATGTTAAAATAATTAAATCAATTAATCAAAGGCACATGTAATTATTTATATTTTTTTTACTGTTTTTTAGCATAATAATAAACATTTTTTATTAGTAAAACTCTCACCACTTCGTATATATAAATAATAAATAATAATAATAATAATAATAATAATAATAATAATAATAAAAATAAATATATGTGAAAGAAACCATCTTTATTATTTGATAGTATTTGTATAGTTGCTTAATTCATTTTTTAAGTTACGACATTTTTACCTTATGAAATATTTGATGCCATGTTATGAATTATGAGTTGGTTCTTGATTAATTTTTTTTTAAAATTGTATATGTATTACTATTAGATAATTTAGATTAAATCTTTTATTTATTTAATATCTTATCGAGTTCGATCAAATTACGAGACATATTTCAGTTTAAAAATTAATCTGAAGATCAAATAAAAAACACGTCAAATCCAATCTAATTCACCTTTTATTTTTATATCAAACAATTGTCTTAGTCCATCCTTGTAGACTCCTTATTGACTTGAAAAGAAAAAGCGTAAAAAAAAAACCTTGCTCAAAAAGAATTTAATACGTGTGTTTGTATGTTTCGAAAAGAAAAACGGCAATTAAAAAAGTACCCTACACATCCACTCTACGACAATCATTTTCCCATCGGTTCTTACTTCCATCCAAAAAAAACAACAAGTAATTAATAACCGCTAATCAATCAAAATTTCCGAAGCACAATCAAATATAGTGAAGAGCGAACGCGTAATTAAGTGGAATAGGATGGGGGCTTTTATGTAATTTTAGTGATCCTCTAGCCCCCCTTAACTGTCTCGGTTGATACATATAAGACGCGTACATATATACGATTTCATTGCTCCACCATTTTCTTCTTCTCATTACACACAGAAGGAGACTCACATCAAATCTCCCTCCTTATTATTTTTCTCAAAACTCAAATCTCTTTATTCACCTTCTTCTTTCTGGATTCGTTACCATTTTGTAAGTTTTTCTCACTCTTTTTCTTTTCGGTTTCAATGATGTGTGTTCTGTTATGTTATGATCCTGGTGGTGCCCATTTCGATTTTTTGCGCAAAGAATTGAGCTTTTTTCAAATGAGTGTTTTTCATGATCTGGGTATTGCTTCCTTTTTACGGATCTGTTTTGATTGTGATTTGTAAAGGTGATCGTTTTTTTTTCTTTCTCTTCATCATTGTGGTGCTTGATTTGCCCACGTTAGTGTACCAAATAGATCTGACTTGATTTTTTAATTCTAACATCTTACTTATGCTTTAATGTGTCTTGTTGTGCAAAATAAGTAGTTTCATTTTTTTAGTGTTTGTGAGGATCTTATGTTTTTTCCTTCAGTTTTTTTCTTTTTTGGTTCAATTTTATGCGTTTTGTGTTCTGTTACGTTTTTCTTTTGTTATTATCCCTAGATGTTGAAGTGTGCACTTCTTTCTAACAAAGCATTGATGAATAATGCAACCTTTTGTTTGTTTTTTTGTTGGTCCGTTTGTTTTTTACATATTAACCACCTGAATGAAGACAGTTAGTATTTTGTATTATTGTACTGGTTTATTTTTCTTGGAGGAGTTATCTTCAGCTTTGGTTCTTTTGGTACTTTTCTCTTACCATTCGTAGTGTGGAAGTTTGAAACTACGATCTCCATTTAACTCTACCAAATTGCATACAAATTACAATCTGCCAAATCCTTGTGCTTTGATTTCTTCTTAGTGCGGTAGCTATTGTATGATTGTGATTTCTTCTTTTGTTTGTTGTACACAGGTAGCCTGACATGGCTTCATATACCCCTAAGAATATCCTCATTACCGGGGCAGCTGGATTTATTGCATCTCATGTTGCCAACCGGCTAGTCCGAAGCCATCCAGAGTACAAAATTGTTGTGCTTGACAAACTAGATTATTGTTCTAATCTGAAGAATCTCCTACCTTCTAAATCATCTTCCAACTTCAAGTTTGTGAAAGGGGATATTGGTAGTGCTGATCTTGTCAACTACCTTCTTATCACCGAGTCCATTGACACAATAATGCACTTTGCTGCTCAAACTCATGTTGACAACTCATTTGGTAATAGCTTCGAGTTCACCAAGAACAACATTTATGGAACTCATGTCCTATTAGAAGCCTGCAAGGTTACTGGCCAGATCAGAAGGTTCATTCATGTCAGTACCGATGAGGTTTATGGGGAGACTGATGAAGATGCGATTGTTGGAAACCACGAGGCTTCTCAACTTCTTCCAACAAATCCATACTCTGCAACAAAAGCAGGAGCGGAAATGCTTGTCATGGCATATGGTAGGTCATATGGGTTGCCCGTTATCACAACACGTGGAAACAATGTTTATGGGCCGAATCAGTTTCCCGAGAAGTTAATTCCGAAGTTCATCCTCCTTGCTATGCAAGGAAAGAATCTTCCGATTCATGGGGATGGTACTAATGTGAGGAGTTATTTGTATTGTGAAGATGTTGCTGAAGCATTTGAAGTTGTCCTTCACAAGGGAGAGGTTGGCCATGTTTACAATATCGGGACGAAGAAGGAAAGGGGAGTTATCGATGTAGCCAAGGATATATGCAGACTTTTTTCAATGGATGCAGAAACTAGTATTAAATTCGTAGAAAACAGACCGTTTAATGATCAGAGATACTTTCTTGATGATCAGAAGCTGAAGAACCTTGGTTGGTCCGAGAGAACCACATGGGAAGAGGGCTTGAAGAAAACCATAGAATGGTATACCAAAAATCCTGATTGGTGGGGGGATGTCAGTGGAGCATTGCTTCCACATCCAAGGATGTTGATGATGCCCGGTGGGATGGAGAGACATTTTGAAGGATCCGAAGGGGAAAAACCGGCATCCTTCAATTCATCTAATACTCGTATGGTGGTCCCAACATCCAAGAACACTGGTGCTCAGCAGAAACATGCTTTGAAGTTTTTGATCTTTGGTAGAACAGGGTGGATTGGAGGTTTGCTTGGGAAATTGTGTGAGAAGCAAGAAATTCCTTATGAATATGCAAAGGGTCGTCTAGAGGATCGTGCATCACTTATTGCTGATATTCAGAATGTGAAGCCAACCCATGTTTTTAACGCTGCTGGTGTCACGGGAAGACCCAATGTTGATTGGTGTGAAAGTCATAAAACAGAAACCATCCGCGCCAATGTCGCTGGTACTT
Source organism: Cicer yamashitae (assembly GCA_037974755.1). Classification (NCBI taxonomy): domain Eukaryota; kingdom Viridiplantae; phylum Streptophyta; class Magnoliopsida; order Fabales; family Fabaceae; genus Cicer; species Cicer yamashitae. Next base: position 34,974,364 of record JBBPBQ010000002.1, on the reverse strand, counting down.
TAACATTGGCTGATGTGTGCCGAGAGAGTGGCATCTTGATGGTAAATTATGCTACTGGGTGCATATTCGAGTATGATGCCGCACATCAGGAAGGCTCTGGCATTGGTTTTAAGGAGGAAGACAAGCCCAACTTTCATGGATCTTTCTATTCCAAGACCAAAGCTATGGTATGTTTTGCTTAAATGATATATGATTTTATTTTTTAACCTTTGTATTGTGAATGAATTTTCTCAGATGATAACTTTTATGTGAATTTTGATCAGGTTGAGGAACTCTTGAGAGAATATGACAATGTATGCACTCTTAGGGTTCGCATGCCAATTTCATCTGACCTAAGCAACCCACGCAACTTCATCACGAAGATTTCTCGTTATAACAAAGTTGTCAACATTCCAAACAGCATGACAATATTGGATGAACTTCTCCCAATTTCAATTGAGATGGCAAAGAGAAACTTGAGTGGAATCTGGAACTTCACAAATCCTGGTGCTGTGAGCCACAATGAGATCCTTGAGATGTATAGGGATTACATTGATCCCAACTACAAGTGGGAAAATTTCACGCTAGAAGAGCAAGCCAAGGTGATTGTCGCTGCTCGAAGCAACAATGAGATGGACGCCACTAAATTAAAGAATGAATTCCCAGAATTGCTTCCTATCAAAGAATCACTTATCAAGTATGTCTTCGAGCCAAACAAGAAATAAGCAGTTTTAATGTTTTAGACATGGAAGCATAACAAATCATTCCACTGTTAGTTCCACTCAGTTACATGTGTGTAGAGTGTGGCTAGTATTACAATTGCATTATTAGGTAACTTTCCTAAGTATTAATTTTAATTTCTTAGTGTCCTATGGTACTTTGCAGCCTTAGATAGATGTAAGGCTTCAATCGAAAGCTTGTGATGAGCAACTTTTTTTTTCATCTTTGTAAGGCTTGTATTCTTTTCTTGTTCATCTAGAATGAAAATTTAAAATAAGTGAAGTTTTTTATAATTTTTGAGATTATGCAGATGTACTGGGATATTTATCTGTAATATATAGTGAAAAATCTTGTAATAAAAGAGAAGTTATTTATCATTTTCTTAAACTAAAAGAAATGTTAATTTCACACCCGTGTTAAACTTCAAGCATGTGCTTCTTTATATAGGTTATTATTTTACGACATGGTTATTTTATGTTTGACTTAATTCCTTAAGTTGGTCTCTTACGATTATTTTAGGTTTCAATTTAATTTTTTAAAAGTTTCAAGTTCTCTCACTTTGATTTTTTAAAAGTTTTAAGTTCTCTCACGTTTGTCGCATTTATGTAAGTTAGTCATTTAAGTTAATTTTATATTAATTTTGTTTATTTTAAGTCATGTTAGTGAGAAGAGTCCAACTAGTATGTGATACATATAAGGTTTAATTGCAATTTTGCTCCCTTTATTTTAGCTAAATCACGAAAGTAGTCCCCCAATTTATTTCTCCTCAGTTTTGGTTCCTAAACAGAATTTTGATCCAAAACTTGATGAAATGTCATTTTTTCAAGTCACACCACACCATTTATGATAATAGATTTTAAGTACAGTTGTTGCACCACGAGATCTTGAGGCATGGTGTGGCTTAAATAAGCGTACCACGAGATCTTGAGGCATGGTGTGGCTTAAATAAGCGTAAAAAAATGACACTTTATCAAGTTTTGGACCAAAATTCTGTTTGGAGGACCAAAACTAGGGACAAATAAAATAGGGGGACTATTTTCGTGATTCAGTTAAAATAGGAGACCAAATCTGCAATTAAGCCTATATATAAAGTTTAAATATTAAAAAAAATATAACCGTTTTTAAAAATCAAAAATCTGAAAACATAATAAATAAACATAAAATTTAAAAAACGTAAAAGATTAAAAACATAAAAAATTAGACTCTCTTCTAGTTTTAAGACTCTCCTTTTTTATATGTTTTTAATTTTATGTTTATTTATTATTTCAGAATTTTTTTTTTAAAAAAATTGATATATTTTTTTAAATAAAAATAAAATGTTTAAACTTTACATGTGTCATACACCGGTTGTACTCTCTTGCCAGCCACATCATCTAAAATAATCGGAGTTAGTATAAAACTAACATAAAGGACTAATTTATACAAACATGATTAATATGAGAGACCAACTTAAAAATTTTAAAATATAAAAGATCAAATTAAAACTTACATTAAATTTAAGGACCAAATTAACTATTAAGCCTTTATATGAATCTTTACTTATGTATGAGCGTTTCAATATATCCACATCTTCCAGGGTTGCTTGAGACTATTGCTAAATAAATTTTTGCCTTAATTGCAGTTTTAGCTCCCTTATTTTTATCGATTAACGAAATTGGTCCTCTTATTTTAAAACTCGACAATTTTGGTCTTCTCCCTGATTTTTTAACTAAAAAATGATGATGTGAGATGTTTTAAATAACTTGACATGTAATATAGAATGATTAACACCTATAAAATTGAAATAAAACGTCGTAAAAACTTAAATTGCAACTTCAGAAATTTTTCATATTTTTAATTTAATTAATGCATTTATATAGTTCTATATCATATAATTGTATGACACGACATTAAAAATATATGAAATCGTCAATTTTTATTTCAAAAATATAAAAGAGAAACTACAACTATCAACTTTTAAAATAAAGAGATCAATTATGTGAGTTGATAATAATAGAATAATCAAAACTATAACTAATCTTAAATTTTTAAGGTAAACTCTATGCAAGCCAGGTCTTAATAATATTAACAATAAAACAAATATTACTTTATAAATTAGAAAGAGGACTAAAAATCATTTTTAGTTGTCTGAGTTGACCTATTTTTATTCATAAATAAGTTTTGTCAGACCTAGACATAATTAAGGCATGGTTAAAACCTCTGCACAAACTGCGTCTATTTTCATCATCAATTATACACATTATTTAGTATGCCAACGGGGCATGCAACATACGGTCGACCTATAAAGGTGTTCTAGATATGCGGCTATATAGGATTTTAAATTTTTATTGGCATAATTTTTTATTATAAATAAATAATTAGCAAATTTAGTTTTTAAGCTAAAATATTTAAAAAGAAATATTATATCATCATATTAAAATAATTAAATAGAAAATTTTATTTTATATTTTTATAATATAGTATTTTTTCATGTTTCAACTGAAATTGGACTTTTAACTATTTTTATCTATTATAAAGTTTAAATACAAAATTTCAGACATTCTAAAAAAAAATTGAAGGAAAAACAAAACACCAAAGATAAATTTTTTATTTACTTTTAGTAAAAAATTTCTATAAATTGACACAATTAAACATTGAGACTTCTAAGAAGTCTTTAACTTTTATATATATATATATATAACTTATAAAAATAGGACAATAAAAAACTCGTAACTCTTACAAGATACCTAAAATATCATAGATGACATTGACATGGAAAATTTAGTCTCTCCATCTCTATCTTTGTTTCTTCCTAAAAAATTTGAACACATACCGTACTCCACACACTCTTAAACTAATTCAATAAGCATAAAAAAATTATATTTGTATCTCAAATCCCATTATTTTGAAAACCACAATGTTAACAAATAGAACAAATCTTGAAGTTTAGATTCTAAAACTGCAAACATAATTTATTTATTCTTTTCATAAAAAATAATATTCATCCATTCAAATTAAAAGAGCGATCGAGAATACACATAAATTTGCTAAAATCGATAAGGGTAAATCTGCAAACAACCTCACAACAGTCAGTTTAATAGCATAACACGGCCAAATGCCTACAAATTTGATAAAATTAAAGTGATATGAATACCCATACCTCAGGATCTGCAACGTTGATGATGCTGAAGTCATTGAATGAATCTGTATGTAGTGGATCAAAGTAAATTTGTAAATTTGAACAAAATGCACACCGCAATGAGACGAGAAAATCAAACATCGCACTTAGTTGGCGAGATAATAGAAAAGTATGAAAAAAAAAATTGATTTATGAGAAAATCACTTATTAAAGTAAAATGATAGAGAAAAAACGTTGAAGAGAAATGATTTCGGATCAAAAAATAGTCTTAAATCACCCCTCTTCTAAGATGAAAACAAATTAGAACATATGGCGATAGTCTACACACATAATTGTGTTAATATTTCAATTATCAAACTAATTTATTTGTCCGTAAGAGTTTGATTTAAAAATCTTCGAAAGTAAAATTCAAATCGCACTATTGAAGAGTTGTTATATGGTTCCTATTTTCATCTTTATTTATAATAATTTCTCGTTCTACATTTACAAAAATATTACCAAACTAATTTATTACTTGTTTTGTTTTACATTAAAGAAAATTGGTTTTGAATTGTTGATTGAATTAATTTTAGTTAAAATAAATTTTAGATAAAATAATTTATATTTAGATACATTTTATTCATATGCGATGATAACAATAAATTTGCATATAAAAAATCATGTACATAGATAAATTTTAAAAGGTCGATCAATTCTAAATCAACCCATCAAATTATACCATAATTAATTTAAATACTTAAAATCAATTTATCAATCAATGTTACTGTTAGGATGTGGCGCTGTGAACAGTGAGAACATAAATACTCTTCAAAAAAACGTGAGAACATAACTATTTTAAATTAGAATTCCAAGATCTACCAGATTTTTATGATATCCGTTAGCTTCACCTACATTGATATAATGAATGGTGGTTGCATAATGTTAGATCTTTGATAATTAAATGTGCCCTGGGCGATGCGGTGTAGAAATAACGCTTTTTATTTTTATTTTTTTATAACCTACTACTAAAAACAAAATTAAATATTATATTACTATCATTTTCTAATTATATACTAAAATACTATTATTTTAAAAATTTAATTTTTTAAAAGTCAGAAGTTTGGGATTGCCCGGACCAACTTCTAAAAGGATTTTTTTTTTTAAATGGATTGGAAGGAAATTGGTGTAGCACAAACCTATTTTTCAATGTGCATTTTTGTGTTTGTTTTTTAATTATTAAATATATATATTTATTTTTATTAGTAGTATTATTTAGTAGGCACAAATATAGAGAATTTGATATGCACATCTACGAGAGGGTGGGTAATTATAATTTGTAAATGTGAGATAATGCCATACATTATTTTTTTTGTTAACATCTTTTATAATAATAAATATAGATTTTATTATTTAACAATTATTATTTTAATTAAATAATTAATTTAAGTTTCACTAATTATTAATTTAAGTAATTATTATTTTAATTAAATTATTAATTTAAGTTTCATTAATTATTAAATTAAGTTTCATTAATTATTAATTTAAGTAATTATTATTTTAATTAAATAAATAAATACAATGTTAATTTTTTATAATAATGATCTAATTAAATTTTACTTTTTAAAATTATTAAAAAATTGAAATAAAATGGAGTCCATAAAAATAATATAAAATACAAATACAAAATGAGTGAAAAAATAAACACAAATTTTATTACAATATTTTTATTATATTAATCTCCTATATGGTGTTCAGTCCCACATCGTGGCGGTCGGCGAATACGATGTGGACGATGTGGAGGTGGGTTTTCTTCTCAACTGGGGCATGTGTCTTCTGTACATTGTCACTTAGTAGTTCGACATGCATCGAAGAACTAAGATCTACTTGATTGAGGAATGATGGAACACCAAATGAGTACATGTTATTAATATAACGAGCAGCCGACTCAAGCGTACCTAGGTTTGCACCAAATAAGTTATTCACAAAATCTTGGTCACTTGAATGTACAGATTGTCGGTGATCATATTGTTGAGTTAACGTGAATTGAAATGATTATCTTGGTGGTTCAAATTGTTATTGTGTTGGGGTGAAAGAAAATGAATGGCGATGTGGTTCTGACGCTTCATTTTCAATAGTAACAGGGGGAGTCGGTGGGCGGGGCCTATTACCTATTACGCCTTTGTCGTTGTGATGGTTGGGTTGACTCTTCTGCAACACCATATCCGTTAGCTTCACCTACATTGATATAATGAATGGTGGTTGTGTAACAGCCCGATTTTTAAAACCAAAAACACGTGTGTAAATTTTTTTTTTTTATAAATAAGTAAATAAGTAAATACTTTTGGATAAACTATTTAATGTCGTAACACAACGACAAAATCAATATAATTTACAGCAACGGAAATAATTTTAGAAATTTCAAATCCAAAGTATTTAAATTCTTCCAAATCACAATCAGAAGTTTACAGGGACCCATCAAAAAATAAGTCAGGCTGACAATATAGGTACAGTCTTCTCCAATAAATAAATGCAACCACAAAAGAAAGACTCTTAGATCCTATACCGTCGCCTAGTCTGATCATGCTACCAAAAAGCTATACATCCTGGGTGATCTCCACGAACCCAGCACAAAACTCCTGACACAGCTCCGATCAGGCATCACTAACTACCTTCCCCTCTCCAGGGTACTACCCGGCAGAACGATCCTGAATCTCATCTGAGGGCAAAGCCCAAATTTTCCACAAAAGTTGTAAAGGGTCACCAATCCGAAATTAACAAACATCGCATAGCATTTATATTTTTTTATGCATAAAAATCACCCTTCAACTTAGCATACATCTAAGAAGGGTTTACATATGTTAAACATGCATAAACGAGGTTTAAAAATGAAGTTTTTGACCAAACTGCAATGGTGTATTCGAATACAACCTCTGTGTAGTCGAATACACTTGCGAAAACAGCAGAAAAACAGCAAAAACAACACTGACAGCACTACTGTATTCGAATACAGCCTGTCTGTATTTGAATACAGCATTCCATTCAACTGTATTCGACTACAGCACCTAGTGTAGTCGAATACACTTCAAAAAAATCAAGTTAGTAGCAAAATCATTCATCTATATTCGACTACACCCTCTGTGTATTCGAATACAACTGTCAAAATGACAGATTTTCAGTTTTTAAACATTTCAAAATCATTGAAACACTCTCAAATTCATTCTAACACTTTCACCACCAAATTCAATCAATCACAAACACCAACACGGCACAATCCACACATCACAATCAAGTGCGCATATACAATCATCATAACACGTCAAACATGACTCGTGTGCCAAGCACCCTAATGCAATGCGTATATGCCAATGCACATGATTCCGGAATATCATCAAAACCCTCCTCGAAGGGGCGTAAATCATAATTGCACAGCCTCTCACAGACTAGTACTAATTACCGAGGTGCAGTCTTTCACAGGCTAGCACGATTTACTAAAGTGCAATCTCTCACAGATTAGCACGACGCGATAATCCCTGTAAGGGTAAGATGAACCAACAATTCACATGGAATCATCCCCCGTACGGATAAGATGAACCAACAATTCACATGGAATCATCCCCCGTACGGATAAGATGAACCAACAATTCACATGGAATCATCCCGTGGCCCATCCGGTCACCACTATCACCGACGCGATAATCCCCGCAAGGATAAGATGAACCAATAATTCACATGGAATCATCCCGTGGCCCATCCGGTCACCACTATCACTACTATGAAATGCATGAGCATACTCTGACTCTCGACACCACAATCATTAAGTAAATGCAGCTATTAAAAGATTCCCCATTTTTAATGCTCATTTAACACTAATGATTCTCAAATTTAACACAGAGCATACTCAACGCATACAATCCTCAAATCACATGAAATTGAATTCACAAATCATATTGAATTCAAATCACCACATACACAATCTCATCAATTCATTTCACACCAAATCAAAATTCACACATAAATTGCATTTATTCAAAACCCCACATCTTCAAACATGAAGCATATCTCAACATTCATAAAATTACCCATAAACATATCAACCATACCAAGCAAAAATCACCCACACCTCAAAACTCATTAAATTCAATTTCACCATTTTACCCAACAAATGCATTAAATTCATTTCTCACAACATCACACCTCAAACCCACCAAATTTATTTTCCCCAACCTCACAAATAAGGTCCTAAATGCAAACTAAAAATTTGGAAGGAGCCACTTACCTCGACGGTAGCTCGAACAACCGATTACGGTTTTGCGATAAATTCCGACAAATTTTCGCTTCGCACGATGCTTCGAAAGTTAGTTCCCAAGCACCGCAACGTGATCACGATCAACTTTCTCTTCAGTCGCTTCTTGAGATAAAGCTTAGATCTAGGTGATATGTGAGGTTTTGTGTGTGGGGTTTTTGGAAAACAAAGAAGAAAGAGGAAGATGTAGTAGGCACGTGAACAAAGGAAAATGTTTGCTTCTTTATGCCTTTCTTTTTCCTTTTCTTTCATATATATATATATATATACTACTTATAATATATATATAAATATCCCAAACCAACCAATTTCAAACACTCTCACACACACCCCAACAATTTTGATAAAAATATCTATTCTCATTGCAACTCAATTGACAGGTAAATTTTTTTAGCAACTATAGATATTTTTAACAAAATAGTCCGATAATAAATTCTCCGCAACGTAAATAAATTATTTCTCGCCAAAAAATTTAAAACGAGACCCACAAAAATATTCATGACATTTTAACATCCAAAATACCAATAAAACAGGCTAAAAAGCCTCAGAATTCAACATAAAACACCTCAAAGATACAAAAGGTATATTTGAAAATTAAGGGTATTACAGATTGCATAATGTTCGATCTTAGATAACTAAATGTGCCCTCGGCGATGCGGTGTAGAAATAAGGCTTTTTATTTTTATTTTTTTATAACCTACTACTAAAAACAAAAATTAAATATTATATTACCATCATTTTCTAATTATATACTAAAATACTATTATTTTGAAAATTTAATTTTTTAAAAGTCAGAAGTTGGGATTGCCCGAACCAACTTCTAAAAGGAATTTTTTTTTTAAATGGAGTGAAGGGAAATTGGTGTAGCACAAACCTATTTCTCAATGTGCATCTTTTTTTGTTTTTTAATTATTAAATATATGTATTTGTTTTTGTTAGTAGTGCTATTTAGTAGGCACAAATATAGAGAGTTTGATCATGCACACCTAAGAGAGAGTGGGTAATTATAATTTGTAAATGTTAGAGAATGCCACACATTATTTTTTTTGTTAACATCTTTCATAATAATAAATATACATTTTATTATTTAATAATTATTGTTTTAATTAAATAATTAATTTAAGTTTCACTAATTATTAATTTAAGTAAGTATTATTTTAATTAAATTATTAATTTAAGTTTCATTAATTATTAATTTAAGTAATTATTATTTTAATTAAATAAATAAATACAATGTTAATTTTTTATAATAATTATCTAATTAAATTTTACTTTTTAAAATTATTAAAAAATTGAAATAAAATGGAGTCCATAAAAATAATAAAATATACAAATACAAAATGAGTGAAAAAATAAACACAAATTTTATTACAATATTTTTATTATATTAATCTCCTATATGGTGTCTAGTCCCACGTTGTGGCGGTCGGCGAATATGATGTGGACGATGTGGAGGTGGGTTTTCTTCTCAAATGGGGCATGTGTCTCCTGTACATTGTCACTTAGTAGGTTGACAGGCATCGAAGAACTAGGATCTACTTGATTGGGGAATGATGGAACACCAAATGAGTACATGTTATTAATATAACGAGCAGCCGACTCAGGCGTACCTAGGTATGCACCAAATAAGTTATTGACAAAACCTTGGTCGCTTGAATGTAGAGATTGTCGGTGATCATATTGTTGAGTTAACGTGAATTGAAATGGTGGTGACATTAAATAAAATTCTACATTTTAAATAAAATTAGTATTAGACTTATGAAATGACGATTAAAAACATGTATACATAAGATGATTACAACCACTTACCATGTTAGTGATATATGTAGACCTGTGGAGATACTGGTTTCTTAAAAAAGCCATGGAGCTTGTATGTTGTGAATGTGAGAGCTTTAAAGTGTGTGTGAATAATAATATGAACATAATGACTATTTATATAATTGTTTTGTCGAGGATTGTGTTATCCTATCCAAAATCGGAACCAGCCAATCAATGGAGGATTGGCGGATTACGCTGACGTCATCATACCAGATTACGCTGACGTCATCGTACACGTCAGCGCTATCCTATCCAAAATCGGAACCAACCAATCAGTGGAGGATTGGCGAATTACGTTGATGTCATCGTAGTAGATCACGGTGACGTCATCATACACGTTAGCGCTATCCTATCCAAAATCAGAACCAGCCAATCAGTGGAGGATTGGCGGATTATGCTGACATCATCGTAGCAGATTACACTGACGTCATCGTACACGTCAGTGCTATCCTATCTAAAATCGGAACAAACTAATCAATGGAGGATTGGCGGATTACGCTGACGTCATCGTACACGTCAGCGATATCCTATCCAAAATCAAAACCAACCAATCCGTGGAGGATTTGCGGATTACGCTGACCCATTGCAATCTTATCCAACATAATATAAATAGGTAATGTCGTCCACTTATTCAATACACTTACAAATATCATTCTAAACACTTGCTCATACACATATCTTTTACCTACAATGGCTCCATCAGAGTTTTTTGTCCTAGTATATTACAATGGACATATTGAGAGGACAAGCATAGAAGGAGTTGTATTGCATGCGCCAATACATCCTTGTTAAAAGTGAAGAAAAATATCAAACTTGATGGACTTATCAAATGTATCCAAACAAAGATTCAACCAGACAACTCAAAGAGGGTGGTTGATGTTATTTACCGATACCCTATAACTCTTGCACCAGGACATGTTCGGTATGAATTGTTAAATCTTGTAGGAGATGATGACGTGCAGATGATGTTTGACATGTTCATAGAAAGTAAATGTCTTGGTATTTGAACAATTGAAGTTTATGCAGGGTTAGTAGATGATCCTAGAGACGACACACAAGTAATTTTACCATATATTGAGCCAATGCCCTATTCAATCCCTAACTTCATACCCTCTTCATATCTCAACTCCATTCCATCTTCATACCCTTTTACTGAAACACAAATCCACCATCAATCCATACCCTCTTCGTCGTCGCAACACCCATCAAAAGCCACCCATGGTATTGACCTTAACACACTGTACGATGATGGTCCTATCAGTGTTGTGGCTGGTGCCCACAATGAAGAAGTTGGTGATTTTAGCGAGAATGAGGATGACATTCTTGTTGAAGCTGTTGTTGATGACGACGACGATGATGACCAGGAACCCGTAGTAGAATGTCCATCTACTACAATTTGTTTCTCTAACCCCTTCACATTTTTGCAACGTGACCTCCGAAAACATTAATTACGTTGACGATGAATTTGTCAACTCTATGTTTCTAAACCAACCTTACCTTGTTCCATATCCTGACAATCTCCAAGTGAGGATGACAATTCCCACAAAAGTTGTGCAATGCAGTGTGTAAAAGAATATCATATGCACAATTCTACGAGCTCCATTGTTGCGCATACTAATAGCACTAGATGGATTATCCGTTGTATAAATAAAAATTGTATGTGGAGGTGTAGAATCTTGAATTGAAAGAAATCAAACATCTGGAAGATCACAAAACTAGAAGGGCCACACACATGCTTATCAACAATGGTTTCACAAGATCACCAACAACTCTCTTCGGTTGTTATTTGTGAAAGCATCCTACAAATGGTAACGGCGGATCCCACAATATCAGTCTCAATATTGATTGCACATATACGATCGCGGTACACATATACCACTACTTATAGAAAGGCATGGATTGCAAAACAAAAGGCCATTGAGAGAATATACGGGAATTGGGAGGAATCATTCAAAGAGCTTCCAAGGTGGATCCTTGTTTTCGAACATTATCTTCCAGGCACTCCCTTTATTGAGGATGGCCAAGGAGTTCCTAACAAAGCTGTTTTCCATCGCCTCTTCTGGAGTTTCCAACCATGTATCAAAGGGTTTGATCATTGTAAGCCAGTTGTTTCATTTGATGGAACATGGTTGTATGGAAAGTATCGTGGGACCTTATTAATGGCAATCGCTTAGGATGGTAATGGCCATACCATTCCTATAATTTATTTATGTATATCTCACACATATTTTTGTTTTCAAATTGTCTATAACAACATCAACTTTTGTATATCTCAACCAGACATCACATACTATAGAAGACAAATCAGTGATTGGAGTCAAGAAGTAGTAAAATGGCTCGATGAGATTCCAAAGGAACAATGGCTACACACATATGATGAAGGTAGACGTTGGGGATACATGACAACTAACCTTTCTGAGTGCATGAACAATGTATTAAAGGGGACATGCAATCTTCCAATAAGTTCTTTGGTGCAATCAACATACTACAGAGTGACTGCAAAATTTGAAGAAAGAGGGACACATGCCCAAGAAATGATGGCGTCAGGTTTGATTTACTCAAATACAATCATTCAAAACCTTAACAAGGAACGAGCAATATGGAATTCTCATGAAGTTGTTATTCACAATCGAGCACATAGTATCTTTACAGTTAAGAAGTTGGTTCGTCCACCAAGCAGTTGCCTGTAGGACATTCAAGGTAGACCTCGACAAACGATGGTGTGATTGTGGTGAATTACAAGCATTACACTATCCATGTTCACATGTCATCACCGCTTGTTCGATTATTCACTGTGACTTCCAAGTATACATTGCGATGTATCTTTGACGTTTACAAGGAAAAGTTCCCCACAATTTCTCTTCAATCATATTGGTCAGAATACAATGGAATAGATAATTATTATAAAAAAATTAACATTGTATTTATTTATTTAATTAAAATAATAATTATTTAAATTAATAATTAATGAAACTTAAATTAATTATTTAGTTAAAATAATAATTACTTAAATTAATAATTAATGAAATTTAAATTAATTATTTAATTAAAATAATAATTATTGAATAATAAAATATATATTTATTATTATGAAAGATGTTGACAAAAAATAATGTGTGGCATTATCTCACATTTACAAATTAAAACTACCCACTTCCTAGTACATGTGCATACCATATTTGTGCCTACTAAATAGCACTACTAATAAAATCAAATACATATATTTATTAATTAAAAAAAAAAAAAGCACATTGAAAAATCGGTTTGTGCCACACCAATTTCCCTTCACTCAATTTTTTTAAAAAAATTCCTTTTGCGAAGTCGGTTCCAGCCATTCCAACTTCTCACCTTTAAAAAAAAAACAATGGTATATTGGTACATAATTAGAAAATGGTGGCAGTATGGTATTTAATTTTGTTTTTAGTGGTAGTATAAAAAAAAGCCGTAGAAATAATGGATGGTCATTTTTTTATGTTTCTTTTTTATTGACCAATGCCCTCTTGGTCGAGAATAACCTAGTGAAACCTATCTCGAGTTGTTCCACGGCCCTATTCAGTCCATTCACATCTTGCAACACCTAAAAGAATAATTACTCCTTCAACCATAGTCTAAACGAATAGGAGGGAACATATTGCAGAGTTTGCGGCGAAAGACTTGTCGATGGGGTTACGACAACCACTAAGATCATATGCACTTCAATAGGTATAATTATATATCCCTTGCTCTTACTCCATCTCAAAACACTAACTAGAGGGACATAATATTTTGCATTTGCAAGTACCAGTACCACCTCCAAAGACAAAGTGCTTCGCTCAATCCTCAACCTAACTATCCTCTTCGTTCCATTTCAGATCATTGACACTATCTATAGAAATCTTGGTTTTCCTTCTTATAAAAACCAACAGTAGTCATGTCATCCTATCCACGATGGTCGAGAAGAGACACACCACAAAGAAAACCATTAATAACTTGATTCATCGTCTTCCACCATCTCAAGTTGATGGGGTTATGACAACTCCGTCACCATTATAAACTAATCTAGACAAGTCTTAATTGAAATGTTTTCCTTGGTCCAAGCACAAACCATGATGGTTGAAAAAGATAACCCGCGTCTGGGTCAAGTAGAAACCCAACAATAGACCATCCCAATAGCGGTCGATACTCAACCCGAAGGTTGTCGTCCCCTACAAAACACATTTAGTCTTGAACCAATTGTTCACTTTTTGCGACATTGCAGCACCTCGATAATGGAACCATTGTAACACCCTGATTTTTAATAGTGCGGGTGTATTTTTTTTAAAAAAAATAAATTAATACAAATACCATGCCGTAACAAAAACGACAAAAGTCATAAATAATTACATCATAATATACAACTGGCTAAAAAAGTTTCTTTCAAATACATAAGTTTCATTGCGACAAAAACATTGGAATAAGAAAAGGGGAATAATTAAAATTCTTAAATAAAGCCCTAAGCTGATCATTAATCTAACTGAGGGTGATTGAGTATTGAGGATCCACAAGCGGCATCAAGCCCCACTGCTTTCGATGACAAATCCAAAATCATCGCTAAGCCACGACTTCGACGTCATTGCAATTCCAACACAACTCAAAATTCTAATAACCTGGGGCGTAAGCCCGGTCCACAATAATGTAAAGGGTCACCAACCGAAATTAACAAATAACACTTAGCATTTAAACTTTATATGCACAAAAGAACCTTTCATCTTAGCATACTCCTTGAAAGGGTTTTCATATGTCAAAAATGCATAAACAATGTTTAAAAATGAAGTTTTGGACAAAACAGCACTGTCGTATTCGAATACAGCACCGTCGTAGCCGAATACGAGTGCTAAGTCAGTAGCTAACATTGAACATCTATATTCGAAAACGAGATATGATGTGGTCGAATACGTGTATTCGAATACGAGACAGGATGTAGTCGGATACGGGACATGGCAAGTCAGTAGCAAAAAATGCATTTTTGTAATCGATTACAGCATGGTCGTAGCCGAATACAAAATCAAGTCAGTAGCAAAATCCACTCATTTGTATTCGAATACGATGTTAAAATTTCACATAAAAATGGAACGTTTCAAATATGTATTCGAATACAAACTGCATGTAGCCGAATACAACTGCGAAATAATGTAGATTTCCAGTTTTTAAAATGGTTAGAAATCATTTAACACTTACGATACAAAGTCCATCAATAACACTTCAAACATTCATAATATCAATTGTTAACACATCATTCAAACCAAATTAATCTCCACAAATTCACACCTCAGTCGCACATCAAACATTCATAACATCAATTATGAACACATAATTACATCAAAACTTAATCACCATAACTTCACACATAATCACACCACAATCATTCATAATATCAATTATGAACACATAATTACATCGAAACTTAATCAACACAAATTCACACCTCAATGCAATTACGGCACAATAACAAACAACAACCGAGTATGTATATACAATCATCATAGTATAACAAACATTACTTGCGTGCCAAGCACCCTAATGCAATGCGTATATGCCAATGTACATGATTCCAGAATTTCCTACACAAAACCCTCCTCGAGGGGCGTAAATCATAATTGTACCCCATATCACATGCCTTAGTACTAATTAACGAGGTGCAGTCACTCACAGACTAACATGATTTACAAGGGTACAGTCGCTCACAGACCAGCACGATTTACAAGAGTGTAACCTATCACAGGCCTTACACATCAGTTAAATCCTCGTAAGGATAAGATGGACCAACTAATCACATGGAACCATTCAGTGGCCCATCACGGTCACCACTTAACTTCGTGGCCCATCACGGTCACCACTTAACACTGTGGTTCATCGTGGTCACCACTAACAATATGGCCGATCACAGTCACCACTAATATTGTGGCCCATCACGGTCACCACAAGCTATGAAATGCATGAGCATACTCTAACTCTTTTCACCACAATCATTAAGTAAATGCAGCTATGAAAAGGTTCCCTATTTTTAATACTCATTTAAAAGGTTCCCTATATGCAAACTAGAAATTTGGAAGGAGCCCTTACCTTAGTTATTGCTTTTACAACCGTTTCCGCTACCGAAATCAAATACGGTGAAAACTCTCGCTCGCGTCGTCACCTCAAAAGTTAGCTCACAAGCACCGTAGTGTGGAGACGAGTAACTTTCCCTTTTGTCACTTCTCGAATGGAAGCTTAGATCTAGAAGATAAATGAGGGTTTGTGTTTGCAGTTTTTTCGAAACCGAGCAACACGTTTTCTTTTTCACACACACACACACACACACACACACATATATATATATATATATTAAAACCAATCCTCAAATATCTAAATACTCTTACACACATCACTTCACTCACATCTCAAACTATTTTGATAAAAATATCTACTCTCGTCGCATAATGGAGATGTATAATGGAACCACCGACCTAGATGATCACATCGAGAATATTGATACGATCTTGAATTATTCAGAAACCCAAGGACTAAGAAAGTGCAAACTACTTGTACTTGCCTTTACAAAGGAAAAAAGCTGAGATAGTTCAAAAATTTGAGAATAAACTCATTTCATAGCTTCAAAGAAGCACCTATAACCGATAGCAATCTTGGAGGCCATGTACTAGGGAAAAGATGAATTTTTTAGGAGCTATAATGAAGGGTTCGATAAGAAGAAGATTATTAGATGAAATCTTTCTTATTAGATTATTAGCAAGTTTGCCAAGGAGACCAACCTCCATGAGCAAATATTTGAACTACCTCCTCTCGAGGGCACAACACCTTATCATATTTGAGGAGAACTTGAGGAATTGAGAGCTAGGAAGGGAATGCACGAGCATGACACTCACCCATAGAATTGCAATCTACCTTTCCCAAGAAAGAAAATATAAAAAAAAAAAAACATTTGGAAGAAAGGCTCCGCAAGACAAAGATCACCAAGGCCCCGTAGGAAGATTCATTAAGTATACCCCACTTGTGGCGTCCAAAGAGCGCATCTTAGCCGAGTGCCCCAATGTTGAGTTCGAAAAGGAAGAGATCCATTACCCAAAGCCTATAGCACCGAGGCTAAGACTAGACAAGTAGAAATATTGCAGATTTCACAAGAGTAATGGCTATCATACCGACGACTATGTCCACCTAAAAGATGCGATTGAGATCTTGTTAAAAAAGGGAAAATTGAGGCAGTACTCCACAAGGGTCAAAAACTTATTCGTTGAACGAGGAACCCGACCTAACTCTCCACCTAACCAAAGAGACATTGACGCCAACACTCTAACACCTACTACCACAATAAATGAAGATCTTAGCTTTTGACCAACGTTTTTTTATTGTCATGTCTATTTATGGCAATCTATTTTTGTGTTTGTGAGAAAGTTTTTCATTTTCTAGTGTCAACTTATTCAAGAGAAATTTGAAGGACGACAACCCTCACATGGACACCCTTTTCATTTTACAATGAGGAAATAATTGAGGAAGTACTAAATTTCTAAGTGCTTTTGTTGCCCTGGGTCTTCATGGCCAAATTTGACGTATAGGGAGTTCTCATCAATCAGGGGAGTTCAATATCCTATACTCAAAATTATTTTGTACCATGAGTTCACCGAGAAAAATCTTTTGTCTTACATTGAATGTGACATACAGGGATTTAACAGGTTGACTAGTAGACATTGGGGGTGTGTCGAACTTTTTGATCCTTTTAGAGAAAATGAGGCTAAAAAAGAAGTTAAGGTTCTATTTTTGGTCATCGGTTGCAAATCCATTTATAACTACAACATCAGAAACCAACCCTTATCAAACTCAGGAACATCTCGTTGATTGTTTACCTCAAGTTGAAATATCACACCATAGTAGAGAAGGTAGTTCCATCCATGTCAATATCAAAACAACAAGAAGATGTTGTATGACATCATTGAAAAATCAAGAGACATTTTTTAAGATTAAAACCTTTGGGAGAGGAGAAGTAGAAGGCTCCAACAAGATAATAACATCCTCTAAAGTTAATGTTGCCAAGTTCGGCACATGTTCGGATGAACTCAACATGTGAAACGGATTAGAAGAACAGTAGGTCACGAAGCAAATTCTAGATGGGGAGTTCATTCAAATTCCACTATAATAGAGATTCAAAAAGGACAGTTAAGATTGGGGCCGACCTTCCTGACCTCATTAACAAGCAACCAACTACATACCTTAAGGAAAATGCTAACCTCTTTTCATGGACTGCATCCGAGATGCTAGATGTAAATTTTGAGGTTGCATGTCACTAGTTGTCCATGGATTCTTCTTTATGGTGGGTGATCTAGCAATGTTGGAAGAAATCCTTAGCTATCAACGATCTCTTGAAACACTACTAGAAAAATCCATTTTAGCTGCCATATTAGCGTCGGCCCCCGACTCCGACGCTAATTAGCGTCGGTTAAGCCGACGCTAGTGCACTAAATTTTTTAATTTTTTTTATTGATAACTAGCGTCGGTGTAGCCGACGCTATATAAAATAATGCAGACGCTATGTTTTGAAATTTTTTATTTTAATAATTAGCGTCGGAGTGACCGACGCTACGTTTATGAAATTTAAAATTAAATTTTTTTAATATTATTTGAAAAATTAATGTAACTTCAGCATCTCACTACTCCCTCAATTTTCAGCGCTCTTGTTTTGCACCTCCCTTCAAAATCTGAAAAACCACTTTCCCTTTCTCTTTCTCGATCGCGCCGAGATATTCAAACTCTTCCACTGCCTCTCTCCTGCAGCCAACCAAACCAAAACCTCAATCATCACCCAATCCCTAACTGACCTAAAAACAGTTTTTCTAGTAGTGAAATGCAATTTCTTTTGTCATGCTAAGTACACTTTCTAACGTTCTTCTTCTAAAAAATTCCAATAATAAATGGGGATTGTACATTGATTATATCGATCTTAACAAAACATGTTCCATGTAAGACCCCAAATTTCTTATCATTATATTTTAATAATATTATAATAAATTATAATATATATATATATATAATATATATATGTATATATTGTTACAATGTGATAATTTTTTGTGTATTTGTCTTAATAATTTATTTAAATTATTAATATAAAAAATGTTTACTTTTTTTTTTCTGTTAAAATTAAATAAAATAAAGAAATAAAGCTACAAGAAAACGCGTGTCGCTGACACAATGACTTCTTAACATCTTTAGCAAAGCCTGCTACACATAGCTCTTTAACCAACCTACTCATATATATATATATATATATATAAGTTATATTAGGTTTTTTGCTTTTCTATCCGCCTCTGGCTCTCACCCAAAACTCTTTTATGCTACATAAATTTTCTCTCATGAGAATGGTGAGTGAATTAAGTGTCTTCTTTGAGCTTTTGAATTAGAACTTGTTTGAATCTTATCAATGGCTTCTTTACCATTATGCCAATTTCTGGTTGACTTATCAATCTTCTAGGTTGTGGTGCCTTCCTTCGGCATCTTCTCAACCTAACCCATGTCTTTTGTTTTTTCCCCCCTTTCATTTGTTACTTAAATCATTAGTGGAATCAGCCCAAATCCATATCACTTATGCACCAACAGTGTTAATGGATAACATGAATTGAAGCTTTCATCCTTACTTAGATTCCTTTGTAATTGTGAGTTCATAGATGATATCTCAGTGTACTCCAAGCCTAAGGAAGAGCATGTCGAACATTTGAGAATAATATTTCGGACCTTTAAGGAGAAACAATTATTTGACAAGTTGTCTAAGTGTGAATTTTGGTTAGAGGAAGTGAGTTTCCTAGGACATGTAATTTCAAGAGGTGGAATAGCCGTTGATCCTACCAAGGTGGAAACTATCTTAGAACGGAAAATGCCTAATTCAATGATTGAGATTAGGAGTTTTCTAGGATTAGTAGGTTATTATCGTAGGTTTATAGAATGACTCTCCAAGTTGGCCTTACCTTTAACTACTTTGACCCGTAAAGGGAGGTTGTTTGTGTGGGATGTCTAGTGTGAGAATAGTTTCCAAGAGCTTAAGAAACAATTGACCTCAACATCGATCATAGTGTTGCCTAACCCAAGTGAATCCTTTGTAGTATATTTTGACGTGTGTGGTTTAGGATTAGGTGGAGTGCTTATGCATAATAGAAAGGTTGTTGCTTATACTTCTAGTACTTAAGATTCATGAAATGAACTACCCTACCCACAACTTAGAACTAGTAACTCTTGTATTTGTGCTTAAGATGTGGAGACATTAATTGTATATATCTAGAGTTGAGGTTTTTAGTGACCATTAGAATCTTAAGTACCTTTTTGATCAGACATAGTTGAATATGAGGCAACATAGATGGATAAAATTTCTTAAGGATTTTGATTTTGAGCTTAACTATCACCCTGGAAAGGCCAATGTAGTGGTCGATGCCTTGAGTAAGAGGTCTTTGAGTGTGTCTGCTTTAATGGTTAAGCATAGTGAGTTGTTGGAGCAGTTTAGAGATCTTAGTTTAGTTTGTGAAGTTTCATCAATAAATATTGAGTTGGGAATGTTGAAGGTGACTAGTAGACTATTATAAGAGAATAAAATGAGTAAGAAGTTGGATTTACACCTTCTAGATAAGTTAAGTTGATTAACCAAGGGAGAGAACCTGATTTTAAGATGGGTGTAGATGGAATTTTGAGATTTAAGAATATAATTTGTTTACCCGATGTAGATGAGTTAGAAGTTGTTTAAGTATTCACTCTGGAGCTACGAAAAATGTATAAAGACCTTAAGAAGATATTTTGGCGGCCTAGAATGAAAAAGGACGTGGCTGAGTCTGTATATAGTTGTTTAACCTGTCAGCATATCTAAGGTAGAACACCAGAAAACTTTAAGTTTGATGCAATCTTTGAGTATTGCTTAATGGAAGTGGGATAGTATCTCTATGGACTCTATTGTAGGTTTACTTCGAACTTCAAAAGAGTATTGGATTATTATGATAAACTAACTAAATATGCTCATTTTATTCCAATGAACATAACTTATTCTATGGAGAAGCTAGCCGAGCTATACATAAAGAAAATTGTGAAGTTGCAAAGGACTCCATCAAGTATAGTGTTAGATAGAGACCCAAAATTTACTTATAAGTTTAGGAAAGTTTGTCGAGTGCTTTGGGTACCAACCTTAGGATGAATTTAGCCTATCATCCACAAACGGATGGTCAAACAGAACGAACCAATCAGTCCCTAGAAGACTTGTTGAGAGCTTGTGTGTTAGAGCAAAGTGAGAGTTGGGATAACTTTTTTCCACTTATAGAGTTCACCTATAATAATAGTTTCCACTCTATTATTGACATGACCCCTTTTGAGGCATTGTATGGAAGAAGTAGAACCCCTCTATGTTGGTTTGAGAACTGTACAACCTTGTGTTCGGACCTGAGATTTTCCAACATACTACTGATAAAGTGAGAATGATTCAAGAAAAGTTGAAAGGGACCCAGAGTAGGTAAAAGAGTTACCACGATAAAAGAAGGAAAGCCATTGAGTTTGAAAAGGGTGATCATGTATTTCTAAGAGTTACTCTAACGATTGAGGTTGGTCGGGTGTTAAAAATGAAAAAGCTTACTCCTTGATAAATGGGGCCTTAATGTGTTAGTTACATAGAATATCAGATTGTGTTACCTTCACCACTTTCTAATCTTCATAGTGTATTTCACGTGTCGCAGCTTTGCAAGTACATTTATGATCCTTCGCATGTGATTGAGTCAGACGAAGTCCAAAAAACAAAATCTTACTTTTAAGAATTTACCGCTACAGAGTGAGGATCGAAAGGTCAAATAATTAAGGGGGAAGACGATTCTATTGGTTAAGGTTGTTTGGAGAAGTGCTACTGGTGAAAGTGATAGAAAGATACCTCACTTTTGTGATAGAAAGATACCTCACTTTTGTATGGGTATTTTATAATTAACGGTATAATATGATAAGATAGTAGTTTTTCATTGTATGATAAGTAAATTTTACAAGTATATTTTTGAACAATTTTTTACAAGTATGTTTAAACATTATAAAATATTCCAACACAAAAATTTAGAATTTTTTAACTTGAAATAAATTAAATGTGAATTTTTTAAACGCTATAAACACTAGATAAAAATAACGAAAATATGGACCTAAAAATCGAGTTTTGAACTCTTTTTTTGTGGAATAACTTTTTATAATGTTGTAAACATGACAACTAAAAAAATATTCAAAAATAGTTGGTGACATTCCAAAAGAGACTAAAATTGCTTGCATGATAATTTTATAGGGACTAAAAAATGTTTTTTTTAATAGGAACTAAAAATTTTGAAATTTTATAAGCACTAACAACTTATTTAATCCATCAAAATAATATTATTTAATCTATTTTGTGGCATAGTAATCACAAATAAGATTTTAATAATTTCAATTTCAAAAAATATATTACAATTTGAAATATGTTTAGAATAACAATATAAATTATCCTAATTGAAACATTTTTCTAATGTTTTTATTTTATTTTCTTATAAATCTTGAAGATTTTTATCAATTAATATATTTTATGAAATCTGGTTTATAGGTCTATGAAAGTCATGTGTGTACTACCACTTGATTCATCATGTTCCTCAACCCTTTTCAAATGTCAAGAAATACGACAACCATAAAAGAAGAAGAGAAAAAAACTTAAAACTTTTTAGTATTAATGAAAGAGAAAATACTACAAATGAGAAAAATATTCGAATATGATAACACCAAGCTTTTACAAAGACTATTACTAATCTATAACTAACTATTTTCTAATATATAATTTTCTATATTTCAAATACAAAGAAATGTTTCAAATCATTAAAACTTTCAATTGTGAAGTTAATTGTTTTATGATCTCTACCAAATAACCAGCAACAATAACAAAATAACATTTTCCAATTCTTGCAAATAAATAAGTTAACTCTCGTCTTGCTTTTCTCCGTTTGAATATAACAAATGTAATATGATGATGTGAATTAGCGCCTACCAAAAGTATCATTAGAATTATTGAAAATTGACATATCTCTTTTATGACAATTTATTATTAATTTATTTCGTAAGACTTCTAAGATTTTTATATGTTTTTGGATCATAAATATCTAATATCTGTAATACTTTTTTAAGATTCAGTATTATCAATTATCATTTTTTTTCTATTTTAGAGGACCATAAGATTATTTTTAGACATGTTCAAGTCAACAAACATAGACAAAAACACAAAATTATAATATACAAATTAACCAAAGAATTTATGATGAATATAAATATTGCAATAAAATAAAATGATAACACCTGATTAATAAATTTATACCTTTAAAATAAATTCTTATCATTAAATATAAGTTTATATTACTATGACTACTAAATAAAAAACGGGCCCTATACATTTGCTATCCATGCTCATCCGCGATTGTATTAGTTGAATAAAAATAACATTAGTACTTTATTTATATTTGTGTGAATATTTGTTTAATAGATATTTAATAGATTTTGTTAGTATTTTCGAGTATTAGCAGATATCTATGGATAATATTTTTTAAATAGAAAACTATTTATCTACAAATATTATCGTTTAAGAGTTAAATATTTTTTTAGTTCCTACAAAATCATAACCTTTTAAATTTATTTACTTTTAATCCTTATTTTAATGTTATAGAAACTTCTCTGATGAATCAATTTTTTTATAAAACTATTCAAAATAGAAACTAAGTGAATAAATAAATTTTTTTAAAGACTAAAAGGTTGAAAATAAATTTATAGGATTAAAAATAAAATTTGGAAATGTTATAAACACTAAAAATTTACTTAACTCTTTTTTTATTACAATTATGTAAAATTTTCTCCTTTTTTTGTCCACAAAAAATATTATTTGCATAAGTAAGTATATCACAAAATTCCATCATAAAAAATATTAATATATAACTTTATTTTAATTTATTATCAGATACAAATATTAACATATACAATTATCATTACATGTCGATTTGGATCTATTAGCTAACAAGTAATCAAAATTTTGGTTTATTTAATTTTCAGGTATGCGTAAAACTATATGTCTTGTGTTTGCCACATATTTTACCCTTTTAGCCACAGCTATATAGGGGCATCTATCAAGAATGATTACTTCTAAAATGGTGAAATATTATTTTATATATTATTTTATTACGAGTGAAATATTTGATGATTTTTTTATATATTAATATATTATTATTTGTATTTTAGTTAATTTATTAGTGTAAAAAAAATATAATTTGTAGATTTTTAAATTTTTATTATGATTTTGTATTGTAATTTAACAGTTTAACTATCTTAATAAATTTATATAAAAAAATTATATGTTTTATTAAAGTATCCATAATTTATATTAATTTAATAAATGTTTTTTATACAAAATTATTTATTAAATTAATATAATCAATTTTATAAAATATTTCTTTTTTAATTGTTGATTAAATTAATTAATTTAATATTTATTGAGATAATATTAATTTTAGATATGATGTTATTATCTTAAATTTAATGATCTTTCCTTATGCCAATCCTATCAATATGTGGTATCAGTATCTAACTATACGCATCATAGAAAGATACATCTGTTTATTGGCAAATAGGAGCGGATACATTATTATTTATTTATTTCAAAGTAAAGTAAATTTTGTATTACTAGACATGTCCACGAGCATCACGCTTCACACGAGGTTATTAATTTACATAGGCAAATACACGAGGCTTAGCAGTTGCCTTATTTATATTTTTTTTGGGTTTTTGTTGTAATAATTTATTATTTATTTGGTGAACGAGGTTTATTTAGTATTTTGCGTTTTATGAACCGCAACTTACCCTGTGCAATCACCATGCATAGGATCCAATTATAGAGGTTTCAATTTTTTTTTTTTTATACTATAGTTGAATATTGAAAAATTATATTGATATTTTAATTTTTATCTCTGATCACTGTAAAATTTTATATATGTATTTTATGTTCAGAATATTTAAAGTCTAACATATGATTTTGGAAAAACTTTTACGTAAGAATTTGATTTAATGCATGGAAGTAGTTAAATTTTATACGAAAAAAATATTTATGTTAAAAAATTGAAAAATGAAAAATTATTAATTTTGACAAGGTTGTGAGAACCAAATTATACAAATATATAGGATAATTGTGGTTTGTGTGGTTTGATATATGCTAATCGGTTATGATGAATTCCAACTAAACCTGACATGACAAATGTTAATAGATATGTTAATATATATATATATATATATATATATATATATATATATATATATATATATATATATTATCGTGTATGTTGTTGTAATTTTGAGTTCTATAATCAGTGTATTATATGAGCAGAATTGTGGTTGTAGTGTTATCGTTGCCGAAATGTATAATTGAGTCCAACATGTGAAGGTGATATGCTATCTATACCTCTTGTCTTGTTACATGAATTAATCTAACCAAATGACATGCATCATGATAAGATCCTATTTGTAATTATTCACTTTAAGGATCGTTCTAGGTTGGAAACTTACAGATTGGAACAAAAATCGCGTATTGCTGGAGATTGCGATAAACAGAGATAGGAAACTCCGAATCGGCCGATTCCAAAACGAGGTGAAAGATGACGTTCTGAAACACAGACTAGGCTGTTGAATCACCGAAAACAAGTGTGTAGAACTCGAGATATGATTGCAGGTTGCTGAACACGAAAATCGGTAGAAATTGTGTATTAGGGTTTGATGTAAAGGCAATTGAAAATTATAAGGAAACAAAAGATGGACTAGGTGGAGAAGATGAAGAAGGCGCCACAATCAAGGATGATTGATAAGCCAATGAAGAATTGCCACAATGGTAAGGAAGCCATTGATAAAACTCAAGCAAGTTCTAATCCAAGAACTTAAGGAGGAGACCTAATTCACTCACAATTCTCATTAGAGAAATTTGAATCGATTCAAAAAAAAAAATCCCCTTCAATGAGGTTACAAATTCATAGTTATAGTAAAATTATCTCTAAACCTAAATGGGTCATAAGTGACACCATTCTCTAGGCCCAAATTAGGCTTACATCATTTTTTTTATAAAAATAAACTAGATGTAAGAAAGCAAAGTATCTTCACTTACATATAACATCAACTAAATCTATATTAAAACTATTACAATTCCAAATTAAAGCAAACTAAGAATTATTACAAACCAAATGAAAATAAATAAAGTTCATCCTAATTTATTAAAAATATGGATCATCTTCATGCTCTTGAGATCCTTATCACACCATGTAGATTGATATGCGTAGAGCATGCGTGAATCATGTAGATTGATATGGTTATAGGGACAAAAAATTATTTTACCAATTTTTTAATTATTAACATTGCCTTCTTTTTACTAAAGGCCCAATTTATAAGATTAGAACGAGACCTCCAAAATTTTTAAGACGACCCTGCATTTTGTGGAGCAATAAACATTGTTAAGGTTTCAATGTACTAATTGTAAAAGTAATAAATACTATTAAAGAAAAGACTTCAGAGGAAAGAAGAAAAGTCTCATAACTACTTGGGATGACTTTGACAAGTCATCAGATGAAGATAAATAGTGTAACACCCCTGCCATTACCGTTACCGGCGATGCTACCTCATGACCTTGCCTTCCATGGGATTTGAGCCCGGTACCTGGGGGATAAGTACCGCCTCCACACAGTCCCACTACCAATTGAGCCTTTTTATGTGACACCCCGGCCATTACCGTTATCGGCGATGCTACCTCACGACCTTCTCGTCCCCCCTAACCACCCGGTGATCAGCTCAATTGGTAGTGGGACTGTGTGGAGGCGGTACTTATCCCCCAAGTACCAGGCTCGAATCCCGCGGAAGGCAAAAACTCGTTATTTCCACCGGGTGGTTAGGGGGGACGAGAAGGTCGTGAGGTAGCATCGCCGGTAACGGTAATGGCCGGGGTGTTACATAAAAAGGCGTGTCACCATGGGGAGCCCCATATTATTGGTTAAGAAGAAGGATGGAAAGTCGAGACTGTGCGTTGATTACCGACAGCTCAAGAAGGTCACAATAAAAAATAGATACCCCGTACCTCGCATTGATGATTTAATGGACCAACTTAGAGGGGCAGAGGTGTTTTCTAAGATTGATCTAAAGTCAGGGTACCATCAGATTCGGGTGAAAGAAGATGATATATCCAAGACGACCTTTAGAACGCGTTTTAGGCACTATGAGTACTTGGTGATGCCCTTCGGAGTGACCAATGCGCCAGCTATCTTCATGGATTATATGAACCGTATCTTCCGTCCATTCTTAGACAAGTTTGTGGTGATCTTTATTGATGACATCTTGATCTATTCCAAGACCAGAGAAAAACATGAGGAACATTTGCGTTAAGCTCTACAAGTACTGAAGGAGCAACAACTATATGCCAATCTTGGAAAATGTGAATTTTGGTTGGAAGAAGTGAAGTTCTTGGGACATGTAATTTCTAAGGAAGGGATTGTTGTCGACCCATCCAAGGTAGAAGCCGTGATGGCATGGAAACAACCGCAGACAGTCACAGAGATTAGAAGTTTCTTGGGTTTGGCCGGGTACTATAGGAGATTTATTGAGGGATTTTCCAAGATTGCTGCTCCATTGACACACCTTACGAAGAAGAACCAGATTTATGCGTGGACTGAGGTGTGTGAGAAAAGTTTCCAACTGATGAAGGAGAAGCTAACTACGTCCCCAGTGCTAGTGTTGCCACAACCAGAAGAGCCTTACGAAGTTTATTGTGATGCTTCCTATCAAGGTTTGGGTTGTGTGCTAATGCAGAGTAGTGGCCTATGCCTCAAGGCAATTGAAGGTGCATGAAAAGAATTATCCCACTCATGACATGGAGTTAGCGGCAATTGTCTTCGCATTGAAAATTTGGAGACATTATCTATATGGGTGTAGTTTTGATGTATTTAGTGAGCATAAGAGTTTGAAATACTTGTTTGATCAAAAGGAACTTAACATTAGGCAGAGGAGATGGATGAAGTTCATTAAAGATTATGAGTTCACGTTGCATTACCATCCAGGGAAAGCAAACTTGGTGGCTGATGCCCTAAGCAGGAAGCGAGTTCATCTCTCGTTGGTAACAATGAAGGGGTTGGAGTTGTTAGAGAAGTTACGTGACTTGGATCTTAATTTGGATTCCTCATTGGGGAAAGTGCAATATGGAATGATCATTATAGATAGTGAATTGATGAATGAGATTAAAGTTCTCCAAGTTACAGACGTGTTGACTCAAGAGAAAAGGAAGTTGATCGAGGTCGGCAAGACACCTGAATTTGAGGTGGGCCCAGACGATATTGTGAGATGTAATGGACGTGTTTGTATACCCGACAATACAGAATTGAGGAAGACTATCTAGGATGAGGCCCATAAAAGCAAGTTGAGTATTCACCCTAGTACCACCAAAATGTATAAAGACCTTAAGCAAAAATTCTGGTGGCCGGGAAATGAAGAAACAGGTAGCAGAATATGTGGCTTCATGTTTGACTTGTTAGAAAGCCAAGGTAGAGCATCAGAAACCAGGTGGACTACTAAGGTCATTAGATATACCAGTATGGAAATGGGATAGTATATCTATGGATTTCGTGGTAGCATTGCCTAAGACTCAACGGAAGTTTGACTCCATTTGGGTGATTGTCGACAGGTTGACCAAATCTGCCCATTTCATACCCGTGAGAACTACTTATGATGTGACTAAGCTTGTAGAGATCTACATTGTCGAGATTGTTAGACTACATTGGGTACCCTCCAGCATTGTGTTAGAGATTCGAAGTTCATTTCTCGTTTGTGGGGAGCATTACATGAGGCGTTGGGTACTAAGTTGAGATTGAGTTCGGCCTATCACCCTCAAACCGATGGACAAACAGAAAGGACTATTCAGACCTTGGAGGATTTACTGAGAGCGTGTGTGTTGGATGAGCGAGGAAGTTGGGATAATATGTTGCCTCTCGTTGAGTTCACATATAACAACAGCTATCATGCGAGCATTGGGATGGCACCATACGAGGCTCTATATGGGCGTAAGTGTCAAACTCCCTTATGTTGGTATCAGGATGATGAGAACCTAATTGTGGGGCCAGAATTGGTACAACAGACCACAGATAAAGTTTGTCTGATCCAAGAAAGAATGAAGGCAACACAGAGCAAACAAAAGAGTTATGCCGATCAACGAAGGAAACCGCTGGAGTTTCAAGAAGGTGAACATGTGTTTTTTAGAGTGACGCCCACTACTGGAGTTGGTAGGGCACTTAAGTTTAAGAAGCTCACTCCTAAATTCATTGGCCCATATCAGATCCTCCGACGCGTGGGTCTTGTAGCTTATCAGATTGCCTTGCCTCCGAGTCTGCCAAACTGCACGACGTATTCCATGTGTCACAGCTAAGGAAGTACATGGCTGATCGTTCCCATATTATCACGCCAGATGATATCCAGTTGAAGGAGGACCTTTCATTTGTAATTCCACCACTAAGCATTGGAGATAGGACTACTAAGCACCTACGAGGTAAGGAGATCGCCTTGGTCAAGGTGATTTGGGACCAAACGACTGGTGATGCAACTTGGGAATTAGAGGAAAAAATTAGAGAACTCTACCCTAATCTGTTTATGACTAACTAGTTTCGAGGACAAAACTATTTTTAAGGGGGTGAGTATTGTAACATCCTCTAAATTTATTATTTAAAAAATAATTAGAACCTATCAATGTTATTCAGTATTAAATTATGAGTGATAATTATTTGCCTTGCTCGATTTATTGTAGTTGATAAAGTTATTAGTAAGAATTATTTAATCAATGGGGAGTTATATATATATATATATATATATATATATATATATATATATATATATATATATATATATATATATATATATATATATATATATATATATATATATATATATATATATATATATATATATATATATATTATATGTAGATGTGTTTTTCTAGTGCAAGAAGAAATTGGGCTAAGGGTTTGAGGCTTAGTGTGACCCAACCCACTTGAATGAGTATAAATTTGGGCTATGTGTTTGTGGTTGGTTTTTATGATCAAGGTTAACAAAAAAAAAAAAAGTGACATGTTATCCCTCTTATTCTTCATTTAGGTCCAGCATTATCTAACCAACAATTTCCACTTTAAATTTCCCTAAGTCCACAATTTTTGTATACTCACTAATAATAAACAAAAAGGAATACCGAAACCCTAGCCACCATCACCTTCACACCCCATTTTGTTCGTGTATCCAAAGCTTGGAACTTCTTTTCCTTGTGAACAACTTCGTGGGGCTTAAAGTTTTGTACTAGGAAGAAAAGCGGCCAAGGTAAGGGCTTTTTCCCACACAAATTATAGTTAGGCCGTTGGTTGGATGACATAAAATAAATAATCGTGATTACTTTTATTTTAAAAGGAATAAATGTAGACTAATGGATTAAAATAATAAAACCCCAATTTTTGTTGAGATTGAATTGTAATTTATGACTTCTATGGAGTAAAGTATGAAATTTTATGCTATGTGATAAAATTGTAGTTTTACGATGAACATGAAATAAAGTTTGAATTTTTACCTTATATGTAATAAAGTTTTAACTTTTATTATGTATATGAGTTGGAGTTTGAATTTTCTTGTTATATATGTTAAAGTGTTAATTTTTATGGCCTATACGATATAAAGTTTCTATTTTTATGTGTACGTGGTGAAAGTCATAATTTTTATGATTATTTGTCTATGAATATGTGATACTCATGATAAGGGTGTGTGGTATGTGTTCTAGTGATATGTGAATAAGTGATGATTTTAAAAAGTAATTTTGAATGCATATGACATGATTCTTAGTGGGCTGTGTGGGAATATATCTCTTTGATACTATATCATCATGTCATGGCATATGCATCTTCGTGGGAGTTGCCTTAGTGGCAGGTTTGTTTTCCCCATTGGTATGGGTGACTTTTCTGTGTGGAAGTTGCCTTAGTGGCAGGTTTATATCCGGATCATATAGTTTTAGGAGCATGCATTTTGCATATGTTTTGATATACAATTTACCGGTTTGCACATTTTTTTTCTTTTAAATTGGAAGTTTTAACTTTTATATGTTTTGTGTTATTCTTCTATATGTCTAGCTTTGGTTTGATGTGGATGATGGAAAGAACTGACCCTTACAACAACATTTTAGGTACTAATGAGTTCAAGGAGATTCAAGATTAGTTAATGAGTATTGACGTGTGGCGAACGTGGGGTAAACATGGGTCTTTTTTTTCAAGACAAATTTTGTAATAATAGAATTGTCCAATATTTCTAAGTTCTTTTTAATCTTTTGTCACAAACTTTTAATATGTACTAGGATTCTAGAAATACGAAAGTGGTTCCCTTCCGTTAGGAATAATTGCCTTTACTTTGTTTTAAATTTTGAATAAATATTTTCTTAATGATATTAAATAACGTGGTTGTTACTAATTATTTAAATGAATAAATGTTAAGTATTCTAAAAAAAAAAATTCGTAAACTCTTCTAAACAATAAGTATTTTTTAAGTAGCGTTTTGGATTTAAAATCTGGGGCGTTACAAAGAGCAAGCAAATATGGCTCTAATGGCTAATGTTCATCGTGACATTGATAATGAATTAGTAGACGAAGAAATAGAGGTATTTTCTGATCTTACTCATGACAAACTTATTGCCACGTTAAATGAATTTCTAAATAAAAACCAAAAAGTTTCCTCTAAACTTAAAAATCTTATAAAGGTTCATTCCATCTTAATTAAGGTGCAACAACGAGAATTGGGGTTGAATTGTTTTTGCCAAAGTTGATAACTTTTTGATAATTTATAAATAAATAAGAAAACTAGTTTGGTTTTGGTGACTTACTTGGAGTAGAAGCAATTGGATTCAGAGGTAGCAAGCAATGAAAGCATAAATAATTTTACACGTAGATTTTCCTAGTGCACCACTAACTTGGCTACATCCAGTCCCTTCATTCAGAAGGCTTTAATCCACGAATTCAAATACCTTGAATTACAAAGCACCTGACCCTCCAAGCTAGTCTTCCCAAACCGCCTGACAACCCTAGACTTTTGAGGAACTAACCACCTTGACCCTACAAGGCAAGTCTTCTCCTAACAACCTCACAACCCCAGATTGAAGAAGGAACTAAACCACTATCGGGTTGGATACAAAAGATTGGAACTTGAGTAGTTGCTTCTAGAAAAGCTAATAATAATAATAACTCTCACACTCTAAGAAAAGAACACAAAATATTTCTAACCTGAACAAGTGTTTATCTCTTTGAACTTTAAGATGAATTGAGAACTTTGAGCTTGAGTTCTTCTATTCTTTTCTACTTTTCGATGCTTTTCTCCTTCAACCTTGAGTGTCTATTTATAGTGAAAATTTGGACTTCAATTTAGTCCTTGTTCAATTCTGAATTGTATCTTGTTCAAATTGAGTTTGTAAATTCTTCATATTGATTATGTTCCTATTTTGTGTAGATTGAGTTTGTAAATTCTTCAGATTGATTCTATTCATATTTTGTTCAAATTGCGTTTGTAAATTCTTCAGATTGATTCTATCCATATTTTGTTGTAGATAAATCTTGATCAAATCTTCTTCAAATCTTAATTAAATCTTCTTCAAATGTTGATCAAATATTCTTCAAATATTCTTCAAATCTTGACCATATCTTCTTTTCAACTTGGTGATTTTCTTCAATTATAAATATGAATCAAATCTTATTTTAGATTTTCATCAATTATAAATTTGAATCAAATCTTATTTTAGATTTTCTTCAATTATAAATTTAAATCAAATCTTATTTTAGATTTTCTTCAAAAAGATGATTCTTTTTTCATACTCTTTGAAGTCAAATATATTGTTATCATAAAATACTTTTGTAAAACCGACTTGGTTCCAACACTTAACACATGTACAAAACCCTTGAAAAGAATTTTGAAACAAAAAAACAGGAAAAATCAAACTCAAAACGATAACGTTTTAGAACCCTAAGATAAAATATAATGTAATTATGTTTAGTATGAAAGAGCTTTCCAAGAGTTTCTTGCAAATGACATAGATAGAAGAAAACAAGCATCTATGATCTATGGTGTTAGCAGAAATAATAACAAACGTATTGGTTTACAAGAACTAGGGGAAGATACAAAAAAAAAAAAAACTTAAATTATGTGTTCTTACTATCTTAAGAAAGGTAATGATAAAAGAACTTGTCCTATGTTGAAATCATGGAAATACAAGAAACCTTTCAGAACTAACAAACCAATACCCAACCAGATGTGGGTACCTAAGACCAAAATAATTTATATTTCATATATCCTTAGCAACAAGATTGAATCACCAATCATGGTACCCGGACAGTGGATGATCACAACACATGATGGTTGAAAGGCTTATGTTCCAACACATGACTCTCAAGGATGGAGTACATATGGGATTTAATTTTTTAACAGCGGTTATAATATTGTCTTCAATCAAAAGTCCTGTAAGGCTATTAGTCAAACATATGTATCCATACTCTTTATTGGTAAGAGGAAAAACAACGTATATAAAATATTATCTGAATAGGCACAAAAGATTGGGGCATGCTGAATTGAGAATAATCTCAAAGTTGAACAAACTCAACCTATTTAGAGGATTGCCAAATCTGAAATATAAATCAGATGTTCTTTGTGAGGCATGTCAAAAAGAGAAACAGAAAAAATCATCTTTTGCCTCAAAGAATGTTGTGTAGAACGAAAAACACAAGAAATGGGGGTTTGAATTGTGTTTTTTGTTTAAATATTTATTCGCGTGGCTAAACTTAAGTAAAGAATGCAGTGTAGGTAAAAGAAAACAGAGCAGAGAGACACAACGATTTGTCCTGGTTCACCATCAACACGGTAGCTACGTCTAGTCCCTTCAACCTGAAGAATTTAATCCACTTGTTCACCACAGAATCAGACTTACACTTGAACACCTACTAGTCACACTGACTGCGTTCCATCTTCTCAACCTTCTAGCTTAGTACAATCTAGCTTTTGAGGAAGACAACCATTATTGGGCTAAGATACAAGCAACAAGGTTTTGGATTTTTCTTAAATAGCTCTCGCAAAGAGTGTTTACAAATTTGTTACTTCAGAAATTTTCTTAGCACTAACATGAAACAAAATGATATTGAACAAGAGTGCATATATGCTTATCACTTGTATATTTCTTTTTTATAGGGATGCACGTCCTTTTATTGAGAACAATTAGGGTTTTTGGCCGTTGTCCTGATTATAGGAAATCAACATAGTTCATGAAGTTGCTATAGAAACTTTCCAAAAATGGATCTTGTAATGATTTAGCATATCTTGTTTAAAAAAGTTGGGAAGCAGAGGATACGATGGTCATATCATATCGTAAGATCTTTAAACAAGTAGTAGATTCAGGATGTTCATCAGAGGTTGTTGAGTTGTTTTGTCTTCTTTGGAGCATTGACTTTTTTAGAGTTTTGACGTTTTAGAGCATTGACTTTTTTAGAGTGTTGACTCTTTTATATGATACATAATGACTCAGAGTCAGATGATCAGTCACTTGATGTGATTATCAGAGGTCCATGCAGTTACTTGCTTATCAAGCTTATCAAAGGTAGAGGACCAAAATGCTTGTAGAATTCATTAGAGGCAGATTATCTAGAACACATTTCCATTTATCAGAGGTAACTAAACTACGACATTGCTTGTGTTTCCAAAGGCAACCAAGACACAGTGTTGCTCGCGCATTAGACTTAGAGAAATGGAGCGAGGCGAAGTCGCGTTGTATCTTTGTCACTGTCTAGTTATTAGAGGATACAATAAAAATCTATAAAATAAACACTTAATCAAAAAGTTAGTGCATTAAATTGTTCCCACAAACGATTTTGTTTTCATCAAAACAAGTGAGGAGCATATTTCTTTAAACCAACCTGGTTCCAACATGTTGTTTCCACTTCTAGACCAGTTGACCTCTTACACATTAATTTACTTGATCCTAAGGATAACCTTTGTTAATGGAAAAAGTATGGACTCATAATTGTTGATGACTATACCAGATGGACATAAGTAAAATTCTTAAAACACAAGGATGAGTCACATAAAGCATTAACTACCTTTAATATACAAGTGTAAAATAAAAAATGCTTTTGTATCGCAACACTTTGTAATGATCATGGCGGTGAATTTGAAAACAAGCCATTTGTGAACTTTAGTGAAGAAAATGGAATTTTACATGATTTATCCTCCCTTAGAACACCTCAACAAAATGGTGTTGTAGAAAAAAAAACCCAGATATGTTCAAGTGATTGCACGCGTCATGATACACGAACTGAATGTTGCAAAACATTTTTGGGCAAAAGCAGTAAATGTTGCATGCTATATTTGTAGAACGAGAAACATAAGAAAGAGAGAGTTTGAATTGTGTTTTATTTTAAAAAATGTTTTAACAAGATTAAAACAAAGTGATGAAAAAGGAGTAGATAAAACAAAAACACATAACAACACAACCAATTTATCCTTGTTCACCACCAACATGGTAGCTACGTCCAGTCTCTTCAAACTGAAGGATTTAATCAACTAATTCACCAACTGAATCATAGTTCCACTAAACACTTGTTAGTCAAGCTGATTGTGTTCAAGTCTTGTTAACCTTCTAGCTTAGTATAGTCAAGTTGTTGAGGAATGCAACCACTACTGGGTTAGGTTACAAAAGAGTATGTTTATGGCTTTTCTGAATACTCTCACTAAAGGATGTTTACAATGTTGTATTCTCAGAAACTATTTCTCATCACTTAGAAAAAACAAAGGATAGAGGGCAAGAGTGCAAAGACGATTGTATTCTGTTTATTGCAGCATGTTGTTATTGTTATTTTTTTTTCAATGATGGTTGCATGTCCTTTAATAGAGAACTTTAGGTTTTTTTTGGCCGTTTTCATGATTGCAAGAAATCAGTATGTATCATGAAGTTTCGTATCAATGAGATTGATTCACCATTAAACCTTGTCTAGAAATAGTCATTGTAATTGAATCTGCGTATCTTGATATGGAGACAGAGATAGTAGAGGATACCATGATCAGAGTATGTCACATAGACCTTCTAACAAATAGCAAATTCAGAGTGTTGAGCAGAAGATGCATAAATTTGTATTCTTCAGAGTGTTGACTTTTTTAGAATGTTGACTTTTCTTATCAGAGCATTGACTTTTAGACAGAGTCAGAAGATCAAATGCTTGGTTTAATTATCAGAGGCAGACAATCACTTGATTTTTAACACTACTCAGAGGCAAACAATCACTTGCTTTTTCAAAGGCAGAGTGATTAGATGCTTGTTGTAGTCATCTGAGTCAGACGAACTAGAGCATTGCTTGTATTGGATAGAGTCACCAGAGGCACGTTCACTAGACTTAGAATATGAAAATATGAGCGGAGTCTTTGTGTTCCTTTAACTTAGTCCAAACCCGACCTAACCCGTCCTTTGTACACCCCTAATGCAGCGTAAAGTCATTCACAATAAACATGATCTTGGAACTGCACATTTAAACAGAATAATAGTGCTTTAAATTGTTCCTACAAAATAATTTTGTTATCATCAAAACAAATCAGGGACATAGTTCTTCAAACCAACTTGGTTCTAACAATCTCCTCCTTTTTGATGATGACAAACATCTATTTTTTGTGAATAATTTTTCAATTTTTTAATAGTAAGCAGAATTAACATAGAATATCACAACTAGGCTCCCCCTTAAAATAAGCATGTTTCATTCTAAGAATTGAGATATTCTTATAAGATAGTTGATGAGCATTGGTAAATGAAATTAAAAAAAAAAATTCATTAGAAAAAAATTCTCAAAACATATTCTCTCCCTTTTGTTATTAGACAAAAAGAGTAAAAAGAAATTACAAACAGACAAAGAACAAAACAAACAAGATAAAATCCAGGGAACAAAAGATTTGGGTTGGTCAACCTAGCTAAGATTAAACTTAAGGTAGTCCGAATGTTCTCTTAATTCTTGGCTATTTGTTCCATGAACGCCTCAATGTTACCTTCTGGACGATCAAAGTCTACTTTCTTGACATACTGGGAAGGGTCAAACACACAACCAGAGGGACTTCCGGAGGAAGATTATGCAGATGTTGAAGCATAAATAATAGGAGCATCCAAGGAGGGTATATCAATATGTGGAATAAGCATTGGGAAGTGCAATGGTACTAATGGAGCAACCACTGGGAGTACAAAATGAAAACCACTAGAGGGAGATGGGTCGTTCCTTGATGAGCCTCCTGACATGGCTATCAGTAGCTTTCTGGACCAATTGCTTTGGGCTTTCTTAAGCTGCAAGATCCACAGACAGAAGTGTTTGAACCAAATTGGTTTTCCTCTTGTGGTTTTGATGTTAACAAAGGTATTTTATGAGAATAATTTGTTTGGACTAATGCCTTCATTAAGTGTGCAACAATCAGAACAAGAAACTCAAAGGAAGGTACTAGAGGAAGCGACAAGAGGAAGCTACTAGAGGAAGTGAATAGGAAGTCACCAGAGGAAGTGACTAGAGGATGAGATTAGAGGAACGCAAAAGCATATGCGTCTGCCTCTGAAAGCAATGTGCTTTTGAAAGTTAGAAAGACTGCCTCTAAAGTTTGGATCTGAGGTTTAGGTCAGAAGATTGGCTCTAAAGAATGGCTCTGAAACTGGGTTTGAAGACTGCCTCTAAAGATTGTCTGAAGACTGAATTTGAAGCATGCCTCTAAACCCCTTGCGTACCTCTGATTGGCATAAACTCAGCATGCCTTTAAAGAGTTTATATCAAGTGATCATTAACTCTGAAGAGATTGTTCAAGCCATGCATTCAAAGCTCATATTCGGCTAATCAAATGTTGCATGGACTCTGAAGATTCAACAATGTTATTTTCCCAAAGCCACTAATTCTAAGTCATACAATTCTGCCTCTAAATTTTATTATCCAAGAAACACAACATCTTACTCCAACAAGAAAGTCAATGGCTCTGATGGAAAGTCAAAGGCTCTGATTGAAAGAATTCATTCTAAAGAAAATAGTTAGCCGAATTAGAATTTCTGAATATTCAAGAACAAGTTCAAATCCAATCCCGCTCCAATCAATCAAGAATATGAAGCAAATATTTGACCAAGGTTACAAAAAGATACAGTCAAAATATTGTTCAAAAGAAGATGTGGCCAAAATATTGTTCACAAGAAGGTATGGTCAAAATATTGTTCACAAGAAGATATGGTCAAAATATTGTTCACAAGAAGATATGGCTAAAATATTGTTCACAAGAAGATATGGTCAAAATATTGTTCGCAAGAAAATATGGTCAAAATATTGTTCGCAAGAAAATATGGTCAAAATATTGTTCACAAGAAGATATGGCCAAAATATTGTTCACAAAAAAATATGGTCAAAATATTGTTCACAAGAAAATATAGTTAAAATATTGTTCACAAGAAGATGTGGTCAAAATATAGTTCATAAGAAGATATGCCCATAATTTTTTCAAAAGACTATATGCTCCGAATTTTCTCACAAGAAGATATGCTCATAATTTGTTCACAAGAAGATACACTCAGAATTATTCACAAGAAGAAACACTCAAAATTATTCACTAGAAGATACACTCATAATTTGTTCAAAAGAAGATACATTCAAAATTTGTTCACAAGAAAGATATGATCAAGATTTTACAAGGACAAAAGTAAAACTCTAATCTATTCTATCGAATTCAAGAACTCATAAACATAAAAATCCATACAATTCAAATTTCCTAAATATTCAAAGTTCAATGGTTTAAGTTCTAGAGAAGCCCTTGCTCAAATAAATATTTTCTAAATGTTTTAGTGTGAGAAATCAATTGTAATAATCTATTTAGTAGAAGAAAAACACAATCCGTTCCAAATTTACGTAACCCAACCCGATAGTGGTTTTAGTGTTCCTCAAGCAATATGTGGTTTTCAGGTTGTGTTGAGAAGACTTGACTTGTAGGGTAAAGATGTAATTGCCTTCAACGATCTTTGGTTTTCAAGATGTGTGGAGAAGACTTGACTTGTAGGGCAAGGTATTTGTTTTCCTGAAAGTCTGTAGGTGTCAGGTTGTTTTGAGAAGACTAACTTGTAAAGCTAGGTGCTGTGTAATTCAAGGATTTGAATTAGTGGTTAAATCCTTCTAAGTGAAGGGACTGGATGTAGCTACAGAGTTGGTGGTAAACCAGGATAAATCTGCTTTTGTCACTTTACTTCTGCTTTCTTTACTATACTGTTGTCTCTGATTACTTAAGCCTGATTGCTACTGCCTCTGTTTTAGTTAAAATCACCAAACCCGAACCGATTGTTGTATAAATAACTAAAAAGAATCCAACTTATACAAACACAATTCAACCCCCTTCTTGTGTTTGCACCTTCAAGAGGATTTCAGCTGTTTGTCAGAAAGCAAGAAAATTCTGGGAGGCCAACTACATTCCTTGGTCCATGTTGTCCCTTATCCAATTGGTGACAAACAAGAGGACCATGTTTCATTGGTTTGAAACGTCATTAGGGTCCAATATAGGACTTGATATGTAACGTCCTCTCAATGAGAGTTAGAATCCCAAAAACAAACTTTGTGTCAATTCAGGCACATACTAGAATAATGTAAATTAGCCAGATAGTGGTAGCAATTCTCTCACCGCTAAGAGACACTAGAAGAGGTACAACAACTTTTATGAACCTTAAGAGTATGCTACTAGAATGTCCAAAAAAGGTTCTAACCAAGACGTCCTAGAAAGGCTAGAGAAGAATACTCAAAGCCTGAAGAGGCAGAGTAAACAATACTTGTATGCTATTATTGAAATAATGGATTAAGTCCTTGACTATACTGAGAACAAGTCTCTCTGTAAGGGGACGACTAGATGTAATAACAATATGTTGTGAACTAGTATAAAAATATCCATGTTTCCTCTATCTATGTATTTCTCTTATCTATGTTCTTTATGGTTCAACCTCTCTGTCTCTAAAGTCGTAGCATAAGTTGAATGATTTGATAAAGAACATACTTTTTCTATTAATCAAACGAAGTATATTTTCTGAAATAACACAATTCAAACCCCTCTTTCTTGTGTTTTCCAACACCTTCAATTGGTATCAAATCTTGGTCTCTTGATTGAGCACTATATAATGTATCCCTTAATACTGGAGATACTAGGGAAATGGTTTGAATAAGTGTATACTTTTGGATCAATCCTATTTTCTTTTTAATTTTTTCTTTTAAAATTTCTTACAAAACCTGGCTTGACAAACATTGATTCCTTAAGATTGTAATTGCTATTTGAGAAATAGATAAAAAACATTAGAAGAACATCTATATCTCAAATATCAACTTCATCTCCTTATTAAAGCTTTTATTTTTTTAAAAAAATTGTTCTTTTATTTGATTAAGGGCAAGAGTATTCGTGTTAAAGTTGATCTTATGCAAATCACTCTTCAATGAAATTTTGAGTAGTAAAACAAAATCTCTGTATTGAGATAAGTGAATACTCAAAGACAATAATATATTTGAAAAAGAAAGATTCTTACAGTGTCCCCTAAAAGAGAGTATCTATTTAAAACTATCTAAGAAAATACTTCTTCTATGATCTATTTATATATGTTATGAAAATTCTTTCAGTTCTATTCTGACTTCCAGCTGCGTTTCTAAAACTCTTTAATGACAAACTAGACAAAAGTCTTATGCTTCAATAAGGTAGAGTGATTTAATCAGTGAGAAATGCTAATACTGAAATTCATCCTCTGTTTGAAAGAAGTATTAGCTGATACAACTGAATTGTTAGTGCAAAATAATGGGAACATTATAATGTATGTCAACAATAAATCTAACCAGTCATGCATAATTTTTCTAAGAACATCAATAATCCTTGATATATTTTCAAATGACAAGGTAACCCGTTAGAAGAAATGATTAGTAGTACAATCTCTCACTCAACAACACAAAATCGAAAGGTTGAATGGCAACAAGTCAAAGACCCTCGTTAGAACAAATGTTGGAGGATACATTCAAGTGTCTTTGGTTAAAATAAAGTCAAAACCAATAATACTTAAAATGGTAGAGTAAACATAATCAATCATATGATCATTATTGTCTAGGAAGAAGCAACCGTGACTTTAATACCAGAGTAAGCTGAAAATACATTCTTTTGATGGAACAAATATCATCATCTGATGTTATCCATAGATGATAAATTTGAAATGATTATGAAACAAAATTATCCTCAAGGAGACCTGAACTACAAGTAAAGGACCAAAGATCTCTCATGGAAGATCATCATCTGATCCCTCCACTAGAGAAGTCTGTGTTATAAATGAGTTTAAATAACTCATCATCTGGTTAAACTCATCGACATATAAGAACCTACAAAGCACTATTTTGGCAATCCTCTAATTTCAAGGTCTGAAGCCATTTCTCTGTCTGCTTAAGGAGAAGGTCTTTGCCTCTGGTGTATAGCGTGCTTGAAACATCATCTGAGACTCACATATATGAAATCAAAGCACTAGAACTTAGGAATGCATATGCTGATTTAGAAAAAAGATTGATCAGATCGAAGCTAACTCTGCATCTGGTTAAAAGTATGGAGAAATTTGCTAAATGAGCCTCGTGTGTCATTGTACAAGTACTCTTCAATTTATTTCATTAGTCTACATGTACTAATTTGTCTTACCTGGTATTCTTTTTATGTGTGTTTTGTTTTGTTTTCTATCTTATCGTGTGTTTGTGTAGTATTTTCTGTCGTGGTTCGTGTTGTCCTATCCTTGGTTGTATCGCATGTGTTTTTTTTTTTTTGAAAATTGTTCTTTGATCACTTTCGATGAAATCTATGTTTTTTTTTTTATCTTATTTTCAATTGCTTATTTAAACTTCTGTTCTTTTTAGTGTCTTTCAAAAATAATCCTTTTTGTCAAAAAGAACCTTTCTTTCCCAACCCAAATCCCTCTTCATCCAAAACGTTTTAAACTTGAAACCTCTAGGAAAAACCAGTTTAATATCTCATCCTTTATTAAGTCTTCATTTTACTAAATTATCATCTTCTTACTCTGTACTCTAAAAACGACTTTAGGATTTTCTTAAAACATGAACTGCTCGTCCTCAATGGTGAAATGTTCAGAAATCTTGAAATTGTTAAATTGTGAACTATGGTCAACAAGATGGATGATACAAGAAGTTTCACAAAATGCATTCAAAGGTTCACTCTGTGCAACCTTGGGATGTCAATGTCTCATTCCTTTGCTAAGTACCTTAAATACAGGGAGGAAGTAAGGAACAAAGTATTGAAAGGCTTGTGCCTCATTTTTTCTAAATCCTTTAGATTGGATGGAAATATGAAAGCAATAACGAAGAAAGGTTGGAGCACCTACAATCTTATCAAAGTTCCACCATACAATTCAAAATAATTAGAGAAAAAGGAAGACTACATTATCTCCTTTTTCCTTAGCTACGTCTAACAAGTCAGAAGGTAGGACCCTAAACATGAAAACTTTGTCATCACTGTATCAGATGAAGGTTCAAAGAAAGAGAACTCTTACTAAATAAGATGTTAAATATAAAGACTTAGTTTATTTATGTATCAAGAATTGATGATTCAAACCTAATATTAAATTAATGGATCTAGTTTAGATAGTCTTAGAAAGACCTTAGGATTTATTTTTTTCTTCCTTTTAAGCCCTTTTGTAATAAGTATTGTAGTTGTATTGTATTATGTATATGTCACAAGTGTAATATGAGTTATGAATTGAAGAAAGTTATTATCTTTTCTGACCTTCTTATTTCTATCCTATATTTTGTTTTGTTTTATGCCGATTTTTGTTTTCTTTTCCTCTCCTCTGTTTTTCAAAATTCTCTTCCTCTTATTCTTTTCTTTAAAAACTTTCTTCCTCTCTTTCGTTTCTTCTTTAAACATTATTTTTTTCTCTTTTCTTCAACCACAACTCTTTATCTGCTTCCTTTTGGCCCCGTATCTTGAAAAGTCCCACGTGTCCTTAAGTGTCTGTCAAACTCTGGGTTCGATCTTTGTCTCACTCTTCGTTTTCCCGCATGCCCTCATCATTACGTCTCCTCTTTCCAAAATGTTTTCATTTCCTTTTTTGAGAAATATAACTATTTATACCTCAAATCATTACAAGAATTTTTCAATTTTGCGACACTTGGCATGCGACGGTTTTGAAATAACCGCCCTCACCACCACTTTGCGTCGGTTCTTAAGGCGGTTTTTATCAACCTCCGCTGCCGTTTAAAGCACACATAACCCAACGTTTCATTTTCCATCCTCACCACCACTTTGCGACGGTTCCTGAGGCGATTTTTGTTAACCGCCGCCGCTGTTGAAAGCACAAATAACCCCACGTTTCATTTTCCAGATTTTGTACTCTCATTTCTCAATCTCACGTTTATTCCTTTCTTAGTCCCGCGTGTCTTCCTTTCTCAACCCTAAAATTTCTGAAAACCCCCAAATCTATCAACCTCTGTCAACGCTGAAGGAAACAAAATCCATATTTGAAGAAAAACGAAATCACCTCTGTCAAAGATGGGAATTTATCATCTTGGAAACAAAATCAGCCCTTGCAAAGGTAATCTCTCAACATATCAATTTCTCAAATTGCTAAAAGTGAAAAACGAAAACTGATAACTCCGATGGCACCATTTCTCACTTCGATCTTTGACGAAAACTAATAACCCTTTCTTTGTGTTATAATGGCTTGGATTGTAATGAAACTGATTTAGATGCTATAAATGAACTTTTCAGGGGATGATGAAATGCATCCTGGGATTCTATACATTTGGGGGAAGGTCACTTTAGTTTTTGGTATATTAGGTTCATAGCTTATGCTTGAATATAGGTTATACTAAATTTTGGTGTATCTAAAAACTTGGATTGTTTTCAATTAGTTTAAGCTTTGTGAGTGTGCTTACGCTAATTCTAAGTTTCAATTAGTTAAGCTTTCTGGTTGTATCTGAAATTTGTGGCTGAAATGTGTGAGTGTGCTTATGTTAATCCTAACTTTCAATTAGTTTAGCTTTCTGGATGTATCCTAATTTGTGGTTGAATTGTGTGGTTATGCTAATTCTAATTTGTGGTTGAACTGTGTGCTTATGCTAATCCTAATTTGTGGCTGAACTGTGTGCTTATGCTAATCCTAATTTATGGCTAAAATGTGTGCTTATGCTAATCCTAATTTGTGGCTGAACTGTGCCCAAATTTGATTACAGGATGTTATAATTTTGTAGAATTGTGTAGAGGAATGTAAATAAACAATAAATCCATCAAAGAACTGAAGATTAAATGTCCATAGGAATGATAACTTTTTCACAAAATAAAACCACCAAATTCCTAAAATTCCCCTGTATTTTATAGTGATCAATTGAATTCCATGATGTTAAATGAA
Source organism: Cicer yamashitae (assembly GCA_037974755.1). Taxonomy (NCBI): domain Eukaryota; kingdom Viridiplantae; phylum Streptophyta; class Magnoliopsida; order Fabales; family Fabaceae; genus Cicer; species Cicer yamashitae. Next base: position 34,929,961 of record JBBPBQ010000002.1, on the reverse strand, counting down.
AATTACAAATGGGAAACTTCAATTTGCAGGTAAGTTTACTTGTACAAAAAATTAATACCAGAAAAAACAAAACACACAAAGGTGCAAGTTTGCCATTGTTTATTCAAATTGGCATACAGTTTAACAATGTATATCAAATACCACCAGAAAAAAATTAATGGTTGCACCTGAACAAATCTATAAAGACCAGGTATTAATCAAAATGAATTTGTGGAAATGATGAATAAAAAAAATTATAATATTTTATTGTGCCTTGAGGGTAGGCTTATCTGACCTGAACTTTGATCTTCAAAGACAACACATGCAAGGTCAACACTATTTTCGGATTGCCAGTCCATTTGATAACTGGCTCCATGACCAATTCCTTTTCATTTGTTTCCAAAACTTTGTGTAGGGGAATTGTAGAATTGTGTTATAAATTTATATTCAAAAACAATAAAAGGTTGTTTGTGACTGTATATGTTTGAATATTATGTTTGTGACTGTAAAAGGATGTTTGTGACTGTATATGTTTGAAAATTATATATTATGTTTGAATAATAGATGTGTTATTTTGAGCCTTACAAGCTATTTGTTATTTCCTCTTCTCTGCAACCATTCTTTCTGCTTTTCTATTTCTGCACCAACAATCCATGTTGTTTTGCTTAATATTTTGCTAGCTTGCTCGATAGGTAGCTGGAGAGGAAATTGTCCCTGTTATTTTGCTTAATATTTTGCTTAATATTAAATTGCTAGCTAGCTAGAGAGGTAGGTGAAAGGTTTTGTTTGAAAATATCAAATTGTGATTTGTGAACTTAAAGTTGCTAGTTGGCGAGGAAATTGAAGTATAGCATCAACGAGTGTATACATGATTGATGTAACAGCCCTTTTTTTTTAATAAACTAAAATTCATAAATCAAGAAGGAAATACTTTTGGATAAAATATTTAAGTCGAAACTCAACGACAAAGTCAACAATATTTACAAACAGTGGAAACAGTTTTAAAATGGAAGTCCAAAGTATTTCAAACAAAAAAATACATCGGGGCTCTGAGACCTATCTGACATAGCTCATACCCCTGGGGTATTCCCGGCAGACACCTGTACAAAAGCACTACCCTAAGAATTTTAACTTCCCCACGTCACATCAAAAAGTGGTACAAGGACCCATCAAAATAAAAGTCAAGCTGGTAATATAAGGTATAGGTACAGTCTTCCAAAATGAAATAAATACAACCACAAAAGAAAGACGTCTAGCCCCTATACAACCATCTAGTCTGATCATGCCACAAAAAGCTAACAACCCGAGTGATTCCCACGCGCTCCGCAAAAATCCTTCTTACACAGCCACGGTCAGATAAGACTAACTGTGTTCCCAACTCCAGGGTACTAACCGGTAGGACGGTCCTGATCCTCATCTGAGGGCAAAGCCTAGGTTTCCACAATAATTGTAATGGGTCACCAACCGAAATTAACAAATAACACATAGCATATCAATTTTAAATGCACAAAATAACCTTTCAACTTAGCATACATCTAGAAAGGGTTTTCATATGCCAAACATGCATAATCAAAGTTGAAAAATGAAGTTTTTAACAAAACTGCACTGTCGTATTCGAATACAGCATCCTTGTATTCGAATAAAGTGCTATTTCACAAGTCATAAGCAAAATTGAATATATTCGACTACACACTGCTTGAATCTGAATACAATTGCTAAAATTTGCAGATTTCAGTTTCGAAAACGTTTTGCAATCATTCAACACTTACCACACAAAATCAATCAATCACCCTCATCAATTATAGCACAATTACAAACAACAACCGAGTATGTATATACAACCATCATAGTATATCAAACATGACTCCCGTGCCAAGCACCCTAATGCAATGCGTATATGCCAATGCACATGATTCCGGAATTCCAAACCAAAACCCTCCTCGAAGGGGCGTAAATCATAATTGTACGGTCTCTTACAAGCCAGTACTAATTATTGAGGTGTAGTCTCTCACAGGCTAGCACGATTTACTAAAGTGTCGCCTCTTACAGGTCTTACACTGATTTCTAGAGTGCAATAGCTCATAGATCAGCACATTCTAGAGTGCAATCTCTCACAGATCAGGACGACGCGGTAATCCTCGTAAGGATAAGATGAACCAACAAATCACATGGCATCATCCTGTGGCCCATCCGGTCACCATGTACTATGAAAATGCATGAGCATACTCCGACTCTTTTCACCACAACCATTAAGTAGATGCAGCTATTAAAAGATTCCCCATTTTTAATACTCATTTAACACTAATGATTTTTCAAATTCAACACAGAGCGTACTCAAATATATTTACTCATAATCCCGCAATTCACATCAAACCACATCAATTCATTTTTCCACACAATCCACACATAAAATACATCTCAAAAATTCATAATATTAATTATGAACACATCAATCACACCAAACATGAATCAGAGTTCTCCCCACCGCTAACTCGGTGCCAACAGTCTCGATTGCTTTTCGAGACTCAAAGAGCTAACTACATAAACATAAATATTTATAACAATTTGTTCACAACTAAAATTTATCCAACCACAACAAAATTCCCAAAATTATATCTTTTTCACATACCAAACTTTTAAAACCAAATAATCTACATTATTTAGTTAAAACTAAATAAAACAAATATTGTCCAAATCACACATACGCACACTCGACTATTAAAGCACCGAAATTTTGAGTTAATAAAATACTCTAAACTTTTTCTTTTTAAAATTTCAACTTCAGTTGAAACTCATTTATTTGAAAATAACTCATTACGTAACTCAAACACATCAAATTCAATTTCTTTTTTTGTTAACCATTACTATCAAAATCAACCACATTAATCACACATATAGAGTCCCTATATGCAAACTAAAAAAGCTAGCTCACAAGCACCGCGATTAATTCTGGTAAAAACTTTGTTCGCGATGTCGCTTCCAAAGTTTGCTCACTAGCACCGTACCGTGGAGGTGAGCAACTTTCCCTTTTGTCACTTCTCAAGATGGAGCTTAGATCTAGTAAATAAATAAGGATTTGTGTTTGTGTTTGTGGGTTTTGGTTTTTTTTTTTGAAAACTGAAGAAAGAAGGAAAGAAAATGAAGATGGCGAGAAGCAGGCGATTTGGTTCTATTTTCCTTTCTCTCACCTATCTATTATATACTAACTTATACTATATATGTATATATAATCTGCTAACTAATATATATATATATATATATATATATATATATATATATAATCTGATAACTAATATATATATATATATATATATATATATATTATAATAAAACCAAACCAACAAATATCTAAATATTAATACACACATCACTTCACTCACATCTCAAACTATTTTGATAAAAATATCTACTCTCGTCACCACTCAATTGACAGGTAAAATTTTCAGCAACCAGAGATGTTTTTAGCAAAATTGTCCGGTAATAAATTCTTCGTAACATAAATAAATTATTTCCCGCCAAATAATTTTAAACGGTCTCAAAAAGATATTTCTGGCATTTAACACACAAAATACCATTAAAATTGGCTAAAAAGCCTCAGAATTCAACACCAAAAATATACTAAAGTTGCATAAATTAAAATTTAAAACTAAGGGTCTTACAATACTACCCCCCTAAAATTAGTTTCGTCCTCGATAAACAAATCATGGTGTTGTTCCCTCATCTTGCTCTCCAATTCCCAAGTCGCATCTCCAGTAGTAGGGTTCCAAATCACTTTGACCAACGAATCATCCGTGTTCCTTAATCGCTTAATCTTCATGTCATCAATTCTCACAGGTAGTACTTCGAATGACAAATTCTCCTTTAGTTGTATTGTGTCCGGTTCAATCACATGTGACGGATCTGCAAGGTATTTCCTTAACTGCGACACATGAATCACGACGTGAATATTGGACAGTATCGGAGGCAAAGCAATCCGATAAGCTACCGGTCCAATTCGTGCAGAAATCTGATATGGTCCAATAAACTTAGGAGTCAATTTCTTCGATTTCAAGGCTCTACCAACTCCAGTCGTAGGCATGACTTTCAGAAACACATGGTCACCCTGCTCGAATTCTAGAAGTCTGCGACGCTTTTCTGCATAACTCTTCTGACGATCTTGTGAAATCTTCATTTTCTCCTTTATCTTCTTTACCTTATCTGTAGTGTGTTGCACCATCTCAGGTCCTACAATCATACTCTCACCGTCCTTATACCAACACAAAGGCGTTTGACACCCATGGTGATACACTTGGTCTAATAAATTTCTTCTCCAACAAATCTTCAATTTGGCCTTTGAGCTCATTTAATTCCAATGGCGACATTCGACGATGCAATCGAAATTGGTCCGATTCCTGGATGCAAATCAATGAAAAACTCCACTTCTCTTATTGGTGGTAATCTTGGAATTTCTGTTGGAAATACGTCTGGGTACTCCTGGACAAGCACCACGTCTTCTATCTTCACATTTATCTTTGCCTCCACATTAGCCAAAGACAAAAAATCATGAGTTCCTTCTCTTAGTGACACTCCGAGTTTGTTAGCAGCTAAATACTTAACAACTTCTGGTTCGGGAAAAAGAACCAGTTTGCAAGCACAATCCAAGATCACATAATGATACGACATCCAATCCATACTGAGAATGACCTTGAGTGATTGTAGAGGTAAACAAATCAAATTAATCAAGAAATCCCTATTCTGAATAGTCACTTGACACTTCAAACATGCAGTATTTACTGTCAACGTCTTAGCAGGTGTGGAAACAACCAAATGTAGAGGCGACACATATAACTTCAAATGATTCACACAATCCATAGCAATGAAGGAATGGGTTGCCCTCGAATCAAAAAGTGAATTTAGAGTGTTACCTGCAATCTCACAGCCACGTTGAATCATATTGCTAGATGGATTTCCAGCTTCAGCACTCACGCAATAAACGCGTCCTCTAGCAGTAGGACGAGTAACCCTAGTTGCATTCACTACTGGTTCCACCTTCGGAGCTCTGCAATCCTTTGCAATGTGCCCTGGTTTCTGGCAATTGTAGCAAGTGAGACTCTTAGAAGTACAAGCATTAGCATAATGCCCCTCTTCCCCACATCGGAAACATCAAGTCACTTGCCCCACTTGTCTTCCAAGCTTCTGGTTCCCCGGGTGATTATGACCCCTGTTATTGTTCTGGGGTCGGTTATAAGGCTTAGCAACTTGTTTCCCTTTGTTGCCCTGATAACTCACCCGACTAGGCCCCCCTGAACTAAAGTTCCCTCCTCGGCTAGCTCTCTTCTTCTTCATCTCTTCAACTTCTCTACATTTTTCCACAAGAACTTGGAAACGTCGAATTCTCAAGGGTAAGACAGAATCCTGAATCTCATACTTCAATCCGGCTTGGAAACGATGACACATGAATGGTTCATCAACCTCTTCACGGAAAAAACTGAAATGCCTCGACAACGATTCAAACTTAGCAGCATATTCGCCCACAGTCATATTACCCTGATGAAGTTTTAGAAAATCATCACCCAGCTTAATCCTGGTACTCATCGGGAAGTATTTGTCTAAAAACTTCCTTTTGAACGACTCCCAGTTCACCTCCTCATGAGCTGGTCCCATCAACAACCTTGTACTCCTCCACCAATACTCCGCATCTCCTAGCAGCAGATAAGTGGCATAGTTGACCTTCACTTCCGCCTGACAGTTAATCATCTCAAAGATCTTTTCCACTTCTTGGATCCACTGATCCGCTTTCTCTGAATTCTCATAACCCCTAAACTTGGGAGGATTGTAACGAAGAAAGTCCTCTAATCCCCTTGACTCAGCAGCACGGATCTCTCTTTCCCTCTTCTCCAGATCCCGCAGAGTCTTTGCAGCTGTCTGTGCAGCAACAGAAGCAACCATGTTATTCATTCCTTCAGCCATTTGATCATCCATGTTGACGTTGACTCTTGCAGCGTCGTTCCTTCTTGGAGGCATTGTTTCCTATAAAACCAACATCAAGAAGAAATCTTAACACCCCTTAGAAGAATTCCAAAAGACAGCTTTCGACTTCATCAACACATAACAAATTACACAAGACCTGACAACTCAAACAACTTACCCCGACGCATGATCAGATAACGACTCCCAACCTACAGGTTGACCTGCAATCTATAACCAAAAACTCTGATACCACAATTGTAACAGCCCGATTTTTTTTTTAAAACAAATTCAAATTCATAATATAGAGAGAAATATCTTTGGATAAAATATTAAAGTCGTATCACAACGACAAAAGTCAACAATAATTACAAACAGCGGAAACGGTTTTGAAATGAAAATCCAAAGTATTTAAAACAGAAAAATACACCGGGACTATGTGACCTATCCAACGTAGCTCATACCCCAGGGGTATTCTCGGCAGACACATGTATAAAAGCACTGTCCCAAGAATTTTAACTTCCCCACGTCACATCAAAAAGTGGTAAAAGGACCCATCAAAATAAAAGTCAAGCTAACAATATAGTATAGGTACAGTCTTCCAGAATGAAATAAATACAACCACAACAGATAGACATCTAGCCCCTATACAGCCATCTAATCTGATCATGCTACAAAAAACTATAACCCAGGTGATCTCCACGCGCCCGGCAAAAATCCTTCTAACACAACAGTGGTCAGGTAAGTCTAACTCCGTTCCCATCTCCAGGGTACTAACCGGTAGGACGATCCTGATTCTCATCTGAAGACAAAGCCTAGATTTCCACAATAATTGTAAAGGTCACCAACCGAAATTAACAAATATTACATAGCATTTAAATTTTAAATGCACAAAATAACTTTCAACTTAGCATACATCTAGAAAGGGTTTTCATATGCCAAACATGAATAATCAAAGTTGTAAAATGAAGCTTTGGACAAAACTGCACTGTCGTATTCGAATACAGCATCCTTGTATTCGAATACAGTGCTATTTCACAAGTCAGTAGAAAAATTGAATATCTGTATTCGACTACACACTGCTTGTAGCCGAATACAACTGCTAAAATATGCAGATTTCAGTTTCGAAAACGTTTCACAATCATTCAACACTTACCACACAAAATCAATCAATCACACTCATCAATTATGGCACAATTACAAAGAACAACTAAGTATGTATATACAACCATCATAGTATATCAAACATGACTCGCGTACCAAACACTCTAATGCAATGCGTATATGCCAATGCACATGATCCTGGAATTCCAAACCAAAACCCTCTTCGAAAGGGCGTAAATCGTAATTGTACAGCCTCTCACAGACCAATACTAATTTTCAAGGTGCAATCTCTCACGGGTCAGCATGATTTACTATCGTACAGCATCTCACAGACCAGCACCATTTTCTATGCGTGTAATCGCTCACAGATTAGCACGACTTACAAGAGTGCAATCTCTCATAGATCAGCACGACGCGAAAATCCCCAGAAGGATAAGATGAACAAACTATTCACATGGCATCATCTCGTGGCCCATCACGGTTACCACTATCACCATGGCACCATTGCGGTCACCATGTACTATGAATGCATGAGCACACTCTGACTCTTTTTAACACAACCATTAAGTAAATGCAGCTATTAAAAGATTCCCCATTTTTAATGCTCATTTAACACTAATGATTTTTCAAATTCAACACAGAGCATACTCAAACATATTTACTCATAATCGCGTGATTCACAACAAACCACATTAATTCATTTTTTCCACACAATCCACACATAAGACACATATCAAAAATTCATAATATTAATTATGAACACATCAACCACCAAATTTAATCTCCAAAATTTTCAACCATAAATCATCAAATTTAAAACTCCACATTCTCAAACATAAACTACCAATTTCATCAATTCATTTTCCACAAAATCCACACATAAATCACATCTCAAAAATTCATAATATTAATTATGAACACATAAACCACACCAAACTTGAATCACCACGACAACATTAATATATCAGAGTTCTCCCCACCGCTAACTCGGTGCCAACGGTCTCGATTCCTTTTCAAGACTCAAGGAGCTAACTACATAAACATAAATATTTATAACAATTTGTTCACAACTAAAATTTATCCAACCACAACAAAATTCCCAAAATTTATCTTTTTCACACACCAAACTTTTACAACCAAATAATCTACATTAATTCAAAACTCCACATTTCCAAACATAAACCACCAAATTAAATCTCCAAATTTTCAACCATAAATCACCAATTTAAATCTCCAAATTTTTAACCATAAATCACCAATTTAAATCTCCAAATTTTCAACCATAAATCACCAATTTAAATCTCCAAATTTTCAACCATAAATCACCAATTTAAATCTCTAAATTTTTACCCATTAACACCTTAAATTCATTTTCCACAAATCTACACCTTAAACACACCAAATTTATTTTCCACAAATTCACAAATAAGGTCCTAAATGCAAACTAAAAGTTTGGAATGAGCCCTTACCTCAACGGTAGCTCTAACAATCGATTACGCCACCGCGATTAATTCCGGTAAAAACTTTGTTCGCGACGTCGCTTCCAAAGTTTGTGCACTGGCAGCGTAGCGTGGAGGTGAGCAACTTTCCCTTATGTCACTTCTCGAGATGGAGCGTAGATCTAGTAAATAAATAAGGATTTGTGTTTGTGGGTTTTGTTTTTTTTTTTTTTTTTGAAAACTGAAGAAAGAAGGAAAGAAAATGAAGCTGGCGAGAAGCAAGCGATTTGGTTTTGTTTTCCTTTCTCTCACCTATCTATTATATACTAACTTATACTATATATGTATATATAATCTGCTAACTAACATATATATATATATATTATAATTAAATCAAACCAACAAATATCTAAATATTTATACACACATCACTTCACTCACATCTCAAACTATTTTGATAAAAATATCTACTCTCATCGCAACTCAATTGACAGGTAAAATTTTCAGCAACCAGAGATATTTTTAGCAAAATCGTCCGGTAATAAATTATTCGTAACATAAATAAATTATTTCTCGCCAACTAATTTTAAACGGTCTCAAAAAGATATTTCTAGTATTTAACACACAAAATACCATTAAAATTGGCTAAAAAGCCTCAGAATTCAACACCAAAAATATACTAAAATTGCATAAATTAAAATTTAAAACTAAGGGTCTTACAGATACTACTGAATTTTTGGTGCAAAATAATGGGAGCATTATAATGCATGTCAACAATGAATCTAACCAGTCAGAGATAACTTTACTGAAACTTCAATGATCTATGATATATATGTTCAAATTTGTAGGTAACCTGTTATAAGAAATGGTTAGTAGTGCAACCTATCATCCAACAACACAAAGTCGGAAGGTTGAACGACTACAAGTCGAAGATCCTCATCAGAACAAAGGATGGGGGATACACTCAAGCATCCTTGGTTAAAATAAAGTCAAAACAAACATTGCTTATAAAGGGTAGTGAAGGTGCAAACACGAGAAGCGAGGTTGAATAGTGTTTGACAAAGTTGATAACATTTTGCTAATTTGATGAAGGTTGGTTGGTTTTTATGAATTACTTAGATACGAAGTAATCAGATTCAGAGGTAGCAAACAATGAAAGCATGAATGATTCGACACATAGATTTATCCTGATTCACCATTAACTTGGCTATATCTAGTCCCCTCATTCAGAAGGCATTAATCCACTAATTCAAATACCTTGAATTACAAAGCACTTGACCTCCCAAGCCAGTCTTCCCAAACAGCCTGACAACCCCAGACTTTTGAGGAACTAACTGCCTTGACCGTACAAGCCGAGTCTTCTCCTAACAACCTAACAACCCCAGATTGAAGAAGGAACTAACCACCTGGAGCCTACAAGCCAAATCATCTCCTCTAACAACCTGACATCCCTAGATTGAAGAAGGAACTAAACCATTATCGGTTTGGATACAAAAGATTGGAACTTTAAGTGTTTGCTTCTAACAAAGCTGATAATAATAATAACTCTCACACTCTAAGAAAAGAACACTCTGATAATATTTCTCATTTGGACAAGTGTTTCTATAACATCCTCTAAATTTATTATTTAAAATAATTAGGACCTATAAATATATATATTTTTCAATATTAATTAGGTGTGATATTTATTTGCCGTGTTCGACCTATTGTAGTTGATAAAGTTGTTAGTAAGAATTATTTAATCAATGGAGGAGTTTTAATTATATATATATATATAGATGTTTTTGATATCTTTAGTGCAAGAAGAATTTGGGCTAAGGGTTTGTGGCTTGGTGTGACCCAACCCATATGAATAAGTAGAAATTTGGGCTAGGAGTTTGTGGCTTAATTTTTTATGCTCAAGGTTAACAAAAAAATAAGAATAATAATAATATTTTCTCCCTTCTATTCTTTATTTAGACCCAACACTATACCCAATAATCTCCACTTTAAATTTTTCCTAAAGTCCACAATATTTCTATACTCAATAATAATAACCAGAAAGGAATACCAAAACCCTAGCCACCATCACCTTCACACCTCCTCTTCTTCGTGCATCCAAAGCTTGGAATTTCTTTTTCTTGCGAACAACTTTGTGGTTGCGTAGAGCTTTGTACTAGGAAGAAAAGCGGCCAAGGTAAGGGTTTTCCCCACACAAATTTTAGTTAGACCATTGGTTGGATGACCTGAAATTAATAATTGTGATTACTTGCTTTTTGAAAGGAATAAATGTAGACTAATGAATTAAAATAATGTAACCCCAATCCTTTGCGTTGAGTTCAGTATATAATATACGATTTTTAAAATGTAAAGTATGAATTTTTATGTTATATGTGATAAAGTTCTAATTTTTATGATAAACATTAAGTAAAGTATGAATTTTTATGATAAAGTTCTCTCTTTGAACTCTAAGATGAAATTGGAATTTTAGCTTGAGTTCTTCTACTCTTATCTGATTTTTTGTTGATCTTCTTCTTCAGCCTTGAGTATCTATTTATAGTTAAAATTGGGGCTTCAATTTAGTCCTTGTTTAGTTTCGAATTGTATCTTGTTTAGACTGAGTTTGTAAATTCTTCAGATTGATTATGTTCCTATTTTGTTTAGATTGAGTTTGTAAATTCTTCAGATTGATTCTGTTTATATTTTGTTCAGATTGTGTTTGTAAATTTTTTAGATTGATTTAGTTCATATTTTGTTGTAGATAAATCTTGACCAAATATTCTTCAAAACTTGGTTAAATCTTCTTCAAATTTTGATCCAATTTTCTCTAAATCTTGACCATATCTTCTTTTCAACTTGGTCAAAGATTTTCTTCAATTATAAATATGAATCAAATCTTATTTTAGATTTTCTTCAAGTATCAATTTGAATCAAATCTTATTTTAGATTTTCTTCAATTATAAATTTGAATCAAATCCTATTTTAGATTTTCTTCAAAAACATGAATCTTCTTTCATACTCTTTGAAGTCAAATATATTATTCTCATAAAATACTTTTGTTATCATCAAAACTCTAACTATAAAATCAACTTGTTTCCAACAGGTAGATCAAATAGAATCAAACAAAATCAAGTTAAAACCAAGACGGATTGTACAAAAAGGTACCAAAAATGCATTCAAAGTTTCACTTTGTGCAACCCTCGGATGTTAATGTCTCCTTCCTTTGCTAAGTGTAAGACCCTTAATTTTTTTAAATTCTAATATTGCAATTTTACTGTGTTTCCTGTTGAATTGCTGAGGCATTTAGCCCAATTTTGTTTTATTTTGTGGATTAAGTACCCAAAATATATTTTTGTTGCAGTATTAATATGTTTAATATATATATATATATATATATATTTTGAGACCCGATAAAAATTATTTGTCGAAGAATAATTCAATTTTAAAACGGAGAACTTATTATCGGGCAGTTTTTTTTTAAAATGTCACTTGTTGCTGAAAAATTCATATGTCAAATGAGTTGCGGCGAGAGTAAATATTTTATTAAATTAGATTGAGATGTGGGTGATGTGATGAGTGTAAGAGTGATTAGATGGATATTGATTATTTTAGTAATTTACCTAATTATTTAATATATATATATATATATTGTTTAAGTTGTAAGTATAACGTGTGAATTGAAATTTAATTTGAGGGGGTTTATGTGTGAATTGGAATTAAATTTGAGGTGGTTTATGGGTGAATTGGAATTAAATTTGAGGTGGTTTATGTGTGAATTGTCGAAGTAAATTTGAGGTGGTTAATGAGTGAATTGTGGAGATTAAAAGTTGGTGTGATTTATGTGTTCATAATTGATATTATTAATGTTTGATATATGATAAATATGTGAATTTGTGGAGATTAAATTGGATGTGAATTATGTGTTCATAATTGATATTATGAATGTTTGATAATTGATAAATGTGTGAATTTGTGGAGATTAAAACTTGGTGTGATTATGTGCTCATAATTGATATTATGAATGATTGTGGTGTGATTATGTGTGAATTGTGGTGATTAAGTTTTGATGTGATTATGTGTTCAAAACTGCTATATGTGTGTTTGAGGTGTGTTGAGGTGCGAATTTGTGGTGACCGCGATGGGCCACGATGTTAAGTGGTGACCGTGATGGGCCACGATGTTAAGTGGTGACCGTGATGGGTCACGAAGTTAAGTGGTGACCGTGATGGGCAACGATGTTAAGTGGTGACCGTGATGGGCCACGGGATAGTTCCATGAGTTGATTGGTCTATCTTATCCTTACGAGGATTTTCGTGTCGTGCTGGTCTGTGAGCGACTGCACTCTTGTAAATCGTGTTGGTCTATGAGCGACTGCACTCTTGTAAATCGTGTTGGTCCGTGAGCGACTACACTCTTGTGAATCGTGCTGGTCTGGAAGCGACTGCACTCTTGTAAATCGTGCTAGTCTATGAGCGACTGCACTCTTGTAAATCGTGCTGGTCTGGGAGTGACTGAACTCTTGTATATTGTGCTGGTTTGTGAGTGACTGCACTCTTGTAAGTCATGCTGGTCTATGAGAGACTGCACTCTAGTAAATCGTGCGGACCTATGATAGGTGGCACCCTGGTAATTAGTACTAGGCTTATGATAGGCAGTACAATTACGATTTACGAGGATTTAAATGATGTGTAAGGCCTATGATAGGCTACACTCTAGTAAATCGTGTTTGTCCGTGAGAAACTACACTTGTGGTTGTCCGTAAGAGACTGTATAATTATTATTTACGCCCTTCGAGGAGGGTTTTGTTTTGGAAATTCTGGAATCATGTGCATTGGCATATATGCATTGCATTAGGGTGCTTGGTACGCGAGTCATGTTTGTTACAATGTGATGATTGTATATCCATGCTCTGTTGTTGTTTAATATTATGCCGTAATTGCTAAGTGTTATTGCTTGTCTTTATATCGTGAGTGTTAAATGTTTTCAGAACCATTTCAAAACTGAAAACCTGCATTATTTTGCAGTTGTATTCTGCTACATCTAGTGTGTATTCGAATACACATCTGTAATGTTCAGTTTTTATTTGAAATTTTAACATCGTATTCGAATACGAAACCTCGTATTTGTAAAGAAATGAGTGAATTTTGCTATTGACTTGTCATGTCGTATTCGGCTACATCCTGTCTCGTATTCGAATACACGTATTTAGCTACATCCTGTCTCGTATTCGAATATAGATGTTCAGTTTTAACTACTGACTTAGCACTTGTATTCGGCTACGAGTTGCTGTATTCGAATACGACAGTGCATTTTGTCAAAAACTTCATTTTTCAACTTTGTTTATGCATTTTTGACATATGAAAATCCTTTTGATGAGATGCTATGTTGAAAGATTCTCTTAAGCATTTAAAACATAAGTTTTTCGCTAAATGTTATTTGTTAATTTCGGTCAGTGACCCTTTACATTATTGTGGATCGGGCTTACGCCCCAGGTTATTAGAGTTTTGAGTCATGCTGGAATTGCAACGACGTCAATGACGTGGCATAGCGATGATTTTGGATTTGTGATGAAAGCAGCGAGGCTTCATGCCGCTTGTGGATCCTCAGTACCCAGTTACCCTCAATTAGAATAATGATCAGCTTAGGGTTTTATTTTTGAATTTTATTTATTCTCCCTTCCTTATTGCCATGTTGTTGTCGCAATGGAACTTATGTATTTGAAACAAAATATTTTTGGCCGGTTGTATTTTATGATGTAATTATTTATGGCTTTTGTCATTTTTATTGCGACATGGTATTTTATTAATTTGATTTGTTGTTTAAAAAAAAAAATACACTCGTGTGGTTAAAAATCGGGGTGTTACACTAAGTACCTTGAATACAAGTAGGAAGTAAGGAACAGAGCATTGAAAGGCTTGTGCCTCATTTTTTATGAATCCTCTAGATTTGATGGAAACCTATAAGCAACAAAGAAGGAAGGTTGGATCACCTACAATCGTATCATAGATTTATATTTGGAAGATTATATCTCTAAATCTATATTCAGAGAAAGTTCCACCAAATAAGTCAAAATAATTAGAGATAACGGAACCTACATCATCTTCTTTTTCCCTAGTTAGGCTTGACAAGTTAAAAGGTAGGACCCTGAACATGAAAACTTCGTCATCACTGTATCAGATGAAAGTTTAAAGAGGGAGGACCCTTATTGAAGAAGATGTGAAATTTATGTATTAGGAATTGGTGATTACTAGGTTGTTTGTTACTACTCGTATTACCAAAAATAGCAGAAAGAGTGGTTTGCTCAGAGTTTGGTGTTACCTTTTGTTTCTTCCTCAGAATGATGTTTGTTACGTCCTCATTGGCATTGGTTTCTTCTTCCTGTCCTCTTCTATACTTAACGTCTTGGCAACCCTTTTCGTTTTCTTCTCAAAAACTTGAGCAGCTTTCGATAAAGGGAAGCAGAATGGAGCCATCTCTTGGCCGACTTGACACATCCTCAGGTACTCCAAAACTAATTCTTTATTATCTTCCTTAAAGATAGGAGCATAAGAGTCTTCAACCGCAAAGGGAATGGTCTGAGATCCCCTAGTTTGACTAGATATCCTTCTAGCATCACCACTAGATCAAATGCAATTCTAAGGAGAGATTAGTCGCATCTTGATGATATTTGAAATATTGAACAAGGGTGCTGATGAAGAAACTAGGTGTTCTTTTTGAATAACTCCCCCTACTTCTTCTAGAGCTTGAATAAAGGGAGTTCTCATTAGTACAATAATGATAAGTCTAGGGTAGAGGAAAGTTCTGATCTTTCCTGACCAAGAGTATATGACACATGACCTTATGTGTTCCCAAATCAGGTTTGGAATATTGGTCTTAATCCTCTAAGATATATTCTACATTAGACCCTTGTGGTCTTTGCCAACATGGTCCACAAACCCACCTTTGGGTACCACACTCCCAATCAGAATTTTGAAGGGTACCCTGTACTTAGGTTTTAAGTGCACATACTTAGAATTTACCTTAGGATCTTCAAACAACTCCTTGTTGATCTTGAAATAGCCAAACCTTGAATCATAACCATTCTCAATCAACATTTCTTCATTTGGGCATCTTTTAATGGCAATGAAGGATTGTTGAGTGATCTTGACTGGAAGCCCTAACATTGTACTTTATACTTCTCCATCTTTGTTTGCATCAACAAACC
The DNA here is from genome assembly GCA_037974755.1 of Cicer yamashitae. Classification (NCBI taxonomy): domain Eukaryota; kingdom Viridiplantae; phylum Streptophyta; class Magnoliopsida; order Fabales; family Fabaceae; genus Cicer; species Cicer yamashitae. Next base: position 34,914,310 of record JBBPBQ010000002.1, on the reverse strand, counting down.
TCCAAAATTCCTTGACTAGAACATCCAAAGCTACGTATTGTTCTAGGTTGAAGTATTCGAAGCAACCATCACCAGCAAAGTCCTCCATAAAGTTAAATTCATTTTCAACTAGGTTTGAGAAGATGACTTGGAGTTTAGGAATAATTTCTAGCTGATCAAGATTGCATTGCATGGTAGGAACATAGGATACATTTTCGAGTGTAGGGGTCGAGGATGAACTTCAAGCCATTGAAGCAAGAGAGATTCGGACTTTCTAGGAAGCTTCAAGATTTGAAAGAAAGAAATCATGGGAATACGTGAGGGATGTGAGTGATCGTGAGTGGTGAGTAGGTTGTATGAAAATGTTTGTGTTTCTAAAACTATAACTAGCGCGTACACGTAAACACAAGTGAACAACACCTGCTAAAGTATCACCACTGTTGGACCCAAGTTGGTTTTATACTTAAAATTTTGATGATAATAGAACTATTTTATGAGAACAATATATTTGACTTCACAGAGTATGAAAAAAGATTTGTGTTTTAAAAGAAAATGTAAAATAAGATTTGATTCAGATTTATATTTGAACAAAATATAAAATAAGATTTGATTCAGATTTATAATTGACGAAAATCTAAAACAAAATTTGATTTAGATTTATAATTAAAGAAAATTATTGACCAAGTTGAAAATAAGATGTAAGACCCTTAATTTTAAACTCTAATTTATGCAATTTTAGTATATTTGGTGTTAAATTGCTGAGGCATTTAGCCCAATTTTAATTCATTTTGTGAATTAAATACCAAAAGCATATTTTATTAGAGTTTGTTATATGTTTATTATATATATATATATATATATATATATATATATATATATATATTTAGATCCGGTTAAAATTATTCGTCGAAGAATAATTTATTTATGTTGCAAAGAATTTAATACCGAACAGTTTTGTTAAAAATATCTCTGGTTGCTGAAAATTTTACCTGTCAATTGAGTTGCAATTAAAGTAGATACTTTTGTCAAAATAGTTGAGATGTGAGTGAAGTGTATGTGGATATTGTTGATTGGGTTTAAAATAATATATAGGTATATGTATATTTAGATATATATATATATATATATATATATATAGGTATATATTATTGTGTGAGTAGTAACATATATATATATATATATATATATATATATATATATATATATATATATATATATATATATATATATTTTGTTTGGAAAAGTTAAAATATATGTATATATGTTTAAGTGAAGGAGGAATTAGAAAAGAAAAAAAAAGGCAAAAAACGTTTCCCTCCCTACCTCGCGTATCTCTTTTCTCTCTTCCTCTATTTTGTTTTCGAAACCAAGTGTTAGTGGTTTCCAAAACCACCAAACACAAAACCTCACTTCTCACCTAGATCTAAACTTCCTCTCTCGAAGTGATAGAAGGGAAAGTTGCTCACCTCCACGCTACGGTGCTAGTGAGCCAACTTTGAAAGCGTCGTGCGAAGCGAAGTTTTACCGGGATTTAATCGCGGTGTCGTAATCGGCCGTTAAAGCTACAACGAAGGTAAGGGCTCCTTCCAAATTTTTAGCTTGCATATAGGACTCTATATGTGTATTTGTGGGGTTTGATTTTGATGGGGTTTATGTGTGAATTTGGCGAAAAGGAATTTGATGGGTTTTATGTGATTGTGGAAAAGAAATTGGTGGTTTATGTTTAACAATTTGGAGTTTTGATATGGTGTGTTATAGTCGAAAATTTTGGAAAATGAATTTGATGGGTTTAAGGTGTAATGTTGTGGGAAATGAATTTTATGCATTTTATGGGTGAAATGGTGAAATTGAATTTAATGAGTTTTGAGGTGTGGGTGATAGTGATTTTTGTTTGGTGTGTTTGGTTTATTCTTGATTAATATTATGAATGTTGAAATGTGCTTTCTGTTGGAAAATGTGGGGTTTTGAATAAATGCAATTTATGTGTGGTTTTTGTGTGAACTGAATTGATGAGATTGGTGTATATGGTGATTTGAATTCAATGCGAATGGTGAATTAAATTCCGTGTGATTTGAGGATTGTATGTATGAGTATGCTCTGTGTTAAATTTGAAAATCACTATTGTTAAATGAGCATTAAAAATGGGGAATCTTTTAATAGCTGCATTTGCCTAATGGTTGTGGTGTCAAGGGTCAGAGTATGCTCATGCATTTCATAGTACATGGTGACCGAATGGGCCATGGTGATAGTGGTGACCGGATGGGCCACGGGATGATGCCATGTGAATTGTTGGTTCATCTTATCCTTATGGGGATTATCGCGTCGTGCTGATTGGGGAAAAATCGCACATTAGTAAATCGCGCGGGTGGCACCTTGGTAATTAGTACTGGCCCGTGATAGGCAGTACAATTATGATTTACACCCCTTCGAGAAGGGTTTTGGTGATATTCTGAAATCATATGCATTGGCATATACGCATTGCATTAGGGTGCTTGGCACGCGAGTCATGTTTGATATACTGTGATGGTTGTATACGCGTACTTGATTGAGGTGTGTGAATTGTGTCGTATTTGGTGTTTGTGATTGATTGAATTGGTGTTGGAAGTGTTTGAATGACTTTGGTGTGTTTTCAAAACTGAAAATCTGTCATTTTTCCAGCTGTATTCGAATACAACAGGGTTGTAGTCGAATACAGATATGTTATTTTTGCCTCTGACTTGCGTATTCGCACTTGTATTCGACTACGGGGATGTTGTAGTCGAATAAAAATCACAAAGTTTTGCCACTAACTTCGCAATTGTATTCGAATACAAGGGGGTTGTATTCGAATACAGAATCTGCAGGATTTTTCACTGTTTTCGCATCTGTATTCGACTACATGGAGGCTGTAGTCGAATACAGTTATGTTGTTTGTGCTGTTTTTGCTGTTTTTCTGCTGTTTTCTCATCTGTATTCGACTATAGATATGCTGTATTCGAATACAACAGTGCAGTTTTGTCCGAAACTTCATTTTTCAACCTTGTTTAAGCATGCTTAGCATATGCAAACCCTTTCTAGATGCATGCTAAGTTGAAAGGTAATTTTGTGCATTTAAAATTAAAATGTTATGCGGTATTTGTTAATTTCGATTGGTGACCCTTTAAAATTTTGTGGAAATCTGGGCTTTGCCCTCAGATGAGAAACAGGATCGATCTAAGGCGTAGCTTAGCGATGAGTTGGATTTGTGATCGAAAGCAGTGGGGCTTGATGCCGCTCGTGGATTCACAGTACCCAGTCACCCTTAGATAGATTAATGATTAGCTTATGGTTCTATTTAAGAATTTTATTTATGTCATCTTTCTTATTTCAAGGTTGTTGTTGAAAAAGGAACTTATGTATTTGAAACAGATTATTTTAGTTGGTGTATTTTATATTTGGATACTTTGGATTTTCGTTCCAAAAACTATTTCCGCAGTTTGTAATTAATTATGACTTTGTCGTTTGTGCTACGACTTAAAATATGTTATCCAAGAGTATTTTCTTCATTTCTGGATTTAACTTGGTATTTTTATCAATTTGTTTTAAAAAAAATAAAAAATACACTCGCGCTGTTAAAAATCGGGGTGTTACATAAGATATGGTCAAGATTTGAAGAAAATTTGATCAAGATTTATCTACAACAAAACACGAACTGAATCAATCTAGAAGAACTGCTCATATTGGATTCAGAATAAAGAATTTGCCAAAGAACATATTATCAAAAAACATCTTGTTTAGAACTATTTAGAATAAGATCATTGTTGACCAAGCTAGGAATGATGATACAATTCAGAATTAAACAAGGACTAAATTGAAGCCCAAATTTTATCTATAAATAGATACTCAAAGCTAAAGAAGAAGATCATCAAAAATCAAAAAAGAATAGAAGAACTCATGCTTAAATTCCAAATTCATCTTAGAGTTCAAAGAGAGAAACACTTGTTCGAATGAGAATTATTTTATGAGTGTTTTTTTAGAGTGTTAGAATTATTTTGAAATCAGCTTAGTTAGAAGCAAACACTTAAAGTTCCAATCTTTTGTATCCAACCCAATAATGGTTTAGTTCCTTCTTCAATCTGAGATTGTTAGGTTGTTAGGAGAAGACTAGGCTTGTAGGGTCGAGGTGGTTAGTTCCTCAAAAATTTGGGGTTGTCAGGCTGTTTGGGAAGACTGGCTTGGAGGGTCAGGTGCTTTGTATTTAAGGTATTTGAATTAGTGGATTAAAGCCTTCTGAATGAGGGGACTAGATGTAGCCAAGTTAGTGGTGAACCAGGATAAATCTATGTGTTCAATTATTTATGCTTTCATTGTTTGCTCCCTATGAACCCGATTGCTTCTTATCTAAGTAATTCAAAAAAACCAACCAACCTTCATAAAATTAGCAAAAAGTTATCAACTTTGTCAAACACAGTTCAACCCCCTTCTCATGTTTGCACCTTCAATTGGTATTAGAGCATAGTCTCATGGCTTAGCACTTTATAGTGTTTGAGGAAAGATCCAAGGGTTCAACATGTTTGGATTTTGTGAATCAACATATGTAGAAATTGAAGTATTTTCTGACTTAACTCAAACTGATTTAATTACTGTTATAAATTATTTTTTAAATAAGAATCACCAATTGTCTTTAAAATTGAAAACTCCTAGGAAAGAAAATGTAAACCTAACTGAAAATGTGAATGTTTTAAAGAATCAAATTGTTGAATTTAAAATAGAAAATGCAACTCTGAAAACTGATATTACTAAACTAAAAACAGAAAATGCAAATCTAAAAACTGATATTTCTGAACTTAAGGCTAAAAGTCTAACTCTGAAAAGTAATTCTAGTTCAACATCAATTGAAAATACCACATGTAACTCTGATAGACATGGAGAAGTATTTCAAGATTTTCTTGATAATGGTATGGAAAGAAGCAAGTATGCATATATGATTTTTGGTGTTAGTAGGAATGGTAAAAGAGGAATAGGATTTTAGGAAAAATGAATTGAACCTTAGTTTCTTCCCTTTGATGATTTATGTACTATTTGCTCAAAGAGCAGTCATAGTAAAATATATTGTCCTATGTTAACCACATGGAAAGACAAGAAACCTTTAAGAACTAACAAACTAGGACTCAACCATATTTAGGTACCAAAGGATAAAATTTTTATGTTGCAGATGTTCTACGCAACCAAATAGAAACACCATTCATGGTGCTTGGTCAATGGATGCTTGCAATATATGAAAGGAAAAAGGTCTATGCTACAAGACCTAACAAACAGAAGCCAACTAACTGTAGTGGAAGAAGGACTAGTCATCACAACACCTATCATAACTAGAACCAGCTAATGAACCATAACTATCAGAAAAAGAAGAACCATGATGAACCAGAAATATCAAAAAAATCTAGAGTATCAACAGAATCAAAACTGGAAAATAAATCACACATATCAACAGAATCATAATTGGTAGAGAAATCACACATATCAACAGAACTAGAACTACTAGAAAATTCAGAATTGCCATTAATTCCAAATTTACCATAGGAACCTGATACATCTGCAGAAACAAAAGTGTTAGATGAACAATTAGAATCAAGAGACTTCTTTGAACACTCCAATCAAATTCATCAAGACTACAAACCTGGATGGGAATTCAAAACCCTTCATCCCGACCTTTTAATCAGAGAATATGCAGATTCAGAATCTGAATACTAGAAAAGAAAAACAACACTAAGAGGGTTTTTAGAGTGATATTGAAATTGTTGATATATACGTTATATCTAACTTTAAATTTTATTGTCTGATAATATGTGTTTTGTAGGTTCTCAGAAATTTAGAGGAACTAGGAGAATCACAAAATTTGAACATTTCAGCAGAAGCAGAATATAAGTTTGTTTCTTCAGAAACAGGTATAAACCACTAGAAACGAAACTGGTGTTTTGGGCTGTATTGTTTATGATAGTGTGGGTTTATTGGAACTAGAGGCAGCAAATGCAGGAAAACTAGAAAAACCTAAAAAAATGAGGATACAAGAAAATCATCAGAAGATGAATCTGACCAGGCTAGAAGTAGCCAAAATAAATTATAAGGAAAATCTGGATGGAGTACAAGTCATGTCATCCTGAAACACTAATCATTGGAAAAGCAAATGATGGATGGATTCTTGCAATGCAAGAAGAGTTAAATGAATTTAAGAGGAAGGATGTTTGGGATCTAGTACCTAGACCAAAGAGGAACATTATTAGAACCAAGTGGGTTTTCATAAACAAGTTAAATGAAAAGGGTGAAAATGTCATAAACAAGGCAAGAGTTTTCGCACAAGGCTACAGTCAGCAAGAGGGCATTGATTACACTAAGACATTTTCTCCAGTTGCAAGGTTAGAAGCTATTCGTATCCTACTTTCTTTTGCTACAAATAATGACATTATATATTTTAAACAACCCCTAGGTTTTGAAAGTTCTAAATTTCCAAATCATATTTTTAAACTTAGAAAAATATCTGTATGATCTAAAACAAGCACCTAAGGCATGGAATGATAGACTTAATAACTTATTGCTTAAAAAATAACTTTGAAAGAAGACAAGTAGATAATACACTTTTTAGAAAATCAATAGGAAATAACATTCTTATTATTCAAATTTATGTTGATGACATTATTTTTGGATATACTAATGGCACTCTATGCCAATAATTTTCTATATTGATGCAACTTAAATTTCAAATGAGTATGATAGGAGAACTGAAGTTCTTCTTAGGGATACAAATTCAGCAAAGTTAAAAAGGTATATACTTCATCAAACTTAACATACAAAAGAGCTTCTCAGGAAGTTTAAGATGAGTGATTGCAAACCTGTGGCTACACCAATGCACCCTACTTGTTCACTTGGAAAAGATGATCTAGGCCAAAAAGTTGACCAGAAAACCTATAGAGGAATGATAGGATCCCTACTTTTATACCTCAACGCTTCTAAACCAAACATCATGTTTAGTGTGTGTGTGTGTGTGTGTGTGTGTGTGTGTATGGGCAAGATTTCAACGTGACCCTAGGGAAACCAATTTAACTGGTGTTAAGAGAATACTTAGATAACTAAAAGGTACTATCAACCTTACCTTGTTCTACAAGAAATCTCCTAAGTACAAACTGAGTGGATACATTGATTTTGTTTATGCTAGAGATAAACTTGAGAGAAAGAGAACTAGTGGCAACTGCACCTTTCTAGGTGAAAACTTAATATCTTGGTCAAGTAAGAGATAAAACACCATTGTCATGTGAACAATAAAGGTTGAGTACATTTCAGCAATTGGTTGTAGTTCTCAACTACTTTTGATGAAACATCAACTTGAAGACTACAAAATCCTAGAATCCAATATTCCCATCTATTGTGATAACACTTCTTCCATTTGCCTAACCAAAAACCCTATCCTATATTCTAGAGCTAAACAAATAGAGATCAAACACCACTTCATTAGGGACTTTGTTCAAAAAGGGGTACTAAACATTCAGTTTGTGGACACTAAACACGAATATGATGATATATTCACCAAACCACTAGCTAAAGATAGCTAGTCATCATGTAATATCCTTTAAATCAAAAATTACATTTAATTAGAATTTCCAAATTTAAAATAGTATAATTTATATATTACTATCAATATTATTTTTATTATTATTGTAATTATTACTATTATTGTTTTATATTAATGATAGAATCGTTTTAAATGTGTGTGATATAACCAATTTTGTTAAAAGTAAGTATAAAATAATATTTTATATTATTTTATCTTATTTTGAGGGAAGTTGTTTGGTTGTTCCGATAACCAATATTCTTATTATTACTCTATTAAAAGAAAAAAATTACCTATTATTATGCTATCAAGTTATTATTAAGTATCACGAACTCAACAAAATCGAATGTCCTTTAAAAATTGAAATTTGTTTGCGTGATATTATATAAAACAATAATATTATAGCTAAGGTTACGCTAAATATACTCTCAGGAAAAATATACAACAATAATATTTCTACCATTGTTCACACATAGAGAGATAGAAAACGAAAAAATTACACATCAGGACCACAACTAGTGAATTAATCAAAACAGTATTGATTGATTTCAATTCACCTTTGACTCAACAGGTGAGTAATCACATCCTTTCAACCTTCTATGGTACATTTATTTTAAGAATTTGGGATGAGAAAAGAGTTAGATATTTTGAATGTAAGTATTACAAATATATATTTTGTCAAAAACCTAACTCTATGAAAATAGGCTACACCTAAATATGCTCTCAAATAAAAATAGGCTACACCATTGTTCACACATAGAGAGATAGAAAACTATACATCAGGGCAGCAATTAGTGAATTAAACAAAACAATATCGACCAATTTCGATTCACCTTTGACTTAACAGGTGAGTAATCACACCCTTTCCACCTTCTATGGTACATTTATTTTGAGAATTTGGGATGAGAAAAAAGTTAGATATTTTGAATAGTAAGTATTACAAAAATATATTTTGTCAAAAACCTAACTCTATGAAAATCGGGATTTAATGAAATACAATCTTAGATTATGAAATTACTTTATTTACTATTTTATTTGTTGAATTTCTTTTTTTTTTTATTGTTTGAATATGCATTATTTGAAGGGTTGTTTTATTATGTGCTCTTGAATGATTATATTGTTGTATATTTAAATAAATTATTATATTTTAAATGTGATTTTATGAAGATGATTGTAAGAAAATGAATTATTTTCATTCTATATGTTTGAGATAATCTTATGCTCCATATGAATGGGTCTTGTACCCCACAGTTATTTATCCAAATGAGTTATGTGCTCCATATAGATGAGTCTTATACTCCACATGAGATGAGTTTTAAACTCTACATAGATGGGTCTTGTATCCCACATTAGATGAGTTGTTACTCCACACAATGAGATATTACTCACTTTGCAGAAGTAATACATCTCCATATAATAATGGAATGCTATTGAACTGATTTATTTATTTTCTATAGAATAAATGTATTTGATTTATCTTATTATTACATATGTGAATTGTGTTGATTTTACGTGGATGAGTTTATATATTTTTGAAAATGATTTTTTACACTAGAAATTATTTACACTATTTATATTTCTAAAGAATATTTTTGGAAGAACACGGGTGCCATTGTCAATTTTTCCGGTTATCGCGCCGATTGTGAACAATAATTGTTTCTAAAATTGTGTTCATCATTCATTGGGATTTAATATCTCATTAAAGTATTGTTTTTAGAGACTGAAACTAAGACTACCGAGAACGTTGAGAGCTGAGAAGTCCTAGCGCATTTGAGAAATAGTCATTTCCTTAGATTAGGTGTGTAGGTCAAGAATAAGTAGACATAGTATCTACATCGCATTTCATTTCGAGATTAGTTATTAAATACCTAGTTTCGAATATTTTGATTATTAAAGACTTTACAGTTGTAAGGATTTATTTTAAGGATTTCACAATATTATTTATTCAAAAATTTCATTATTTATTATTAATACCTTATTTTTTGTTATTATCTCAATTGTTAAACCCAAAGGTTGATCCTATATCAGTTTGTGGTGAGGGTTTAATTTACTTTATATTTATTATTTTTTTCTTAAATAAAAAAATAAAACATGGGGTTATAGGATTGCTTGTTATGGTCATAAAATTTGCATGTTATTATATTGGATGATGGGTATGGCAAACTCAATGCTTGATTGGTAGTGTGCAGATTTATGGCGGGCAACAAGCGTGAGACAAATGATGCACTTGTTGAAGCTCTCAGCTTGATAGTTGCAGTTGTGGAGAACTGATGAAGACTCTCCGCCATTTGAGAGGACCCAATGTCAAATCAGTAATAGTCATAGACCCTCAATAGTTGGACTTTATGAATTTCAAAAGAAAAATCCACCACTTTTTCAAGGCAGTTTTGATCCAGTTGAGAAACAATGGTGATTGCTGAAGTTAGAGAAAATCTTTAGAGTCATGCATTATGCTAAGGCATAGAAAGTATACCTCTTCGTTATATGTTAGATTGTAATGTTGAGCATTGTGGAATTGTCCTAAAGGAGGTCTGCTGACACAACGAGTTCCTATTACTTGGGATAGATTTATGGAGGTATTTATGGAAAAAGTACTTTCCCCACAATGATCGCATACATAAGGAAATAACGTTTCTTCATTTTTGTGAGGGAGATATTCAGTTGCAGAGTATGTCTCCAAGTTTGAAGCTCTATCAACATACTCTCGTAGTCATAGAGACAATCCATAAGTCGAACAAAAGGTAATTAAAATTGAGCGATGAGTTAAGCTTGAGCTACAAAATTTTATTGGAATTATAGATATCCATGACTACCCAACCTTGGTAAACAATGTTGGAACGAAGTTGGTTTTTCTCTTATGATTTTCATGTTTTACAAAGGTATTTTATGAGAACAATTTGTTTGGACTAATGGCTTCAGTAAGTGTGCAGCAATTAGAACAAGAAAATCAGATTAAGGTACCAGAGGAAGTGACCAAAGGAAGCTACCAGCGGAAGTCACTAGAGGATGAGATCAGAGGAATACAAAAGCATGCATGTCTACCTCTGAACATATGCCCTGAAAGAAACGTCCCTCTGAAGGTTACGAAGACTGCATATGATGTTTGACTCTAAATTTTGAGTTTGAAGACTGCCTCTGATAACTGGGTCTGAAGACTGAATTTGAAGCATGCCTCTAAAGCCCTTACGTGCCTCTGATGTGCACAAACTCAACATGCCTCTGAAGAGTTTATATCAAGTTATCACTAACTCTAAAGAGATTGTTAAAACTATGCATTCAAAGCTCATATTCTGCTAACCAAAAGTTGCAACACACTTAAAATATTGCCTCAAGTATCCAGCCTCTAATGTGCACTTACTCTAATGATTCAATAATGTGATTTGTCCAAAGCCACTAATTCTATGTCACACAGTTCTGTCTTTGAATTTATTATTCAAGAAACACAGCATCTCACTCCAACAAGAAATTCAATGGCTCTAATGGAAAGTCAATGACTTTGATTAAAAGAATTCATTTTGAAGAAAAGACTTAGCCGAATAAGAATTGTTGAAAATTCAAGAAACAAACCTGAATCCATTCTCGCTCCAATCAATCAAGAGTATGAATGAAGAGTGCTGTGAATAAGTTTTTGAACACAACCTGAAATTAGATACGATTCAGAATTATATTTGAAGGAAATCTTTTATCAATGTGAAAAGAAGATATGGACAAAATATTATTCACAAGAAGATATGGTCAAAATATTGTTCACACGAAGATATGGTCAAATATTGTTCACAAGAAGATATAGTCAAAATATTGTTCACAAGAAGATATGCTCAAAATTTGTTCCCAAGAAATATGCTTATAATTTATTCACAAGAAGATATGCTCATAATTTTTCTCACAAGAAGATATGCTCATAATTTGTTCACAAGAAGATACACCCAACATTATTCACAAGAAGATACACTTAGAATTTGTTTACAAGAAGATAAACTCAGAATTATTCACAAGAAGCCTATAGGAGTCAGGTTGTTTTGAGATGACTAACTTGTAGGGTCAGGTTTTGTGTAATTCAAGAATTTGAATTAGTGGTTAAATTGTTCTATGTGAAGGGACTAGAAGTAGCTACAAGTTAGGATAAATTTGCTGGTGTCACTTTACTTATGCACTCTTTACTTTACTGTTGCCTCTGATTACTTAAGCCTGATTGCTACTGACTCTATTTTAGTTAAAATCACCAACTCAAAAGCAATCCAACTTAGACAAAAAAATTCAACCCCCCTTCTCATGTTTGCACATTCAATTGGATCCAATAGTCCGATCTCAAGACTGAGCACTTTACAGTGTTTGAGGAAATATCCAAGGATTCAACATGTCTGGACGTGAAGAAGCCTTTGGTGGAAACATCAACAGACCCCTTTGTTGAGGACAGATTCATTCTTGTAAAGAAACATTTAAATATTATTTTTATTAAAGAATAATTTTTAATCCTATGTATCCCTTGCCTCTAGTAAAATAGAGTGAATGGTTAAATATATGTTTGTTCTGCCTCTAACGACATGGAATTTATTTGTGCCTTTGGTAAACCTAAATTCAATTAATCTAGGATATGAACCATTTTCTTCTCCTAAGATGTGATACTCATGCAGGTGTCTTATGCGTGCTTCTAGTACTAACATTAAAACTCAACGGTTTTTTCTCTTAAAATCATTTATTACTCATAATCACTCACAACTCCAACACTTTTGTTCTTTGCAAACTGTTAAACTTATCGTTCTCCCTGAATCACTACTACTTCAATGGCTTCAAAAGTTCCTCCTCAATATTTTCAACTAGAAATGTCTCTTATGTTCTAACACTACAATGCAACATGGATCAACTTGAGATTCTTCACAAACTAAACGTTGACTTCGCTTAATTGGACTAAGATGAAGAAGATTCATCTAATGATGTATTATTTTGTGGGAACAATTTAAAGCACTAATGTTCTGATTAAGTGTATAGTTCGCATATCAAGTGAATTTTGTTTGATGCTACATTGAATCCCTAGTGATTGGACTAAAATGAAGAAACACTAAGACTCTGCTTCTGTAAAGTCTAGTAAACGCACTCTGATACACGCCTCTAGATTTTATATCAAATACAAGTAATGCTCTGATTTGTCTACATCTGATGACCACAACAAGCATATGATTGTCTTGCTCTGATAATCGCATCAAGCATCTAATCGTCTGACTGTAGAAAATTATGTATGCTTTGATGAAAGTCAATAATCTGATAGAAGACAATGCTCTAATGGTAGTCTATGCTCCGAAGAAGACAAAGTTCTTTTGCATCCTCCAATAAACACCTTGAATCTATTATTTATCTAAAGGTCTATGAGACACACTTTGATCATTGTATCCTCTGCTTCTTTTGTTTTTACATGGTGCTGAGAATATCTCTGAGAGTACAACTTTGTAAATACCCTCTTGTGAGAGAATATTTTTAGAAAACATAACCCTATTCTTTTGTAACCTACCTTAGTAATGGTTCATCCCTCAACAGCTTGACTGCACTAAGCTAGAAGGTTGAAAAGGCTCAAACACAGTCATTTTGACTAGGAGGTACTCAATGGAAGTGTAATTCAATGGTGAATTACTGGATTAAAGCCTTCAAGTTGAAGGAACTGCATGTAGTTGTAGTGTTGGTGGTGAACTAAGATAAATTTACGGTGTAACTCCATTTTTATGTTTATCCGTTTTGTTTTCATTACTTTGGTATAGTCTTTTATAAACCTTTTTAAATTAAACACAATTCAAACCCCCCCCCCCCCCCCCCCCC
>JBBPBQ010000002.1:34889156-34900880 GCA_037974755.1 Cicer yamashitae | reverse complement strand
GTCTTTTATAAACCTTTTTAAATTAAACACAATTCAAACCCCCTCCCCCCCCCCCTTTTTTTGTGTTTCTCCTTCTACAATTGGTATTAGAGCACAATCTCCAAAAGTTGAGCACTTAACCGTGTTTGAGTAAAGATCTCTGTTATTATCGCTAACTCTTGTGACGAAGTTACAGGTGGAAACTTAACGGGCCCCCTTTATTCAATGGAGAAAGATTTAAGTACTAGAAATACTGGTTCAGAAACTTCTACATCTCTCGCGATCCTAAAATCTGGGATATAGTCGAAGTTGGTAATGAGGCTCCAAAAGACGATGCTAGCGTTGAGATATCTAGAAAGGATCTAAATGTTGATCAAAAGCAACAATACAAAATGCATCATACATCTAAAATCTTCATGATTAATGATATCACCTTCAAAGAGTTGCAAAAACACAGTAACAAAGAAATAGCATAGAGTATCTTTGATGACCAGGTTCTCAACTACGAATGAAATAAGTAGCTAAAGGAAGCCAAAGAAAATCTACTTGTCAGGAAATATGATCTCTTCTAGATGGAAGAATATGAAGACATCGAGACAATATTCTTTAGATTCCAAACTCTAGTTTTTGTTAGAACCAAGTTTATTATCAATCCAAACACACTCAACCCTCACAACCAATATGCATGATATTTTGGGAGATACGTTAGAAAAAAATTGCAGTTGAGAGACATTATTTGCTCAAAATACGATGAAACAACACAATAGTATAAAAATAAACTTGGTGGGTGTAAACGAGTCGTCTATGTGGTTGCTCACTACTAGAAATTTCTCCTTTAGAGACCGATTTAAAGACTGAATATTTTCAGTCACGCTAGCGATCGAATTGGAGACTAAAATTTTGAACGTCGAAACTAAAATATTGTATCACTAAATCGGTCGCAACTAAAAAATTGTGTCACTAAATCGATCGCCAGTGAAATTTAGAGACTGAAATAACAACTTAAGTCGCTAACTATTTTTTAATTACATCTTTCTTTCTTTCTCACCACCACAAATGATGTCAGTTCCTTTTTCTTTCCCAACCCACCACAAACCCTAAAACCATCTATCTCTTGCTAATCACCTTTCACCATCATTCCATCATGATTCACAACCATTCCTCTCTCGCTAATTAACCCCAACTCGTTCAAATTTCTTCTGCAACCACGAAGCCAGTATGTTCTCTTAAACCTTTAAACTGCAACTGCGACGTGAAACCCTCACTCTTTATCGTCTCGTCGACTATCGTGAGCCAGAAGGTAAGGAATTTATTTTCTAATTCTTTTGAAAGTTCTTTGTCATCTCATTATAATATTATTCCATGTGACTTGATATTGCGTCTTCATTGTACTTTTAGAGGTACTCAGAGGAGTAGTGGAGTTTTAGCAGAACACGGTCGGCGGATGAGACAAGACAGTCTCTTCAAGAAGAAAAAGTGGATACTCCTTCTCATATCACTGTTGCTTTTGCCTCTCTCTCCCTCATCAACACAGGATGTATATGATTTCTTTTAAAAGATAGATTTAAATTTCCTCAAAGAAAGTCACAACAAAGATGTTATTTTGATAACTTTAGAAGAACTATTTTTTGTATGAGTAGTTAGATTAATTCTAAGAGACATTTGGGGAAGGGGGTTGGGTTGGATAAGTCTTAATAATATATACACACTTACAAACAAGAACAAATGATACTTTACAAAATATAAGAATTAGAGACTAGAATTATTGAATAAGGATTTAAGGGTAGAGGCTAAACATTAGGTTGCTTGTATGTTAATATAATTAAAACTGAATTTATTAAATTGGATTTTGAACACCATAAAAAACTAGATTGAAGTACTTGATTATATCAATTGTGATACTTAGAGTTCTCAATTTGCACAATTAAAACCTAAAGGTTCAAAATCTCACAATTTGCAATAGCTATGGTACCAAAGTGAAATGAAGCATAATAAAAAAAGTTGACTTATTTTTAAATTGGAATTTGGTGTCAAATAATAAGAGAATTTGCAATTTGTATAGAATTTGTAAGAGAATTTAGAATTGGTGTATTAGTAGTTTTAGTTGGAAATAATGAATTATTGGTGTAGTAGAAATTTTTATTAGAATATACTGTCAAATTTAATGATGTTAACAACTTTTTAATTTCAATTCTGTTTTATATATTATTTCTTAATTTTTGTTTTTAATTTCTTAATGTTGTTTTATGGTGTTTTTAATTTTTTAAATTTCTTTATGTTGTTTTTAATTTCTTAATACTGTCAAATTTTATTTTCTCAAATTTAAGAAAGAAAAACATCATCCATAAAGAATGATAATTATGATTATCTGCATAATGAAGTTATAATTATTCTGTATTTCCTCTCCTTTAGATTTATTTAATTATATTGATATGTAATTTTATAAGTTAAATAGAAATACTATTTTTAAGAAAAAGAATATTAAACAACATTGGATACAAAAGAATCAGCCATGGAAGAAGCATCGCACTTATGCATATTATAGTCCAATCTCTTAAATGAAACTTTGTTCATGAAATTGCTACAACTATAGACCTTTGGATCAAGACTTCATTTCATTTCTCAAATTACATCATCATTTTGCTTCTATTTTCTTTATTGATATTTTCCTTCTGTGAAATTAATTTTCAGCAGTTAGAAAAGCATATATTTGACTACCTCTCACTAATACTAGTAGTTGGTTTATTGACATCTTTAAGTCATGTTATCTGGCTCTCTGTAGGGGTGTGCAAAAAATGTAATTAACTGGACTATATTCATTAACCGGATTGCACTGCACTAAAAAAATCCAAACCAATTAAATGGTTTATGAACTGCACCATAAATTTTAAAAAGTCCAATTAACTAAACTTTTTTTAAAAAACCGGTTTGAACCACTTTCAAACCTTTTTTATACAATATCAAAAAATCACCAAAAAAAAGTTTCTGGCATGTTTTAACGTCAAGTGCCGCCCAACTTTCTCTTTTTTTATTTTTATCTATTTTTTATACTATAACATTAGTATTTAATGATCCTGAAATATTAACGTAAAATATTTTATAGCGAGAGTTAACTTAAATAGTTGATTAAGTAATTATTTAATATTAATAATTAATCAGTTATATTTATCTAATAGGATAATTAAATCAAAGTTTAATTTTAAATGACATATAAAATAAAAAAGTTATACACTCAATAAATTATATAACTAATTATGTGTGATTTTAAATTAATGATCTAATAATTATAATAGATTAATAGTGTTAAAAATATTTTACACTGATATATTTAAATTATATTTATAAAATTATAAATTTTTATTAACTGTTATATAAAATTAATTTATATTGATGATATTTTTTTTCCTAAAAGTTTAGACGTGTAATGTGGATGAACCGCCCAATGTATGCTTCCAACTTTCAAATTGATTGAAACTGAGTTTGCTTTTCACTTTTTTTGCAGATATTGTCTTTGAATATTAGGAAATACATCTACTTTAATTAACAGTGACTTTGTTTGGAGAAATGTTGTTCTTGATGCCAAGAGAAGAGACTGTTATCATAATGCTGATGAAGATAAGAAATTGGCAGTGGCTATTGAAGATGTTCTGTTTGAGATTGAACTACTCGAAGAGTCTGAGTCTCCATTTAAGAAACTAAGTTTAGACAGCAGATCAAAAACATCTAGTTCTTTTAGGTGATTGATTGGATGTGTTGAACTAATTTGATTTATAGCAGCCTTTTTGGTGAATTATTTGTTCTAGTTTATGATTGTCCTTGCATTGACATTGCAACCATTATTTCGACTACATTTGCCACATTGCAAAACTATTTCAATTATTGTTTGAATGATTGAATGATTTATGTCTAATTTTTAAAATTTATCATTTGAGAATTGAAACTTAATTGTAGTTTTCATTATCAAAGAAGAGAAATGTGTTTTTGAAATTTATTATTTAATACTTCACTATTTATTGACTCAAAAATAAATTTTTGTTACAAATAATACAATTAAACTGGTTTTAGAACCAATTTTTTTAAAAAAAAAAATCACTTAAAACTGATTTTAAAATCAATCTTTTAAAAAATTCACTGAATAATCGGTTAAAAAAATACTAAACCAGTTCAAATTGGTTTTAATAAAAACCGGTTTCAAACCGGTTCAAACATACTAAACCGGTTTATAATTATAAAGCAGTTTTAAACTGGTTTAGAACTGAACTGTAACTGGTTAAAAAAATAACCGGTTTTTTTTAAAGTGGTTTTTAAAAACTGAACTGCACTATTAATGTGGTGCAATTCAGTTTGGTTTTTGGACTATGCACACCCCTAGCTCTCTGCATTCAGCCGATAATATTTATGCAATAAAATGATCAGGCACGCAGCTACTGCAAAAGATACTTCTATCAACGGTATAGGATTCATCAAATTTATTTACAGTATATCAAAGCATTGCATCCTGTAATGTTACTTTAAAATGTTTGAGTAAGACTCTGCTTTGTTTTTGTTTGTTTTAAATATTTTTGTTCAGCAACCTGCAATCATATCTCGAGTTCTACAAACTTGTTTTCGGTGATTCAACAGCCTAACTTGCGTTTCGGAACGTCATCTGTCACCTCGTTTTGGAATCGGCCGATTCTGAGTTTCGTAGCTTCGGTTATTTCGTTCTTCAGCAAAACGTGATTTTGGCTCCAATCTGTAAGTTTCCAACCTAGAACGATCCTTATAGTGATTCATGAGAAATAGGATCATATCATTTGGTATCAGAGCCAAAATCACGTTTTCTTGGAGAACGCAATAACTGAAGCTACGAAAGTCAGAATCGGCCGATTCCAAAACGAGGTGACAGATGACGTTTCGAAACGCAAGTTAGGCTGTTGACTCACCGAAAATAAGTTTGTAGAACTCGAGATATGATTGCAGGTTGCTGAACACGAAAATCAGTAGAAATTGTGTATTAGGGTATGATGTAAAGGAAACCGAAAAATATAAAGAAACAAAAGATGGATTAGGTTGAGAAGATGAAGAAGGCGCCACAATCAAGGATGATTGATAAGCCAATGAAGAATCGCCACAATGGTAAAGAAGCCAATGATAAGACTCACGCAAGTTCTAATCCATGAACTTAAATAAGAGACCTAACTCACTCACAATTCTCATTAGAGAAATTTTAATTCATTCCAAAAAATCCCCTTTCAATGAGGTTAGAAATTCATATTTATAGTAAAATTATCTCTAAACCTAAATGGGTCATAAGTGACACCATTCTCTAGGCCCAAATTGGGCTTACATCATTTTTAAAAAAAAAAAATAAACTAAATGTAAGGAAGCAAAGTATCTTCACTTGCATATAACATCAACTAAATCTATATTAAAACTATTACAATTTCAAATTAAAGCAAATTAAGAATTATTACAAACCAAATGAAAATAAATAAAGTTCATCCTAATTTATTAAAATATAGATCATCTTCATGCTCTTGAGGTCCTTATCACAACCTGAATGAACATTCACATTCCTAGATCTTGTGTCTTCGTGTTTCAACTTTTTATTGGTTTCTTTATATACACCACCCCTTTTGCAACTCAATAAAAAAATTGTTTTCGTCAATTAGAACCATGATCAGATTTTGTAATTACCACTAAAAATTCTAACTTAGTTGATTGACGACGAACCCAAACAATCAAATCATCTAGGGAGTTATATTTACTATCTATAATAAAGTTTATCCTAACATCAATGTCATTCACCACTGGTTTCAAATTTGTTGCTTCTTTGAGTTTCAAGTCAGGTAAAAGCTCAAGTTTCAATTCAGCTGCAGACTCAAGTTAAGTCCAGCTGCAGGCTCAGATTTCAAATGAAGTGTCGGTGAATGTTTGGATTCAGCTTCAGGCTCAACCATAACTAACTACAAATATTTAACACAAATTAAAACTCAACTATGTAGAAAACAGACCATTCTCAACTGCATTAACTATTATTGAATGTGTGAATCCGATCATGTTAAATTTTTGAAAAACATACTACTAGATGCGTGAATCTGATAGTTGAAAACTACCTACCGGATCCCATAATCTAGTATCACGCAGTACAATTCTTCAAAAACTTTTAATAACCAAAATAAAAATGAGAAGTGTTTTATTATCATTGCAACGAAGAAAAATAAAGTTAATGATGCTAATGAAGGGAAGAATGAGATTTTTAAACTCCAAAAACATGAAAATAGATGAATAATTTGAATTTAAGTGTTAAGAAAAAAATATATGATGAAAAGACTGACATAATTTATATATTAACTTAAGTTATTATATTAAAATATTTGGAAAATGGGTGAATTTTAAAGATTTGGGGGTCTCTAGACATCAGCGGAGATAAGCAACTATCTTATTATCTATAGCCAAAACCAACAACCGAAACCCAATTAATGGAACCCATGCTTCTGACGACCCGACCCGTTCTTCTCTCCTCACATTTCATCAACAACATTATGAGCCCTATAGGAATCGGATCCAACCCATATTCCTCCACGCCAAAATCGGGTCATCTTTGTATCTCTCTTTCTACCTCTCCAAACCCTATCGTTTCTACCGGATCATCCGATCGGACCCAAACACCTCAACCACCTTCCCTCCTTCTCTCTCTCTAAGTAAGACTCTCTTTTTCTCTTCAATTCAACTTTCTCTATTGCAATTTCATCATTTGATTGTTAAATTTGCAACAACTACTGAAACAGTTATTTAAATTGCAACTATTGTATAATAAGGGTGTTGTTACAAATTTTTATTCTTTCTTCTTGTTGTCGTATAATAGGGGTACTTGTTCCTTTTAGATGTAAAATTTGTAATGAATCTTGTCAGTTCCTGGTTTTAAATTATAGGCAAGCCCCTGTTTTTTTTTTTTAATTAATTAATTTATTTGTTGCTTCAATTAGCTGGGACCTTAATATTCAGTTTGTAATGTTTGTGTGCTATAATTTAGGAATGTTACTTATGTGTTGTTTTTATTCAATTACTTGTTCATTTCTTTTTATCTGTTGAAAAATTAGCAAGGTTTTATTTAAATTGACGTTGAAGTTGCCATGATGTGATCCACAATTACAGCCTTGTGGAGTTGTAGCAGCCTTAGAATAATCAGAAGCATTATGTCCATATATCCAATTCATGGATTTAGCTAACTTGATTTACCTAAGGATATCCTGAGCCTTGGTTCTAGCTATTGTGTTTTATTTGTGGGTCTAGGCATCTTTAAGGTTGACTTAGTTTGAGTCAAGATATATCTAGATTCTGATTAAAACTCATGGTTCTTACCATATAAGGACTATTATATGATTTAATTAGATATTTTCACTTTTCAGTAGTGTTTTAAATTTCTGTCCGCAAATGTAATATTAAGTTTTCACAAGTCTCTTCAATTGCAATTGTAGTCGGCAACGGCTAGTCACATTAGTCATATTTTCCCAAATTTTTTATGATTTCAAAGATCATAATGTAACTGCCACTGCAATTTATAATCTTTCTTTTGAGTGATGTAATGTAATTGGGTCAGCTTTTTAGTCTCTTATAATTTTACCAGTCTAATTTCATCTAATTTCAGTAATTTTGACGGAATGAACTTAAAATTTAAGCTTTATCCATCTACATCTTTGTCCAATCCTTTGCTACTGATTTTTAAAAAAATCTTGAATTATTTGACGTGTAATTTGTTGGATTTTGACGTGTCACTTTGTTTTGTATGGCATGCAGATTAACTATATTCTCAAACCTATGTGATGGAAATATCAAATGATTCAGGCGCTAAGAAACCAAA
This sequence comes from Cicer yamashitae, assembly GCA_037974755.1. Taxonomy (NCBI): domain Eukaryota; kingdom Viridiplantae; phylum Streptophyta; class Magnoliopsida; order Fabales; family Fabaceae; genus Cicer; species Cicer yamashitae. The sequence goes on along the minus strand of JBBPBQ010000002.1, from coordinate 34,893,055 downwards.
GAGATTGACATCTGTTGTCTGGAATCACTTTGAAAGGATTAGAAAGGCTGACATATGCTATGCTGTTTGCGTGCATTGTAACAAGAGACTTAGTGGATCAAGTAATAGTGGAACTACTCATCTAAGAAACCACTTGATTCGGTGTCTTAAAAGATCAAACTTTGATGTTTCTCAACTACTTGCGGCAAAGAGAAGGAAAAAAGATAATACTGTCAGCCTAGCAAACATTAGTTTTGATGAAGGTCCGAGGAAAGAAGAATATGTAAAGCCAACAATCGTCAAGTTTGAACAAGAACATAAGAAAGATGAAATGATTAACTATGTAAGTGGTAAATTTGATCAGGAGAGGAGTCAACTTGATCTCGCGCGTATGATCATATTACATGGATACCCGGTGACCGTGGTTGAACAAGTAGGATTCAAGGTCTTTGTGAAGAACCTCCAGCCTCTCTTTGAGTTTTTGCCAAATAGTGGTATAGAGATTTCATGTTTAGAAATATACAGGAGGGAGAAAGAGAAAGTGTACGAGATGATAAACAAGTTATGTGGTAGGATTAATCTGTCTATTGAAATGTGGTATTCGACAGAAAATTCTTCGTATTTGTGTCTATCTGCACATTACATTGACGAGGAATGGAAAATGCAGAAGAAAATTTTGAACTTTCTTACACTTGACTCTTCTTACACTGAAGACTTGCTTCCAGAAGTGATTATCAAATGTCTCGATGAATGGGACATTGACTGCAAACTATTTGCATTGACTCTTGATGATTGTTCTGTTGATGATGACATCACTCTACGAATCAAAGAGAGAGTTTCCGAGAAAAGGCCTTTCTTAAGTACTCGACAAATACTTGATGTACGCTCTGCAGCACATCTCATAAGTTCCATTGTTCAAGATGCCATGGATGCGTTGCATGATGTGATCCAAAAGATTCGAGAGAGCATCCGATATGTTAAAAGTTCACAAGAAGTGCAAGGAAAATTTAATGAAATTTCTCAACGTGCTGGGATCAACTCTCAGAAGACCTTATATCTTGATTTTCCACTTCACTGGAAGTCTACATATATCATGCTTGAAACTGCACTAGAATACAGGAATGCCTTTTCACTCTTCCAAGAAAACGATCCCTCCTACACTTCAATTCTATCCGACGAAGAGTGGGAATGGGCAAATTCTGTTGCTGGATATTTAAAACTCCTTGTTGAAATCATGAATATCTTCTCAGGCAAAAGATTTCCTACTGCCAATATATTCTTCCCCGAGATCTGCGACATTCATATTCAACTAATTGACTGGAGCAGAAGTTCCGACAATTTTCTTAGTCCCATGGCTTTGAAGATGAAAGCCAAATTTGATAAGTACTGGAGCAAGTGCAGTTTGGCGCTAGCTTTAGCCGCAGTCCTAGACCCCCGGTTTAAAATGAAGTTGGTTGAGTATTACTACTCCCTGATATATGGCAGCACTGCTTTGGAACGAATCAAGGAAGTTTCCGATGGTATCAAAGAACTTTTTAATGCATACTCTATCTGTTCAACAATGGTTGATCAAGGGTCGGCCTTGCCTGGAAGTAGCTTACCAAGCACAAGTTGTGGTGTTGCCAGGGATAGACTAAAAGGCTTTGACAGATTTCTTCACGAGACATCACAGAGCCAGTCCATGGTGTCAGACTTAGACAAGTATTTAGAGGAACCAATCTTTCCTCGCAATTCTGATTTTAACATTTTGAACTGGTGGAGAGTCCACATGCCAAGATACCCAATTTTGTCTATGATGGCAAGAGATGTTCTCGGGACTCCAATGTCAACTTTGGCACCTGAATTGGCATTTAGCACAGTAGGAAGAATGCTGGATTCTTCTCGCAGTTCATTGAACCCAGGTACGCGAGAGGCTTTAGTATGCACACAAGATTGGATCCAAAATGAATCAGGAGGTATGTTCTTACTTGGTGGTTTTTCTCAACACTTAGAATAATCCTAAATTCCTAATTTTTGGCTTGTTTTTTATGCATTTTTCTTACTCTGACATCTTATCAGATATAAATCCATCGCCAAGCCATTCCGCTCTACCCCTTCTCCTTGAATCAAGTTAATTTTTCCCAGGTATTCTTCTGCGAAACTTGTATCAAATGTTTGTAATCTCTCTACTTTCGCTTGTTGAACATTGTGCTTAAAACTTATTTATGCGCAGTGTTCCAAGGTTGATTGTTCTGTTACTGGTTCACTAGTTACTTTTATCTTTTTGTTTTACGATTTCAGGTAGTATCATCAAGGAAGCTATCTTTGAATTGTAACTGTACCTTTGTTCTCCTGTGTCATTTCTTGTTGGGAAGTGAGATATTGAAAATATTATGTGAAAAGCAATGTATATTAGAATAATGAAGTAGTTTTTATTTTTCATGTTTAAAGCTAACGCTTTTGCTTAGCCGTCAAATGTTTTTATTGGAGTTTCATTCAGATGAATCTGATTTTGTATAGAGGGTTGCATGACCTTGATATCAAAGACGTCCCTTACATGTTTCACTATTCCTACAATAGGGCTGCACAAAGTGATATTTTTGAATGAAGATCTTCAACAATTGCGTTATGGCATAGTTTTAACTGTCATTTCATCTTTTATCATCTCTATCAATTGAAGTTCTTACTTACAATTAAGAACTACTTCCTTTGTTCTATATATATATATTGATGTTTAAGGTTAGTACTTACACTGTTGTGTCTTTTTCCTTTTTTTTTAATAGCAGTTTTAATTCTTTTATTATTATCAATTTACGGAATTGGTTCTCTTATTTTAAAAGTAATAGTTTTGTTCCGTCCCTCATATTTTTGAACTAAAAAAATAATGATTTTATATATTTTAAATGACATGACATATAATTTTTTGATATAGAACTATTTAGATGCATTAATTATTTATATCATTAATTAAATTAAAAATATGAAAAAATTTGTGAAGTTGAAAGTTAAGTTTTTAGGACATTTTATTCAAATTTCATGGGTGTTAATCATTCTACATCATTGTATTATATGTTACTTTATTTAAAGTTAAAAAATCAGAGGAACTAAAATTGTTGACTTTTAAAATAAGGAATCAATTTTGTAAATCAGTAAAAATAAGGGATTAAAAGTGGGATTAAATATATTATTTTAAGAAGTCAATATTATTTGTGATGTTTTATGTGTAGATAGTATTTTAAGCTTCCGTTTGATAGACAAAATAAGATACATGATAGAAATAAGTTATCATGTCATGTCTGAATCTAATGTTTGATGAACTAACAGAAAATTATGTTAATTCAGAACTCTATCCTATCGTGTTTCTTTAGTTGAAATTTATATTCTTAACATGAGATGGGATATAAATCAGCAAGATAGAATAAAAATTACAATTTTCTCAATTATTTTTATAAAATATAATTTAAAATAGAAATGTTGTAAATATAAAAATAATTTATAAAATATAATCTAAAATATAAAAATGTAAATCTAATTAAATATAAATATAAAAATAATTAATAGAATTTAATATTAAATTTAAAAATGAAATATTAATAATTAATTTAAAAAATGTTTATGATTTATCTTTTGTCTTTTTATATAATTTAATAAATTAGTATTCAAAATTATAAAATATGAAAATTAATTGAAATTTTAAAATAAATATAATTTGTTTACAAGGGTATTTTTGTCGTTTACATATAATATATATCATATCTTTATCTACATTATAACAAATGAAATAGAATTTAGTTATTCATGATTTTTTTTAAATTTAAATTGTTTATTTAATAGTATCAATAGATAGTTTTAAATATAAAATTATTTTATTATTTATTTAATTTTTTTAGTATTTTTTAATTTATAATATTTAAATTATAATAAGTTAATTTAAAAAAAAC
>JBBPBQ010000002.1:34814484-34888853 GCA_037974755.1 Cicer yamashitae | reverse complement strand
TATATCATGTCAAGATAAGATGTGTATCAAATACATGACAAAATAAAATGTTATTCTATTGATTATCATGTGTGTATCAAACACAATATATGATAATATTTATTTTATCACTATCATATTTTTATCTAATTTTATATTATATTATATCTCTATTATATTCTGCACATCGATTAGGTCCTAAAAGTTGAACCAATCATATTACAACTTTTAACTTTGATATATTTCATTTTATCTTTTAATGCACACACTTAATCAAATTGAAGAACTACTGTAATCTTATTTGATTTGGTAACTTTTAAAAAAATTATTTATATATTCTAGATTAATATCATATGATATATCAAGGCTGACCCAAGCATAAGGCAGCAGCCCATGGGCAAAGAAATTGTCTGTTATTAGTATTTATAAAATTTTATCATTAGTTGCCTTAGCACAATGGTGAAGAGTGCGTGTTTTAAATTCCCTTGAGAATGAGGTTTGATCCCTAATTCAGCAAAGGTCACTTATTTTTATAAGTCCTCTGATTTTTCTACTACTTTATCTCACCTAAAAATTAATTAGCCACTAAAAGCCTCACCTCAATGTTCAACCTTTTCTTTTCAACACCTCAATGGTCACCTTAAGCTATAACAAAAGCATCCTCTAAAAATTAAGTTCAAATTATAAGAAATATACTACATCAAGATTAAAATATTTAAACAAAACTATAAATTACATTACCCTAGACCTAGTATATGTAGAATAAAAGAGAGTGTGAATGTGCTTTTTAAACTGTGACCGTTGGTGTATTACTTTTTCTTGGTGCATACCGTGTATTGATGAGTCAACAACAATGTTAAAAACTTGGATATTTTTCTATTATATGCTCTTTTAAAAAAAAAATTCTATTATATCATACATTATACTTTTTCAACGAAAGTGTTTTACTTTATTTTACTTTTAGGTACTCTATTTTATCTTTTTTTTTTTTCTTTTATATGAGATTGCGACCATGTGTTAGTTTATTTATTTTTTAACAAATGAAAAAATGTTAAATTAATAAATAAATAAAAAGAAAAAAAATCTAAATTATATTAATAAAATTAAACAAATTCATTAAATAAAAAGTTAATGCAGTTGAGTATATGTATCAAATAAAAGAATGTGTTACAATATGTTAACAACTCCTTTTTATTTTGCAGTCTATTGCAAATTAACTAGCAACTTCACTTAACAATTTTCTCCTATTATTATAAATAAATTAACAACTTCAAGAAATGTTAAATTAATAAATAAAAAGTAAAAAATTATATTATATTAATAAAATCAAACAAAATATATTAAATAATAAAAAAGTACATCAAAATTAATACAATTGAATAGATATATAAAAAAATAACGTACTATAATATTTTAACAACTTATTTTAAAGTCTATTACAAATAAATTAATAAGACAAAAAAAATAGAAAATTTTCACATATATAAATTTAATAGAAAGTTTTTTTTTTAAAAGAGAATATAATAAAAAAAATATCCTAAAAATTTTGCTTTTGAAAAGGAATGAAAAAAGATGGAACAAATTCCCCCAATTGAGAGAGATAGCTTAAGCCAAAAGAATCATGTTCGATATACAGCTTGTCTCACAAATGCTCTCTTCCACTCGTTTTTATCTTTTTGTGAATGCTCTCCTTTCCATCACACACATACACAAGTTTCAAGGCCAAAGAAGTACCCTCGCCTTTGTATCTTCCCGGTTAGTTTTTCTTTTCCCTCTTTCTCTTTCTTTTGTCGTAGATAAATTTTGTGATTTTTCTTGTTTTGATTGAATTCAGTAGAATTTCTAATCCTGTGGTGGTAACAGTTAGACCATAGATATGGAAACTGGTTTGTTAATGTTGCACTCGTTGTTTTCTTTGCTTTTAGACGTTGGTTATGATCTTGTTTTGTTTTGAATGAAGGAAAGTCCTACTGTGATATTTAGGACTAATACTTCAAAATCATTCTAAGTTTTATAGAGGATCAATGTTGGCTGTAAAAATTTACTATTTTTGTGATGTAAGGTTTGAGACATTTATTTAATAGGTGGCAATTTGGTAAAAATAAGACAACAAATATGAATGTCTCAAATTGACATTAATCAAATTATTATTTTAATCATAAAAACAAAGATAATTGTGAACTTCTATTTTTAAAAATTAATATCAATTATTGATTAATGTTTTAGATAGTTTCAAAGTATCGGTCCACGATGAAATATTTATCCAGTAAACCATCATATAAAATGGCCAATGAATTAAATAGTACGAAAACTATCTATTTGTTGACATTGATAGCTAGTTAGACACGGTTTAGTTGCAAAGAGAAACTATACAAGGAAATTCTTTTCCTGATTTGTGATGCTCATTCCACGTTTGAGAACTAATCAAACATAAAACGTAACCCTGTTTTTGACAAAATAAAACGTATCCTTTTCAAACATTTGATCTGTACTATTAATTAATACTCTTTCAGTTTCTTTTTAATTATTACATTTGTATAAATTTTTTGTTTCTATTTATTTATCATTTTTAAAATTTAATGTAATATTAACTATTGTTTTGTCAATAAAACTCTTAATTATTATTCAGAAACAAATAAATTAAATGAGATAATAAATGATTAGAGTTATGATAGAAAAAGATAAATAATTCTATAAAAACATTAAAATATTTATTAGCTGTCTGGGTACATATAAAAAAACTGTAAAACACCACTACGGGAAGGAGTATAAACATCATCATCAGCCTTTATATCTCAACATAGACAATTCAAATCAAACAATATTCACCTATCATCTCTAACGAGAAAAAGATGATAAAGATGCCTCAAATGGAACGGTACAACGTTAACGTCATTTCTCACCAAGTAATTTGGGCTAAGTATGGACTAAAACTTTTGTGGCCTCAGCTGCAAATATAAAAGTCATGTGGGGCCAACTTTATCCACCTTTTAATTCTAAAAAATCATATGATTGCAGAAGATACTTTGGGACTTACTGCAGGATGAAAACAAATTGTGTTTTCACTCAAATATATATATTTGGAGAATATAAAAATTGTGCTTTTTATATGTGTTGTTTCATAATAAATTTGGAGCTGAGAGAAGTGGCCCAATTACGTGGCCATTGCGGGTCCCTACCTGTTTAACGTAGAATCCTACACCTCTTTGCAATATCAATAATGCGATCTCCACTTGCTTTCATTTATTTGATAGATTAAAAAAACAAAGAATGGCTGCACAATGTAATTGCAACTTTTTCGTAGGTTACTACTTACTACTTTTGACGCATTTATTACGGATTTGAACTGTAATAATTCTCTTCTCTATATTTAGTGTGAGTAAGGTTTTCTGCTATACCCGTTTGGTTGCTTGTAAGATACTATCTAAATAGTCATCTCATTCTTGCGATTGTCTTTGAAAAATAACAATACTTTATACCTTTAGATTGAATCGTCTCTCATCAGTTGTGTCTTTGAGTGATCAAAGTACGTGAGAAAAGAGATCAAAATCAAGTGAAAGAGATAATCCTTAGACAAATTTTAATTCGGTGCCTTCGATTTTGACGTGAGACGACGAGTCTCTTTCGTGAAAAAATAGTTGATAGTTTATAATTGATTAAATTAATTAAAACGTTTGATAAAATAAACAGTTTAATAAGTTTAAAAATATAAAATGATATTTTCAATTAAAAATAAATATTGTATCAATTACTGCTTTAAATATTTTAAAATTATTAATTTGAAATTTATATTTTTATTGATTTAAAATTTATTAATGTAATATATTTACTTAATTTTAAAATAAATTAATTAATTTCAATTATTTAGTTTAAATATTAATTATTTTAAAACTGAAATTATTTATAAATAATTTAAAATTATAATAAATAAATTGTTTATTAATCTAATATATTTTTATTTATTTAGCTAGTTTATTTATTTAATATTATAAAAAATAAATTATTTTAAATTATTGAAAATAGAATAGTATTATTTATTAAAATTATTATATATTTTAAATATTAAAATTATATAAAATATTTATTTTAATTTTAAAATTATTTATTTTAATTATTATAAATAAATTTTAAAGAGTAAAAAAAGGATTTTAATTACAATAATAAGGATAAAATTGAAAGGAAAAATGATAAATTATAAACTCATAAAAGTGTGTTACCAAACAAGTTTTATAGCTTATAAACTATAAATTATCTAAAATATCTTTTTAAACGGAGTCTAAACATTATCATAATATACTTCATTATATTTATTTTAAAGATAAATATTAATACTATTAGTATTCTATTGAAGATTAAGATCGAAGTTTTAACTTTACTTTTATTCCGCTCGTTAACTTTTTCACTAAACCAAATCAATTTTGTATTTCCTTTATCCATTATATTATCCTTACTTATATTCTCCTTACCTTTATTATAATACCTCACGGATGCTCATTTTCATCGTTGTCATTCTTAGAAAACAATTTGTTTTATCAACTTATTGGTATTCACTTTCCCATTATATTATCTTTACTTATATTCTCCTTACCTTTATTATAATACCTCACGGATGCTCATTTTCATCGTTGTCATTCTTAGAAAACAATTTGTTTTATCAACTTATTGGTATTCACTTTCTCATCAATTGAGCCTCATAACATCTTTGTATGGATTTTATGATGATCATGAGACACATTTGATTCCATCATTCCCATTTCCCGATTTTAAAACAAATAAAAACTCATTAGCATTTTTTTAGATTCATTTTATAAATATAGGTCAAAATAGTTTTAAATTTTAAGAATCGACAAATATAATAATAAAATTGTAATAGGTTATATAGTTAGAAGAATTTATTTTTTAACTTTTTCCATTAGATTATGCCATGTCACAATAAAAAAAAAAAATGTTACATTACATATGAATTCTAAATTGATGTCATGTCACTTAATTTATACATCACACGTTTCATTTACAATTATATATGTGTGTGTGTTAATTTTGCTTACAAGTACTATTGAATAAAAATAAAAAACTAAGAATAAAATATAAATTTACAAATATGAATTTTTATATGGAGGCACATAAATATTTAAATAATTGATAGAAATTTTTTTTGACACCATAAGTTATGAATAAAATTATAGCATACAATTATGAATGTTTTGTATGGAACACATTAATATTTGAATAAAAATACATTACAAGTACAGGGTTATCATTTGTGACTATTATAACTGAGGAAAGGTTCTATAAGCACCGTTTAATTGGTAGTAAGTAATTCGGAAAAAGCAAATGAAATCACCTTAGAAAATCTTTGTTTAAGTTGTTGCCAAACCAATGAAGCGTCACCAATCTAAAGGATGTTGCTCACAATTTCTCGAAAGATTGAAAGACATAACCATGAGATTATCCAGTACTGTTGCATCGTTTCCATGATGCATGTGTTGTGATAGTGCCATCATTGAAACCAAACTTGTTCTCTATTTCCAAAGAAAGACACAAGGCTCGAGCCTAACCATCGTAATTGGAACCATTAAGAACAAGGGTGACGAGAATAAGCTATGGATTATAATTAGGATCGATGTAGAAAGGACTATCGCGAATAAGATGAAGGGAGTAAGACAAAAAAAATAAATAAATAAATAAATATATATATATATATATATATATATATATATATATATTCTCCGAATATATGCATTACTTATAGAATACTACCAACAATACATGTAACGTTTTCAAAATTAAAATTGCACATCACTTTTTAAGTCATTATATTCTATTGCACCTCTAATTAATGATATCTTTATCACTCTCAAGTCATCATACTCTACTTTTCATTTATAGTGACAAAGAATATACTAATAGTTCATAAAATTAATTTTTTTTATTTATAATTTATCCTTAATTGTTGTTAAAATAAAATACGAAAATTTTTTAGTACCCATGAGAAAGGGCCGGTAAATATTGTATCCATATGAAAAGATAAATACAAAATTTAAAATACTAAAAGAATAGATAAATATATAAAAAAATGACGTGACTTTAAATGATTGATCGTTAAATACTAACCCGATAAAATATTAAAGTGTTTACCGATAAATATTACAACATCACTACCTATCATAATGATTCATCCTACCCCTATCTCTAAATATAGGATCTCCGCAACAAATTTTGTTGTCTCTTTATATATAACTTTTATCAAATTATTAACTACATTATTCATTTCTTTTCCAAAACATCCATATTTTTTGTATTTTTTTGGTTAGTTAAAAAAGAGTGCAAAGCCCAAAGAGAAAAAAAAACTAAGTTTTACAAATATTTCTTGGCATGCAAACTCCGGATCTATTATAAAAAAATAAAAAAAAAATATTTAGAGTTTACTAAGAGGAGACTCCAAAACATTAAAATTAAAATAACTCTGCGAAATACTATAGCTAGCTAGCCAATCATTACTCTAGTTGCCTTCACACCAAGTGTGTTTATTCTGAACTTTCCAATCTAATAAAAAAAGATCTTGGATGCGATGAACCAGCAATGAAACATCGTTGTTGTTGTCAATTTTTCCAATTACATATATATCTATATATATAATTACAACCAAACAAAAATATTTAAAACTCTTACACTCATCACCTCATTCACGTCTCAATCTATTTTGATAAAAATATCTATTCTCGTCGCAACTCAATTGACAGATAAAATTTCAGTAACAAGTGATATTTTTTAAAAAAACTACCCGGTATTAAATTCTTCGCAACATAATTAAATTATTCTTCGACAAATAATTTTAATCGGGTCTCCAAAAATATATTTTTTGTATTTAATTCAAAAAAATACCAAAAATTGGCTAAAAGCCTAAGAAATTCAACACAAAAAACACTAAAATTGCATAAATTAGGATTTCAAAATTAAGGGTCTTACACATGTCAACAAAAGTCCTCGAGTTACTCTCTACCTAAAGTTGGGAAACCCCATGTCTCTGTGCCATGTCCATTTCAAAATACATGCCCCACATCTCTGCGTAAAGAGCATCATCCCCTAATTTTTGATTTGCCATTTGCATCTCGAAGTAAACCAACACACCCTACCACTTTCTATGTAGATTAGTGAGCTCTATCGCAATTCAGTTTGAATCATCCCTCCCTATGTCTTTTCCCACCAATTTGCACAGTATCGCTATGACGCACGCCTCAAAGGTATTATTTACACTTTGCAATATTAGTTGTCATCTTGGTAATCACATCAATAAGATTCGTTGGTCTTTGAAAATCTTCTTCAAAGATAGATTCTTTTCTCCAGTTCTCCAATTTTCATGTTGATCTCCTAAACTTTTGTTGGTAATGTTCGTGAAGATTCATTCCCTGCAATTAAAGAGAATAAATTATAAATTAGAATAGAGAGGACTAATGTGAGCCAATTTGAGTAGCTCCCAGCCAATCCCTCAACACATTGAGGTTTTTTCTTCATTAATTGCACACCATTGCACAACGAGTCTATTTCCAACTCCCCACTTGCTTCTAAAATGGTTCTAAGGAGGAACTCATGAACTGCCATCTACATAAAAGTTTGAATCTTATGAGGAACTTTCCACACTCACAGATCCATCCACTCCCCCTCAATAGATTAGAGATTACCTCTCTACATATTGTATGCACTTTGAACCGTGAAGTGGCGAGTATTAGTACTTTCCCAACCAATAACATCATGATTATCAATGTTAGTGGGACAAGAAGAGCTAGAATTTGATGAAAGTCACTCACCGTCAGAGTAGTATCAATAGTAGACTGAGTAGAACAATTTATTAGATAACACCTATTCGAAGTTCATTTGTCCAACCATAATTATAATGGTTCTTGTTAAAATATTATATTAGTATGTAAATAAAACAGATAGGCTGTAAGTATTCCTGACTGTTAGTATTCCTGTATATTAGTATTCATGTCATTATGTTTGTTTGATACACATAGTCTATGTAAAGAACTTCTGTTGTGTAGTTGAAACACATGAGTTATTCAACATGTCTTTCAATATTTTTCTTCGTATTTAACATGGTATCTAGAGCCTGTTGAGAGACAACCCTAATCATCAACTACTCGGTGGACCCACTGTCTCTGGTGAATATTTTATTTTTTCGACAAACCGTATTCTCAACTCCGGTTTCCCCTCCCTGCCTTTTGTTACGCTGATTTCTCAATTTTTGTTCACCCGTCCACGCTCTGCCATCATTTCCGCCGCTGTCTCTGATGATTTTTTTCGACGAACGACCACTCCACCAACGTCGTACACCCCAGATCGGCCTACCCCTCCACACACATCGTCATCAAGGCATCCACGCGCCCACACGCGCCTACACGCACCGCTTGTAACCACCGCGCGTGATGGCGCGTCCGACAACCGTTCACGGCGCCGCTTCTTCAGTGGCACTCGCCTCGGCCTTCTGATTCCATATCTTCCCTCAATTCTCAGTTTCGAGTCACGAATATACGAGTTCCAGTTCAAACAGCCCCTGTTTTCCCGATTTAGACGCGTTTTCTGGCACTTTTTACCGACCATGACGTCTCAGTCTGAAACAAAGAGCATCTTCACCAACTACATCACCTCTCCTCTCTCTGTCGAAAAATTGAATGGATCAAATTATGATAGTTGGGCCGCCAATATCAAACTATGGATGCTTGATCAAGATTACGAGGATCATCTCACTCAAAATCCTGAAAAAGTGGTTGCGACTGAAACATCAAAATGGAAACAGATAGATGCTCAGTTGTGTAGTGTCATTAAGTCTACGCTTCATCCAGATGTTAAACCGATTTTCCGTCCACATCTCACGTGTAAATTGATTTGGAGTTAGGCAAAGACACTTTATACTAACGACACTCAACATCTCTATGGAGTTTGTCACCGCTTGTTGAAACTCTGAAGACGATAGATGACTCTATTTCTTCATATCTTGGCACCGTTCATAGTGCACTTCATGATTTTAATGAGCTTCTCTCTCCTGCTGCAAGTAATTCAGTTGAACAAAAGAAAGAGCTGGATCAACGCAACACCTTCTTCATGCTCCTTGCACTCTATAGCCTACCCCAGGAGCTCTAATTTTTATTACCAAAATTTTAGAAATATAAAATATAATAATATGAAATTTGGTGAGTCAAAATAATTTTATATCACCACAAATGCTTTAAAATTATAATAACAGAAAAATAAAAAAGAAAAAGAAAAAAAATCTTAACTCCTTTAAAATAGTTTAAAATTAATAATAGAGAAAAAACTAGTGAAAAAATGGAGAGTATGATAAGTCAGATATTGCAGTAAAATGAGCCTTGAAAGCGTTGCAAGTCATCCGAAGTGTCTCTCTCACAGAAATCCAGCTGTTAACTTGCTATCCAAACACTTTCCAAAAATTGACTCACTAAACCATACAACAAGTCCAGTTCCCTATTTTTGAGGCCACACTTGTCTTTGCATCAACTCTCCGCTAATTTCCGAGGTGACATAATAATTTGCATGTGAACTTGTTCTATCTCACCACCCACCAATTTAATATTATGATGTTCATTTCTATAGTTGCCTTCTTTTTAATGCCGTGCCTCTCTTCATCATCAATTTTTACTTCTCCCAATTATCTGCCTTGTTTTCAATCCAATGACCTTCAAAACGTAAAAAAACTCCAACTACTAAAGATTGAGCTTATCCCCATCCTCATTCGTTTGGTAATAGTCCTATTAACGCTATTCTCTCCATCTTAAACTTTCTTTCTTAGCGGTTAGAAAATTTCCTTCAATTTCTTTCTTAGCGAAGTTTACATGTGAAAACATTTTTACGAAAATTAAAATTTAAGGTTGATTTGTATTTTTGGTTACTTTATGTTATTAGATTTACGAAAATAGTTTATTTTAAAATTAAATTTTTTGGTCTCTGTTTTTTATATTTATTGCGGTTTTGATATCACTAAAATTTTAATCTATAAAATGGTGTTTTTAGTCTAAAAATAATGATTCATAATTTCAATTATAAATTTAAATAGAAAATCACCATTTTTAGTCTATTTAAATTTATAATATAGAGAAAAAATCACCATTTTGGATTAAAGTCACTATTTTTAAGGGAAAAATTATGCTTTAGAATTAAATTTGCAATAAATGTGAAAAATATAGATATATAAAAATTTTGATTTTAAAGTAGAAAACTATTTTCGTGAATATATTAAAATTTATTAAAATTAAAATAAAGGTACTAAAATTAAGTACAGTTAAATTTTATTTCTTAAAAAGAAAATAATAAACTTTTACAAAACAATCATTTATTATTTTTTAAAAAAATGAAAATGTGAAAAAGGGTATAATTTGGACAATTTGTCAAATTTGAATTCACTTTTTGTTTATGATACTGCACTTGTATTGTATTGCTAGTTGTTTGTGAAATTAGTAGCGATAAGTGGATTAGTATTGAGTATGTTTGGGATTTTGATTTAACTAAGATAATTATTGAGTAAAGTTGTGTTTTAATTTAGTTGATAGAAGGAGAAAGCATATATGCCAGGGAATACATACAATGGTGATTCAAATCATATACCAGGGCGTGTAGAAAGGCTATTAAGAGAGAGAGAACTGAGGAAAAGTGGAAGGGAAAACAATGGAAGTGAAGTTGTATATTTGGAGAAGGAGGAGAAGAATAATGTATCATCATTATTAAGAAGTGGTGAGAGACAAGAAGATGTTGTTGGAAAAGGAGAAGGTTGTTATAATAACAATAATAATAGACAGAGGCTTTTGGTTGTTGCAAATAGGTTGCCCGTGTCGGCAATTAGGAAAGGTGAAGATTCGTGGTCTTTGGAGATTAGTGCAGGTGGCCTCGTTAGTGCTCTCTTAGGTATGTATCTCTTTGCTTTCATTTTATTTTATTCTATTTGGATACATGCTTTCATTTACTACTACTACTACTTCTTTTCATTTTTTTATCATTCTAATTATACCCTTAAAATTATCTCATTTGTACTTTATTTATTTCGTATTCTCTTCAAAAGGTTTTTGGATTTAATCTAAATACATCACCTAAATATATTTTGCAATGGCTCCACTTAATCAATTTCGGATGAAATAAGTACAATAATTAATTTAGTTCTTAAAATGGGAGGTGTGTTATGAGTGTATGATAACTTGATGTTTTAAATTAGGAGTATTTCATAGTGAAAAAATAATTACCCCTTTTTCGCACAAAACATAAGAGTTTTTACTTACATCTTGTTAAGACTTTAGTTACTTTGTAGTTGAACTCTAAATTATTTAAAAATTTTCTTCATAAAAAAAATATTTTTTAAGTTATTGTAATTGATTTTACGGTCATACTAATAAGTATTCTCATGACCCTTGTTAACAAAACAAAAATTGAAATTTTTGCATTAAAAATAATAAACTTTAAGCTTTTAAAAGTTTGAAAACACAAACACTACATTTTTTAATATAAAATTTCTATTTTTTGGTTTTTTAAGAAGTGCTTCAAAGACATGTTAATATTTCCTTTGATTTTATTTAATATTTCTTTATCATTTAATAATAAGATCGATATATTTATTTTTTATTGATACAATATTTATTTTTGATAAAATTTTATCAATTTTAGTTTTGAAATTAGTAGAATATATACACTCATATATTCCAATATCCTATATGTACCATTTTCAAAACTAAAAGTTATAAGATCTTATCTAAATTAAATATTTGGTTCACACTTCTAAAAAAATATTTATAGGATCATTATGTGCCAAATTTTTATTAAGTAAAAGTTTTATATTTTTTGTGGGTTAAAACAATTGTTTTTGGTGGACTTTATTCTTGGGTCGGCGCTTAGTGAAAAGGTGTGAGAAGGTTAGAGAAGGAGAGAATGAAATAATTAATTTTAATAGTGAGTTGGAGTCGCTTTTATTGGATGCTAGACACTTGAATTTTTTTTCAAAGACTAAGACTTCCTTTGTTACAGTTATTTAAAAAATAATAGTTTTTTTTTAAAAAAATCATCACTTTTACAAGTTTTCATTTAATTTGTTACAACTTTTAAAAATAATCAGAATTTAAAAAAAATCTAAAAAGAAAAAATTGTTTTTTGAGTAGCTTTTGATAAAAATTATTTTTAGAACTGATATTTTTAAAAAGTGAATTTGTAATTATGTTGAATAAACACAACAATTTTTGATATTTTTTAAAATCTCTGATAAATAATCTCTAAATTATTAAATAAATAAAATCATTTTTTTTTCAAAAGGAAGAGCAATAGTGTTATGTCATTTTTTAGTGAGTTGGATATATCTGAAATCATAACATTACTGTTTTTTTTTTTATTAAACGAAGGTGTGAAGGAGTTTGAGGCAAGGTGGATAGGTTGGGCCGGTGTGAATGTTCCAGATGAGATTGGACAGAAGGCACTCACTATAGCATTAGCTGAAAAGGTACTCAAAAAATTGAACCAATATGCAGAACTGAACTAAATTGAACTATTTTTGAACCAAATTTTAGGAACCAAATAGGGTATTTAGTCTTTTCAATTGAAAAGAAGATTTTGTAATTTCGAAAATTTGGGGCCCGAATTATCTAATTCTTAAAATTTCCATGATCAAAATAGTGATGTAAATGATTTATGAAATTTTGTAGTCCTCATCTTGCTTGCATTGCAGAGGTGTATACCAGTATTTCTAGATGAAGATATTGTTCATCAATATTACAATGGCTATTGCAACAACATCTTGTGGCCCCTTTTCCATTACCTTGGACTTCCACAAGAAGACCGTCTTGCAACGACACGTAGTTTTCAGTCACAGTTTTTGGCCTATGAGAAAGCAAATCAAATGTTTGCTGATGTAGTAAACCAACACTATGAAGAGGGTGATGTTGTTTGGTGCCATGATTACCATCTTATGTTTCTTCCAAAATGCTTAAAGAAATATAACACCAAAATGAAAGTTGGCTGGTTTCTCCACACCCCATTTCCTTCTTCTGAAATTCATAGGACTCTGCCATCTCGTTCCGAGCTCTTGCATTCCGTTCTTGCAGCTGATTTAGTTGGGTAAGTTATAACTTGCTGTCTGGTTTAGGAATCAGAATTTCCCCACTCTTGGTTTGGATGTTTAATACTATTGTATAGGAATTTGGTATGACTTTGTGTGAAGCTGATCATTTAGTTTCTGGGAGATGTATTTATCTAGTAGTTTATGTTGATGATATAATGATTATAAGAAAATATCTTAGTTGATGAAACAGTTCAGTAATTTTCAAACTAAAGACTTGTAGAGACTCAAATAATTCCTAGATCTCGAGTTGGCTTAGTAGAAGAATGGAACTGTGCTTTTGTAAAGAAAAGATGCCTTAAATATATTGGAAGAAATAAACATGATCAAATGTAAACCTAACACTCCTATTTTTGTTTGACAGTGTATTTCTTCTTCCAGATTTTAAATCTTGCAATGTTCTCCCTTGTGATGTATCCATCCGTTTAATCATTTTCATTTTTCTATCATTCAATGTTTTGATTTGGATATAAGCGCATTTTTTCTTGCACAGTTTTCACACCTATGATTATGCAAGACATTTTGTTAGTGCCTGTACTCGCATCCTTGGACTTGAAGGTACACCTTATGGGGTTGAGTATCAAGGGAAGCTAACTCGAGTTGCCGCAGTAAGTGCCTACACAATTTGTTCATAAACTCACTCTTGCTCTCTGACTTTAGCATTTATTATTTAAAGTTAATTAAAATTTCACCAATTTGAAGAGAAGGCTGGGGGGAGAAAGAAAGCAATTCTTTGAATAAAACTTCATTTTGAGCAACCACTAACCACAGTGAACTTAAAAAAATTTATTCTATTGCCCTTGAATGTCAGTTTCCAATTGGTATAGACTCGGAACGATTTATACGGGCACTGGACCTTCCTCCAGTGCAGGATCATATCAAAGAATTGCAAGAAAGATTCAAAGGCAGAAAGGTATATATGTTTTACTTGGTAGTGAAATGTTTAAATCATATAACTTATTGCACTTGTTAATCCTATTAATTTTGAAATTTATCCTGATTTTGAATCTTACTTGATACTTTTTATAGTTAGGGGATTCATGCTTATTTCTTATCAAAGCTAACTCTAGTTTGATTTGGTTCTACGAATTGAATTATTCTGTCTTGAAAGGTGATGTTAGGTGTTGATCGCCTTGATATGATTAAAGGAATTCCTCAGAAAATTCTAGCATTTGAAAAGTTTTTGGAAGAAAATGCTTATTGGCGCGATAAAGTAGTATTGCTTCAAATTGCTGTCCCAACAAGAACCGATGTTCCTGAATGTATGCTACTTATTTTATTTGTTGTTGTGTCATCAAGTGTACTTTTTTCTTCAATATAGGCTGCTCTTTTTAATTTTCCTATTGTTTCTATTTCTACAGTGGTAGCAACACTTTCTATAACACCTTCTTTTCAACACTCACTTTTATTGGGTGAAATTCATGTGGGTCCCGCCACTCTGGAAATGGGTCCCTTGTATTGTAAGACTCACATGAATTTTATGCAATAAGAGAGTGAGTATTGGAAAGAGAGCGCAAAAATTCAATGGAATAATTGCTTAGATCTATTATAGTTTATAGATTTAATCATTTATATGCTAACGTATTTGGTTGTGTGTTGAACCTTATGTTTTAAATTTTTCATTAGTGAAAAATATACTCCCTCTAGTCACTATTATAAGCAAAAAAGTGACATCAAATCTTGGTCACTATTATAAACAAAAGTTAACTACTTTTGACTCATTTAATGCTAATATTTCAAATATACCTTTACTTTAATAAAAAACAGTTAATGTCTGTAGTTGAGTCTTTGACATTCAAAGAGACAAGTTAAAAAATTTGAATTATGTTTTACATAACATCTAGAAAATTAATTGTACTCAACTAATTTTCTTAATAACCGTGAAAGTATTTATTTTTGCTTATAATAGTGACCGAAAAGAGTATTATTGAATAGAGTCCACAATCACTTTAAATAGTGTAGCACTATTATTACGCCACATTGCCAATTTCACTTGACTTCTTTCATAAATTATATCTCGAATCTTGAGACTTCCTCTGTCCTCTTTTGAATTTGTTTGAAAAGCTTTTTATGTGGGAGCATATATACTGGCATGAAATTGGTGTGTTTACTCTTTTCTGTTGATTTTGGTGTATGGTTCTAACTTTGGTTTCTGAATAATGACTGGACTTTATTTCTTGTATAAACATAGATCAAAAGCTTACAAGTCAGGTTCATGAAATTGTTGGTCGCATCAATGGTAGATTTGGATCATTGACTACTGTTCCTATACATCACCTGGTGCGTTCTTGATATAACCTGATTGAAATTATATTAATGCTGACTTACCATCACATATACATCTTATTTTTTCAGTGGACAATCTAATTCAGCAGTGCTGCTTGTGTTTCATTTTGTTAGTTTCTGTCATGATATTTGTTTTTCCTAACTCCTTTCGAAAAGCAGAAATTAGAAATTTAATTTTTGAAGAATGAAAACAAAATGATATAATCAAGTGCAATGAGAGTGAGGAAAATATTTGAATTCCATAGTGTCCAAATCAATGTATCCCAAGATAGAAAGAAAAGGAAGTGCAATCTGGATTACAATTTTGCAAAGGTTTGGGGGTGTGTACTGATAGGACACTAGATATTGGGCCTTGGCCCAATAGATAGGTTGATTAGAGAATAAGAGTTAGTTAGTATATTCACTGACTATATAGAATTCTGTTACAGATTTCTGTTATAAAAGAGAGGGAAGGGTAGTTAGAAAAGGAATTAAGAAAGATATTGTTAGGCAATTAGGAGAGTCTCTCTCTGGAATAGGAGCAGATTATGCTCTGGTAGGAGTTCTTGGAACTCTGGTTGTTTTCTTTTTCTTGCTGATTTCACCATTGTAGAGCTTGCTGCTCATCACTTTCATTCAATAGAATTCCATTTTCATTCTGTAAATTCTGGTTTCTATCATTGATCCGACCTGCCGAATTATCGATAGGAGCTAGCGAAATCGAATGCCACCGAAAATGTCTGACAGAGTCGAAGCTTTGGAGATACGAATGGCGTCCAAGGTTCAGTACGCCAAACCTTGGAGGAGTTTCGTCAAACTATCTTGACAGAGTTTGCAAAATTGTTGAATCGGCCTTCAGAGGAGAGACCGCACTCACCTGTTGGTGATGAAGCTGTGATAGAGTACAAGATGGCGGTGAAGAAGGTGGAGCTTCCGTCGTTTGACGGAGACGACCATGTTGGATGGATCACACGCGGAGAAATGTATTTCGAGGTACAGGGGACAACGGAAGAGGTGAAGGTTCGTTTGGCTAAGATTAGCATAGAAGGAGCAACGATTCACTGGTACAACTTACTGCGTGAAACTGAGGATGAATTGACATGGGAGAAACTGAAGCAAGCTTTGATAGAGAGATATGGTGGGAGGCAAAGTGATAACCCCTTCGAAGAATTGAAGGATTTGCAACAAACGGGGGATGTTGATGAGTACATCGCCGCATATGAATACATTTCTTCGCAAGTGAACAGGTTATCGGAGGAGCAGTACCTTGGGTATTTTCTGGGAGGGCTCAAGCCGGAGCTCCGATTGAAAGTGAGGACGTTCAGTCCTCAAACTAGACTACAGGCAATGAAGGTAGCGCGTGATGTTGAAGACGAGCTGCGTGGGACGATTACGGCAAGAGGAGGAAACCGGTCAAAGAATTGGATAAGGGGTGGATCTGATCGAATTGGGCCAAATGGTTATGGTTCTGGGCCCAATAAGAAAAGTGACTTTGGGTCTAATTATAACCCGAGTCCTTATCAAAATGGAAACGGGTCAAATGCTGGAGCGGATCAAATCAAACCAGGTTCCACAATTTCGAACCCTAATTCGAATTCGTTGAAGACGGGAAACGACGGCGAATAGAGGAACGACGATCGTAATAGAGGAACGAAGCATCTTCCGTACTCGGAACTGATGAATCGCAAGGCACATGGTCTCTGTTTTTGATGTGGGGAACGATTCCACCCTCTTCGTCAGTGTGCTGAAAAGCAACTTCGTTTGGTGATTCTCGGTGACGATGAAACGATTAACGACGCCGGCGAAGTGATAGCAATCGAGTTGATGGAAGATGAGAGGGAAACACCATTAGAGTGTCATTCTTTGAAGCTGTGCGAAGTGGAGAATGGGAATAACGTCAAGAAACCTCTCCCAACTACCTTGCGTTTGCCGGGAATGGTGAAGGGGGAACGTGTAATGATAATGGTAGAAACTGGCGGTAGTCACAATCTCGTGACCCCTCAATTGGCAGCATTCCTGCAACTTACAGTAGAACAAATCAAGGCCACAAATGTGAGATTTGGGAACGGCACCGATGTGACTACGACAGAGAAGTGTGGAAGGTTTGACATTCAATTTGGAAAGTTTAACACTACGGTGGAGGCTTACATATTGGAATTGGAAGAGGTAGATATGATTTTGGGGGTGGTTTGGCTACACAAGCTTGGTAAGGTGATGTTTGATTGGGAATAAATGACCATTTGTTTTGACTGGAAGGGGGACAATGTGAAATTACAGTGTCAAATTCCTAAGGACAAGGGAAGGGAACAGGAGAGCGAACTTAGTATTGTTGCTATGAACATGGTAGGGCCAAGGAAAATCACCAAGTGGGAAGGAAATAAGGAAATCATTAGTTGGGAACCTAGAGCATGACTGAAGGATCAGTGCCCATATGCAAGCCTTGAGGACAAGGCTTATTCTGAAGGGGGAGGTAATGATAGGACACTAGATATTGGGCCTTGGCCCAATAGATAGGTTGATTAGAGAATAAGAGTTAGTTAGTATATTCACTGACTTTATAGAATTCCGTTATAAAAGAGAGGGAAGGGTAGTTAGAAAAGGAATTAAGAAAGATATTGTTAGGCAGTTAGGAGAGTCTCTCTCTGGAATAGGAGCAGATTATGCTCTGGTAGGAGTTCTTGGAACTTTGGCTTGCTGCTCATCACTTTCATTCAATAGAATTCCATTTTCATTCTGTAAATTCTGGTTCTATCATGTACCTTCTAAGTCCAAAAGGCCCTAACTCTCAAATTGACAAGATACCTCTTTCTTAACTCTCCTCTTATTTATAGGAGACATGCCCTCACTCACCAACTTGTAAGGTGAGAGATGTCACTATGCCTAGTTGTATTTTTTCCTAATACACCTCTCATGTAAGGTGAGAAATGCTTTTTACTTAACACATTTTAAGACTATATCTCATCAAATGTGGGACTCTCAACGCAACATCACAGACTTCGAGATTAGGCCTAACTCATTGTCTCAACCCAAAAGCTAGTTCAAGAGATGAGTATTTTCCAAACCTTATAATGACTATTGTGGTCAATTCTCTGGTCGATGTGGAATCTCAACAAAAAACTACGATACAGTTTCGTAGGAGAGGGAAAATAAGGGGATGTTTGGTTCGTTTTGTATTTTCAGTTTCATTATGTTTTAACTCCACTCTTTCTAATTCACATCAAACATAAAACACCCTCTAATTTTGACTTTATCACACATTTCTATGAAACCGAGTTGTTCTTTTTTCCCATATGTTAATAAATAAGTGATACAATAACTAAGATACTCTTATATAATATCAAAGATATTCTAAAATATTTAATATATTCTAACATTTATATTGTACCTGACACAATTGATGTATGAAGTAAACAATTGGTCAATGCCCAAAGATAGAGCTCGTGATATCATGTTTATAAATAAGGCTTGTCAATAAATTTGACTTCCTACCTTTCTGCATTGTTATTTCCTACTATAAATAAAGGTAAGAGCATTTACCGGTAACTACGACTCATTGTGTCAAATATTATATTGCCTGATTTTCCTAATCTATTTTAGGAATGTTAATATATACAATCAAAGAGATACACTAATTCCTAATTCACATCCCCTCAAATTGATGTGGTTGGTCAAGGAGCATCAATTTGCTAACAAGGAACTGATGGCGTGGACGAGGAACAACCTTTGTAAGAATGTTGACAACTTAAAACTGAGTATTGATGTGATGAAGTGATATAACACGGTTATCATAGGTCCCACAAATAGAATGACAATCGACTTCAATATGTTTGGTGCGCTTATGAAAAATAGAATTTGCAACAAATCAGGAAAGCACTTGTATTGTCAGCGTAAAGAAACGTGGGCTCTGTTTGAGGAGATCCAAGTTCAGCCAAGAGACCACAAAGCCAAATTATCTCAAAACAAACAGTTGACATGGTACAATACTCTTTCAGTAGAAGATTTAGAGACTCCTGCTTGCTTCTTATGTTTCCATATAATCAATGAAGAACCAAGAAACATACACCAACCGGCCAGAGATCGCCGAGTGTCAGGACACCGGTCCAATCAACATCACTATAAGCAATCAATTTGGGAGTTGTCCCAGTAGGAAAGAATAGACCTCAACGAGAGGTACCTTTCGAGCAACGAATGTTAAGACTTCCCACGACGAATTGTAGTTAAATGAAGATGACGAGGAGAGTGCATGAACTGACTTATCTGCTGGACAACAAATGGCATGTCAAGGCAAGTAATGGTCAAGTAAAGGGTTATTAAAGGGTTAGCCAAAATGTCACCCTCATCATGATGATACTTAACATTAACTTCAAGAGGAGTATCCACCAGATTAGTATATTGAAGGCCAGCCATATATATCAGATCCGTGACATACTTATGATGGAGAAAGATGCCCTTAGAGGTAGAATGAATTTCAAGGCCAAGAAAACAATGCAAATTACCCAAGTCTTTCATATGAAATGAGGCTTGTAATTGCTGTTTAAGTTCCTCGATGGATGCTTGATCAGAACCAGTAATAACCCTATCGTCAACATAAAAAAGGAGAAGAACAATGCTTGTATAAGTGCGATGAATGAACAAAGAGGAGTCATATTGACTTTGAGTAAAAGAGAACCCAAGTAGAGTAGAACGAAATTTCTTTGCACACACCCTCATATGAAGAGAATAGTCCCGGAAGAAACCCATTCTTCACATCCATTTGATGAAGAGACCAACCATTAGAGGTAGCTAAAACAATTTTCATTTTGGCAACAAGTGCAAAAGTATCATCATGATCAATTCCATATTCCTGCTTGTTCCCCAAGGCAACTAATTTAGCCTTGTAACGGTTGAGAGAACCATTATAATTTAGTTTCACAGAATACACCCATTTACATCCTATGGGTTTAGTATTAGGAGGACAAGAGACAATATGTCATGTGAAATTTTCTTGAAGAGCTTGGAGTTCATCTTGCATTGCTTTTATCAAACACACATCCTTAATTGCCTGTGAGTAAGATGTAGGAATAGATATACCAGATAGAGTTGCAGTAAGAGAAGTATGTGGAGAATTATATATACCCGTCTGGTGAATATCTATCAGGTGGGTGGATTACTCTTGTAGTGAGGCGTAGTGCCAGTGGAATAGATTCAGGTGGTGGATCAGCGTCGAGAAAGGGAGTGGGAGCCTGCTATCTGGGTTTTCTGACATAGACAAGACCTGGTTTAAAACGTTGTGTAGATTGAGGCCAAACAGAAAAGTCTGGAAGAGTAACCATATCATTAGAATTAGAAGAAAAACAAGGAAACATAAATTGGTTAGAAAAAAATGTCACATTTCTTGATATTCGGAAGCGATGGTTAGTAATATCATAGCACAAAAAACCTTTGTGAAAGGTAATATATCCCATAAATGCACATTGGACAGATTGATCGTCATGTTTAGGTCTTTCAGCAGGAGGTAAGTGAACAAATCACACACACCCAAAAACATGTAAATCTATATAATTTAGATGAGTCTTAAAAGGATGGAAGAAAGGAGAATCAAAATCAAGAACTGTAGATGGAAGACGATTGATTAAGAAAATTGCCACCATGGACAACGCTTTAACCCAAAATCTAGATGGAATCGATGATTGAAAAAGTAATGTCCTTGTTACATCCAGCAAGCGTCGATTCTTTTGCTCTGCAACACCATTTTGTTGGGGGTTATCGGGACATGAACGTTGAGATACAATGCCTTTTTGCTACAAATAATCCTAAAACTCACGTGACATGTATTCACCACCAAAATCAGAGCGAAGGATTTTAATGCTAGTTTAAAACTGATATTCAACATAGGCTAAAAATTTCTTAAACATTGAAAAGACTTCAGCCTTAGATTTAAAACAACTATAATCATCAATAAAAGTCACAAAATATTTATAGTTAGCATGAGAAGCAATAGGAGGCAAACCGCATAAACATCACTATGAATTATCTCAAAACATTTGGAAACATGATGAGCATCAGAAGGAAAATGAAGTGTTTTACTTTTAGCAAGTTTGCAAACCAAACAAGGAGAAGAAGAATTAGAAATGACATTTTTATTTCCCAACAAACCGTTTTTAACTAAATGAAGCAAAACACTAGAATTTGGATGATCCAATTTTCTATGCCAATCCTCGTACATATTCCAAACACCATTGCAAACAAAAGACAAATGATTAAAAATAAACTGAAGCGGAAATAGTCTGTCCATTTTAGGCCCCTTGGCAATCACCTTCCCCGATACCTGATGCTGCACACGACAATAAGTTTACAATTGTTGTCCACTAATTGATCAACAGACAATAAGTTTGAAGCAAGTCCAGGAGATAAACACATTCCGAAAATTAGAGTTTATGTCACCGACATTAGTGATAGGAAGAATATTACCATCAACAATTTGATTTTTCTAAGTACCATGATAAGAATATATATTGTGCTTGTGCAAGTATTCGGAAGAGCCCGTCATATGATTGGATGCACCAGAATCAAGAAACCATGGATGAGAAACAATAGAGGACTTGCCCTGAATGCCCAAGGCTGAAAGGGCTGAAAGTACCATTTGTTGAATCATTTCAGGTTGTAGAACACCACCATTAGTGGAAGACCAATTGCGGAGTTGGTAGAAGCATGAAATGCCTGCACCCGAAACTGTTTGGGTCGTGGGGGACACGTGGGACAATCATAGATGATATGACCATGCTGCTTACAATAATTGGAAACATTGTTACTGCAACTTCAAGCTACATGTCCAAATTGTTAGCAAGAAAAACATTGGACCTATCGCATATCACTACTTTTACCTCTACTTAGGGCAACATAGACAACCGTCACAAGTTCAGAAAGAGCTGCATCAACGGACACGGTTCCTTGAATAAGTAGACGTTGCTCCTCCCTGAGAAGTTCGCTAACACATGCATCCAAAGAAGGAACCGGGTTCCTATTCAGCAAAGCACCTCGGACAGCCTCGAACCCTGAGCGAAGTTTCATGAGAAATTGATCACGCTTACTAGTGTTATAAACTTCTTGAACATCCAAGACTAATTGACAGAAACTTCTTGAATAACCAACTAATAATGACAAAATCATAAAATTAAATACAACAACATGCTCTATATATAAAACTTAATGAATAACCAACTAACTAACTAATAGAAACTATAACACACTACCAGAATTATTACTCTTAACATATTGGACACCTAGACTTTTTCATAATTGAAGTATCTTCCCTTCATAGATTATGAGTCTTTAATTGACTGAAGACTTTGTTATGTCTGCCAATCTCATGAATTTGTTTGATTGTGCAGGATCGATCTCTTGACTTTCATGAACTATGTGCTTTGTATGCAGTTACTGGTAAAATTTGTTTACTTTTACATTTTATTTTTTAGCTTTACAACAACCTTTTCAATGAATAACTTCTTGCAATATTGTCAATCATCGGCATTATGAAGTTATAAAGCTTAATTTTATGTCTTAAATTTAAAGCTCTTGTTTAGAAAAATGATTCTTAAGGCTCTTTGTATACCATGGAATATTAGAGGTAACTCACAGGGATCAGATATTAAGTTTTGCAGTAAATTGGTTCATATTTCGGGTTTATATTTTCACTTCATGTAATTCATACAGAAAGTTACAAGAGTTTGGAACTGATTTGAGAAGTTATGACCTGAGAGTCTGAGATTGTAAGTTTTCTTCTAATCGTATTCATACCCACTATGTTTTACACAGATGTAGCGCTAGTCACATCTTTAAGGGATGGAATGAATCTTGTCAGTTATGAATTTGTGGCCTGCCAGGAGAAAAAGAAAGGGGTTCTCATTCTTAGTGAAGTAATTACAGAAACTTATTATTATTCTTATAATTTACATTTTATTTCATTTTGTCAATTCAAGCTATGTTAAGTTAGAGTTATTATATAATAGACATATCATTTCAAAAGGTGTTAGAATTGGTCCTGGCAAAACTGTATTGAATTATCCAGTTTAGAGATATAAAACCAATGCGGAGTTTTTTTATTTGACAGCTTAAGCTTTTAGGATAGTGTGTTTTTTACATGGTATATATGTTATGACCATGTTGTCGAGATTTAAATCCTTGCTGCCTACATTCTTCCAAATAAAAGTTCAATTTAATCGCAAGATAGAGCAGTGCAAGAACATTGTTCATGATTCAAGACCAAAGGCCCTAAGCTTTCAGGAGAATTGCTCCTCTCCTTGAGACCTCGTAGAAAAAATATAAACTTAAAAATTGATTCTTGCCAATTATCTTCTAGGGAGAAGAGTGAAACACAAAGGAAAATGTTGAGTTTGTAGTATATATATTGTCCATTTGATATGCTATGATAATAACCATCATAATCAATTATTCAAATAAAGTTATGTTTTCTATTGCTAAATCAATCTTTTTACTGATTTTTGATTAAACTTTCACCTTTTATGTGTTTTAAATAAATGAAAGGTATTATGTTTCATCTTTTTATAGTTCCAATGCTGATATATAGAAATCTTTCATCTGTGGTATAGATAAATTAATATTGGCCTGATATTTGGTATGCTTCTTGTAGTTTGCTGGTGCAGCCCAGTCTCTTGGTGCTGGGGCGATTCTTGTCAACCCCTGGAATGTTACAGAAGTTGCCACTGCAATTGCCAGGGCTTTGAATATGCTACCTGCGGAAAGAGAAAAGAGACATAAGCATAATTTTCTTCATGTCAAATCCCACACTGCACAAGAATGGGCAGGAACTTTTGTAAGGTATGCATATTAGTTTTTGGATTAATGTGTTCTATGTTTTTTTACCTGAGCGCTTAATCTCTTTCCTGTTCTTCTCCATTTCCATCGCCCCCTACATCTACACATAAATCATCATCTCGTAACACCAATTTATAAAATGCACAGTTGCTTTATTATCGAATTTGAATTTGTTTTCTTGTGTAAAAAAACATTGTTTCCTTTCCATATGAATTCACCTAAAATTACTGATCTTCGTTTTGTGCATTTCCAGTTGGTTATCACTTTGTTCCTTTCTTGTTCCAATTCCTTATTTAGTTTTTAAACAATTACTCTACAAATTCATATGGGGTGATGGTGACATGTTTGTCATGATTAATCAACCTAACCGTCTCAATCCAACAATCAGGGGATAGAGTTGAAGAGAGGCAGTTTACGAAAGAAAACATAGCACGTGAATCCTAATAAAATTGGTATAATCAATTTTAATTTCAAGATAGCATCTGTACTTTCTTGACAGTAAGGATTGAGCAATGGTAAAAGGTTGATATTTTTTTTTGTTGACAAAGTGTGAACCATGAGAGAGGGGACGAGAACAAATGCAGATAGCAAGTATACATAAAAGACAAGCTGTCGAATGTGCAGCTTATGGAAAATAATTCTCAACCGTTCATTTTAATTGAATGGTGGATACGTACTCCTCTCATCTCTACAATAATATCTCCTCTCATTTGATACATGCCCTCTCAAGGCTTCTAATGCCCGTGATAAATCTGCAAATATATGCTGCTAGAATCATGCTTAAAAACGATGGCTGTTTATTTATTGCTTCTGCATGATAAAAATATTAGAAAGATATGATGATGTGTGATTGTAATTTATTTACCAAAATCTGTAAGTAAAGAAATACATCTCTTGCTTTGATTTTCAGGAAGATACACATTACCTTATGAATCTTTGAATATTTGCAGCGAACTAAATGATACTGTTATTGAGGCACAACTAAGAACAAGACAAGTTCCACCTCCGCTTCCAACGGAGATTGCGGTTAATCGTTATTTGCAGTCAACTAATCGATTGCTCATTTTGGTATGCTGTCTCACATTGAAGTTCATGACTTCTCTGAAAGTCTTCTTTGAATTTGAATTGCATACATACAGATTTTTTTATTATATTGGCAATAAAATAACCATATAACATTTCCAAAATATGAAATAAGTAGAGGGAAATTGTAATTTATGGAAGGTTAGATATTTTAGATCTTCTGTTAAAATATTTTTCTATCATCAAGTAGAGGGAAATTGTAATTTATAGAAGGTTTTTTAGTCATTGACTATTTTCTTGCCCCATCACAGGAAACTTCTGGGTCTGCCACTAATTACACCTACTAAAGCAAAACAGTTACTATTGAAGAACAATTTTTTTTGTTCTTTTAGAATGTTTCACTAATAATAAGTCATGACCTAGCATCTATTATGGATTATTGATTTCCTGCATTAACATTTGCACTGAGACTGGTTATTCACATACAGGGATTCAATGGAACTTTAACTGAACCAGTTGAGAAAACAGGTGATCAGATTAAAGAAATGGAACTTAAGGTGCATCCAAAATTGAGAAAACCATTGACAGCACTTTGCAGTGATCCAAATACCACAGTAGTTGTGCTTAGTGGAAGTGGTAGAAAAGTCCTAGATGATGTAAATTTTGGATCATTACTTGTTTTCTTTGTGAATTGTTATATGAATCCACTTGTAACGTTTTCCTATAACAGAACTTCAAAGAATATGACATGTGGTTGGCAGCAGAAAATGGAATGTTTTTACACCCTTCAAAGGGTGAATGGATGACAACAATGCCGGAGCATCTGAATATGGAATGGGTCGACAGTGTGAAGGTGATCAAATCCTGACTCTGAAATGTCGATTCTTTTGAACTGATTTCCTTCATGTCATTGACTAAATTTCTGATCCTGCGTTTCAGCATGTTTTTGAGTACTTCACGGAAAGAACACCACGGTCACATTTTGATTTCGAAGAGAGGGAAACTTCACTTTTATGGAATTACAAATATGCAGGTGCTTGAATTGTTCGTAGGTAGATTTTGATCTTTTGGTTTTCCATCTCTCTTTCCTGTTACTGATGATTCTTTCATTTCAAGCAGATGTTGAGTTTGGAAAACTTCAAGCAAGAGACATGCTGCAACATCTCTGGACAGGTCCGATTTCTAATTCGTCTGTTGAAGTTGTTCAAGGGAGTCGATCTGTTGAGGTTAGAGCTGTTGGTGTTACAAAGGTGATCTCGTGTTTCTAATAACTGACTTTCACTGGGTTGTATTTTCATAAGAACATTTTTGTACATATTTAAATGTTTACTCCAATTTTTATTTTTTTTGTTATAATCAGGGAGCAGCTATTGACCGAATCCTGGGTGAGATAGTTCATAGTAAATCCATGACATCGCCAATTGATTATGTTCTTTGTATAGGACATTTTCTGGGGAAGGTGAATTTTACTTTCATTTATAATTATTGTTTTTTGCAACTTATTTTTATTATACATTTTTATCTCGTGTTATATATATTCCTCTTAATCATATGCCCATAACATGCAAGACTTTTTAGTGTCTGTTAGCTCGTCTACATGTCAAGTTGTATGCTGCATGTTGCAAGTAGAAGTCCGACCTATGATGAAATTATGCAGTTTGAATCGATTTTGAGACAAAAATTCATGCGGCTTAAATTGGATCGATTTTTGGTTGATTAAAATTACAATTTAAAAAATATTATTTTAATTCTAATAATAGAAAATTATATTAAAGTAACAAATTATATTAAAATATTAGATATAATATACTAAAAATTAATATTATAGAATAAAAATTACTAGATCAAGATAATTTTTATTTCATTGGAGTATATATAGTTCAACGCATTCTTTAGTATTTCTAATCGTCCTCTCCAACTCCAAAATATGAAATCCACATAGGTTAGGGAAGAATTTAGTGACACTTCAAATTTTTTGTTAGTTTGTTGATGAACAACAAGCTACAATCAAGTTTAGGCACATAAAGTACTGAATCAGTGGCGGAGCTTGACTAAAAAGTTTGGGGTGACCGACATAAAAATTATATAGCAAAAAATATTATATAGTAAAAAATTAAGTTGTAACAAGCACATAGTGAAGTATCAAATAATTTAACTACATGACTTAAGAATACCTTAAAGTAATGATCTACGATATTTAATTAACTTGAAATCATCAATAATAGACTCAAAACTGATACTTGCAGCTAAATTTTAAAGAGTTGCATTATAAAACATGCGGCCATTATTTATGTTTCTTTATTCTAAATAAGCAAAATTAGCAAATTAGGAAACAAATTTAGGAAACAAAATCAGCAAACAGGCGGCCATCATTCTAAATCTGCCGTATATCTTGTTCAATAAACAGAACAACAACAATTTAAATCAATCAATTTAGCAACAAAAATCAGCAACAACAATTTAGCCATCATTCTAAACCAGCAGCCAACAATTTAGCAATTCATTCTAATATCAACAATTTATCAGTTTAACAATTTAGCCATCATTCTAAACAGGCAGCCAACAATTTAGCAAATCATTCTAAAATCAGCAATTTAGCAGTTTAACAATTTAGCCTCATTCTAAACAGGCAGCCAACAATTTAGTAAATCATTCTAAAATCAGCAATTTAACAATTTAACAATTTAGCTACCATTCTAAACATGCAGGCAACAATCTAGCAAATCATTCTAAAAGCAGCAATTTAACAATTTAGCCATCATTCTAAACAGGCGGTCAGCAATTTAGCAAATCATTCTAAAATCAGCAATTTAGAAATTTAACAATTTAGCCATCATTCCAAACAGGCAACCAACAATTTAGCAAATCAGCAAAAGCACAAACACCTTGTATGCAACAAAAATCAGCACAAACATCTTGTTCAACAAATCAGGAAAATCAGCAAATCAACAAATTCCAACGAGGCGAGGCATGAGCGGCGCAAGACGGCAAGAGGGTGGAATCGTGAATCGTGTTCGCGTTCAGAAAGCAAGAGGGAGAGAGAGATGAAGACTAGATCTGGGAGAGAGAGGAAGAGAGATTTAGGTTTTTGAGGAAGAGAGATTTGTTTAAGGAAGAGAGACTGAACCTATAAATTTTTTGGGTGGCCGTGGCCACCCCCGGTCACTACCAAGCTCCGCCTCGGTATTGAATTTAGGGTGATATTTTGTGAGATAATGATTGAATCTTTACCCATGACCTTAGAAATAGTACCATTAACTATCCCAACTGTATACTTATTTTGACTTAGAATAACTATTGAACACAGTTGAATCTCCTATCATGTGGTCAAATGCTCGAGTCAATAATCCACGAGTTTTTTCCTTGATGGTGTTTAGGACATGCAAGAAATTACCTTTTTGTGCCACTTGTTTGCTGGAGCATTTTTTGTAAAGCTTCCATTTGCTCCTAGCTAAATAGGGATGAATCAGATTTTACCTCAACTATTATTTCCTCTGTTGTCCCGATTTCTGGTCTGTTTCGCCTCTGTGGGCCTACCATGACTTATCCAACATGTGTCTTTGGTGTGACATGGTCTCATGGTATCCAACATGTGTCTTTGGTGTGACCTGGTTTTTTGCTGTGGTCACACCAGAGCCGAGTTTTCTTCTGGAATGGACGAGTCTGATTTCCCTTTGTTGCTATTGCTAAGCCTTCGACGGATGGGGCTGTTATGGATTTCCCAAGCGTCACTTTTCTCTTGCTCTCTTGAATCTCCTCTTCAGCCAAACCATTGGCTCAGCCTTCTGGTTTGATTTCTTCCATGGGTGGCATTACTAGTTTGAGGGATGGTTTAGCTCTTGTGCTTTGATACCATGCAAAAATATGTGGTATTTCTTATTGATAATAAAAACTGATACAAGGGAGGTATATATTGAATTCAAGTAATTGAATATGTGCATTAATCTAGCCTTAAAATTAGCAGCAAATAAAGTCCTATCTATGATGTAATTGCTGCATTAATCTATTTACATTTATTTTTGTAACTGCATATATATACATATATATATATATATATATATATATATATATATGTATATATATGTATAGTAGATGTCAACCTGGAGGGCAAGGTTGGTTGTTTTGAGGAGAGGTGTATTGTTAGAATATAGAAAAAGGGAAATTAAAGTAGTTAAAGTAGTTATGAGTTGTCAGAGTAGGTAGGAAGTAAGTTAGTTAGGTTAGTTATGTTTTTGTTTTGGTAGTTAGAGTTTGTTACGTAGTTGCTTTTGAATCATTTCCTTTTTATACCTTGTATGGGACATCTATAAATAAAAACTTCCTCTCCTTTAGAACGAATGTTTGGGAAAATTAGAATATTTTTATCTGGTATTCTGGTTGAAGGTTATACTTTCCCTTGAGGAACATATTTGGTCTCATGTATCTTGCTCTTAATAGATTCTCTCCTATCATTTCTTATCTTTATTCTAAATAGTTCTTTCTCTAAATCTTTGGAATCCAATTTCTTGGTTCCTAACATGTTATTTAAGCCATAGACACATTCAAATTGACAAACCGAGATGTGTAAACTCATTGAATTTTTTTGAAATTCTCATAAGTCATACACATGTTCAGATTTGGCCAATTTGGATGTGTGAACTCATTAAATTTTTCTGAAATTTTTGTAAGTCATCTACATGTTTAGATTGACCAATCTAAAGGTGTTATTCAAACAATATACACATTTGGATTGAGAAATCCAGATATAAAATCTCATTGATGTGTGTTTTGTTCACCTACCTCCATTTGAAAGACATAAGCGTGGAGCGCAGTCTGCTCAATGCGCATTTATGGTATGTAGTCACTCTCATAAGGGATTTGTGTGTTATGATGTTTCTTACCAGCGTTTTCGCATTTCTAGGAATGTGACATTTTTTCATAATCAATTTATGTTTGACTGTCTTTCTCCTGCCATGAATGATATTGCTATTCTTCCCAACTTTTCTACTATGCCTCAATCTATAGAACGTTTTAAACCAAGAAATGTGTATGTTAGAAAACACAAACAACAGGTTATAACCCCCCTTCTCAACATTGATCCGCCACCTGATCCTGTTGCGGTTGCACCAGGACGTTCTGGTAGAGCGTCTCGTGCACCAAATAGATATTCACCAGACATGTATAATTCCTCGCATATTTCTTTGTCTGCATTTCTCTCTGGCATATCTATTCCTACTTGTTACTCACAGGCTGTTAAAGATGTGTGCTAGATAAAAGCAATGAATGAGGAATTTCAGGTTTTTCAGGAGAATTTCACATGGGATATTGTCTCTTGTCCTCCTCATATCAGACCCATAGGCTGCAAATGGGTGTATTCTATTAAATTGAATTCTGATCGGTCCCTCAACCGGTACAAGGCTCGATTGGTTGCCTTAGGAAACAAACATGAATATGGAATTGGTTATGATGAGACATTTGCAGTGGTAGGCAAAATGGCAACTGTTCACATTGTACTCTCTAAAGTTGGTTCTAATTGGTGGACTCTTCATCAAATGGATGTGAAGAATGCATTTCTTCAAGGTGATCTCATTGAAGATATTTATTGACTCCTTCTCAAGGTTTATTTTCTTCATCTTTATGGCGTGTGCAAGCTCAAACGCTCTTTATAGGGTTTGAAACAAGCACCTAGAGTATGGTATGAGAAATTTCGTTCCACTTTACTTGGGTTCTCTTTCACTCAGAGTCAGTATGACTCCTCTTTATTTATTCATCGCACATCTACTGGCACTGTTCTACTCCTCTTTTATGTTGATGATATGGTCAATTCATTACTGGATTCGGTCAGACATCCATCTAGGAACTTAATGATCAATTGCAAACTACATTTCATATGAAATATCTTGGTAACTTGCAGTATTTCCTTGGCCTTGAGGTTCATTCTACCTCAAAGGGTATATTTCTTCATCAATATAAGTATGCGACATACCTTATTTCTATGGCGGACCTCCAATCAGCTAATCCTGTACATTCCTCTTGAGGTTAATGTGAAATATCATCGAGATGAAGGTGACCTATTGACAAATCATTTATTGTATCGGCAACTTGTGGGCAGTCTTAATTATTCGGCAATTATTCGACCTAACATATCATTTGCTGTTCAGCAAGTAAGTCAGGTCATACACTCTCCTCACCACCTTCACTTGGCAGCAGTTCGTCGCATAATTCGCTATTTTCTAGGTACCTCTCAACTAGGCCTCTTCTTTCTCATTGGCACAATTCCCAAATTGATTGCCTATAGTGATGCTTATTAGGCTGAGTGTCCCGACACTCGGCGATCTGTCACTGGTTGGTGCATGTTTCTCAGTTCTTCATTGATATCATGGAAAAGTAAGAAACAAACAAGAGTCTCTAAATCATCTACTGAATCAAAGTGTCGTGCCATGTCTACTGCTTGTTCTGAGATGATTTGGCTTCGTGGTCTTTTGGCTGAACTTGGATTCCCTCAAACAAAGTCAACATCTCTTTATGCTGACAATACAAGTGTTATTCCAATTGTTGCAAATCCTGTTTTTCATGAGCGCACCAAACATATTGAAGTAGATTGTTACTTTATCTGTGAGGCCTATGATAATCAGGTTATATCCATCCCTCACATCAATACTCAGTTTCAGGTTGCAGACATTCTTACCAAAGTTGTTCCTCGCCTGCGCCATTAGTTTCTAGTTAGGAAATTGATGCTCTTGGACCTATCGCATCAATTTGAGGGGATGTGAATCAGGAAATAATATTAATTTGTAATTATACTTCTCAACTTTCTTAAAATAAGTAAGACAAATCAGGATTTGATTTGATCCTCTTAGTTTGTAATTATTAGAGGTAAATGTTGTAACTATTATTTATACTGAGATATATCAAAGCAAAAGGTATCAAACCCTAATTTGTGACATCTATATGTCACCTCTTTGCAAAGGAAAAATGCAAAACAATTTAAACTAATTACTAATAAAACCATAAACTAAACCATGAAAAGAAAATTTGAAACATAGTCTAAATTGATCAATTTGGACACTGTAAATTAGAAAAAATTGCAAATTGCAAATGGAAAAATGAAATAATGGAAAATGACACTTACCTCTTGATTAGGACTTATGCATCTGAAAAATGTGATGTTTTGATGGTTGATTTGATGGAAAACCAAAAATTTGAGAGGATTTTGAGAATTTGGGTATTTTTTGAGTGTTTTTGAGTTTCGATTTTGAAAAACGCATTAACGAAGAAAAACATGGGCGCTTGAGCATCGGTCAATAGTTTATAGTGAATACTCATCTAATTCTCCATATTTGCTCATTTTTATTGGATCCTATCTTCTGGTAAACTATTGGGTGGCGGATGGACAAACACGGGTGGCGGATGAGCATTCTCAATGGTTTATATATCAATGGTTTATATACAAGTGAGGTGAAAGACCAATAGGTTTAGGCCTTTTGGGCAATTAACCCCAAACTGGAACTACTAAAGCCTGATACACAAACACTCCTTCAATTGGGCCTTTTCTAAATATATAACACTGCACACAAACTTTTTGAAGAAGTTTTCTGATGTAGGAACGATAATTCATTAGACAGTATTGGCTTTAGATTTCACTCCATCTCCCTTCAATTCATCTAAACTGTTTTTAGTGCTTATTACAGAAATCTTTTAAAATTGTGCCTTGATTAAAAACGTGACAATTTTGTTATTAAAATTGAAAACACAAAGAAAACAAAATACATTTTCTCTATATTTCTCCATTCTCCTAAAGTAGTTTAAATATTTTTTCTTGTTACAGGATGAAGATCTGTATACCTTTTTTGAGCCAGATCTTCCATATATTGGTGTGGGTCTTCCAAGAAGTAAGGTAACAACAGAACCAGTAAAGTTTCCTGGCGAGAAGAAACCGATTATGAAGACCCCTTCAGCTAGTAGTAAAAATGGACCTAAATCATCTCAAAATAAGGCACAGAAGCCGGTCTCAAATTCTGCTTCAGAAAAAGAATCATGGAACGTTCTTGACCTTAAGAAAGATAATTACTTCTCATGTGCTGTTGGCCGAACTCGAACAAATGCTCGGTATACCCTTGCCTCGCCCGATCATGTTGTTGAGTTTTTGATGGAACTAGCTGATGCACAATCTTTACGGTCCAGTTAAATATATTTTTAGTCTTTATAAAATTGATAAATGTTAATTTTTTATACAAAAGATTTATTTGTTTTTAATCCCTATATTTATATATATATATATATATATATAGAAATTGTGTGCTTTTAGTCCTTGATAAGAGATTAATGAGTGATGTGGACTAAAACCACACTATTGTTAAATGCAGGGATTGAAAACAAATAAAAGTCTTATAGGAACTAAAATAAAATTTTGTCAATTTTAAGGGAAAAATGTATTTAACTCTAAAATACTAATGCTTCTGTATTCTGTATTTTGGCACGGGATGTATATCAGAATTTGGCATTCCATTTATACATGCACCACAAAAGTGTTCTAACTTCTACCCTGAGAGATGGGTAGACAAGAATAAATATGCCAAAGGAAAAAGGAAACGAAAGAACATGGATCTACTCTAATTAGAAGATAAAAATGCATCATTTAGTTATGTTTTAGGTCACTTAATTATGTTTTAGGCCAGTTAAGTGTTAAATATGTTTTTATTTGTATTGAAATTTTAATATTTTAATTTTACTCACAAATTCAATTGATGAATTCAAGACTAATCTTCAAAAATGTAGGAGTAACATTTTTTTGATTAATGAAGATCAACACTCAAATTTATTTATGTGGTTTGCGATCATGAGAGGGAAAATGAATTCTAGAGTTTTCTCTTGATTTTTAACCGTGGGTGGAAGAGAATGAGTTTGAAGAAATGAATTTCTATTTAGATAGACACTCTAATCGTTTTTAGTTTAAAATACGTAGAGTTCAAGAAATTTTTAGTTCAAAATACGAAGTGTTTAAGAAATTTAAGAAATTTGAGAAGAAAAATCAATTTTTAGTTTAAAATTCAAATAGTTTTTGAAAACTAGAAGGAATTAGTTGATTAATAAATAATATTAAATTTGATAAATTTAAGATAAAAAATTTGGAGATTTATGAAGAAGTTCAACAATTCAGTAAAACTCAATGCAGCCAGAAATTGATCTTTTAAGGGGAATTATGTTGAGTCTTTTTCCTTGAGAATTCAACCGTCGTAGTTGTGACATCTGAGATTATTGTTGGACGATTTAGTTTAAGTTTTTTGAAAAATATGCCATATTATTAACCTATGTTCTTTAGAAATTACTTGAGATGAGTTACTGTTGGGAACAATACATCCTAACAAAAAATTCCATATTATTAACCTTTGTACTTAGGATATAAGTCTGCATTCTTTTCCATCTGCTACTTCAAATACGGTGCTTCAGAGTTTTGCTTCGAGTTCTTCAGTGAACAGATAAGGTGAAAAAATATTTCCTTCATTAGGATAGGATAGTTTATTACCGAAGATCAATACAAGAAATTTGTTTACCAGACGCGGGTATACTGCATAGGTGGACCGAACGGCCTCAAATTTGTTTATTCGCGGTGGATGTGCTAACAATTGTTTTTACTATTAGTAATTTGCAGCAGGGCCTAGTTATTTGCAACGATTGTTTATAGTAAAAAAATGTGCGTTTATTTATTTTTATTTATTTAGGCAAGCTCAGTAAAGGCACCTTTTAATATTCCCATTAATAAACTTTTTATTTTATTTTAGAAACAAAACAAGATTAAAAGAAAAAGAAACCTAGAACAAAAGGTGAACTCTTCTCCATCGTCGCGAATTGGTCACCATAGCCCCTCTTCTCCATCGTCGTCGTCCCTGCCTTTATTTTCTTCCCCTATGACTTCCCTCATCTCACAGTAACATCATCGTTCCTCTTCTCCATCATCGCATTTTCTTTCTCCATCGTTGTCCCTGTCTTTATTTTCTTTCTTCATCATCTAATCCCCAACTGTCTTTGATTTCACTCTGTCGTCGTCTATGTTGCCATAGATTGAGAAATTAAAACAAGAAGCTTTGTGAAGAATCCCTAATCGTCTCAAGTGCTTTATCATTGCACGATAAGGTATTTTATCAGTTGAAACATCCTGTAAGGTTTATCCCTATTGTTATAATGTTTGATTTCAGAACAGTTTCTCTTTCCTTGGTTTGATTCTCCCTATTACTATAGTGTTTGAATGTTAAGGACTTTGTGATGAAGACAAGAACCACAACCAAGCTGGTTTTCCATTTGAATTTATCTTGTACCTTGCACACATTGCTGCAAAAGGGTCCCAATGGAAACCTGCACATTTTTTGATTTTTATTTCTACATATTTATTTGATCTAGTTTGTTTTAGTTCATTTTATTTTTGACTTATTTAGCTTTCATTTTTTCTACCCATACCCCATAATTTAAAAAAAAAATTGAAATACCCAAAACGCCCCTTCTTTATTTGCTTCATTCTTTAAACTCAATTTTTTATCTTTCTCTCTTCATCAAAATCACTCACCTCATAACTCATACATCAGAATTCATACTAATTTATAACTCACACCACTCATTCATAACTTATATTCCATAAGTCTCGTCTTCATATTGTGGTTAAAGTCACCAACAACGTACGTCTCATAATATGTGTTTGATCTAAATTCACGTACATTGTAAGTACACCTAAGTTCACGTACATTGTAGTCTCGTTTTCAAAATCTAGAATTTTATGTGATTTAAGTTCACGTACATTGTAAATAAAATATTGTACGCAAACTTAAATTACATATTCTTATGTGATTTGTTTTCATGTACGTGATGCAATTTAATACAGTTTACGTACACCTACGTGAATTGAGTTCAAGTATGCAATGAATTTTAAATATTTACAAGCACTACGCAAATACATTTTACGTACACTTACGTGAATTGAGTTTACATAGTTTGCGTGAATTCGGTTCACGTAAATGACAATGATTAGAAGCAATACCTATGTGATCTGAGTTCACGTAGTTTGTGTGAATTCAGTTAACATATGGTATGTTAATTGAAATCACGTAAATAATATTTCTGAATTTTTGATATGTTCTTATTGGATGCAGATAAATGGACCAACGGAAAGACAATAGTGACGAAATGTATGATGATTTGGAACCTAATTTTGACGTAATGAATGATGGTGTTGAACCCGAAATTGACGACGTTAAGAATGACGTTGTTGAACCTGGTATGGTGGGTTTGACTGATGTGATTACTACCGACATATTATTTGAAATACAAGATGATTTATTGAGATGAGCTTGAAATGTTGGAAGGAAAAATGGAATTCTCGTTGTCATTTTTATATATGAAACTGCCATAACACGACCAAGAACAAAAACAAAATTAATTATTTGATGTGAAAGAAGCGACAAATATAGACCTTGGAAGAATCTTAAATCTGTGAGGAGTACCTGGACTAAAAAAATGTAAATGTCTATTTAGATTGAGAGGAACATCGTCAAGTGTTGGCGAGGGTTGGTATTTGCATTTAGCTTGTGGTTCGATAACCACTAGTTGGGAAAATAGTCATCATTTCTTTGGCTAATTGTCTCATGAAGAGAAAGATGTACTTGGTGATATGACGAAGAACATGGTCAAACCAAACAACATATTGATGAGATTTAAAGGATCATAATATTTAAATGTTTAACGACAATCAAATAGGTTTACAATGCACGTCAAGCATATCTTTCATCACTTAGAGTTAACAGAACGAAAATGAAACATCTAATGACATTGATGGATTGCGACAAATATGTGTGTCGATATAGGAAGGTAGATGGTTCAGATAAGTTGATGGACATATTTTGGACCCATTCAAATTCTATCACTCTTGTAAATAATTTCCACATAGTATTGATTATGGATATCACATACAAGATTTGTAGGTATCAAACGCCATTAGTTGAGATTATTGGTGTTACTTCTACTGAAATGACATTTTGTGTGGGATTTGTATATCTACAATTGAGCGTGCTAATAACTTCGTGTGGACACTACAAATATTGAAAGAACAAATTACATCTGATGAAGTACAAGTCATCGTTACTGATAGAGACATTGCTTTGATGAACACAATTAAATATATTTTTTCAAAAGCAGTCAATTTATTATGCATGTATCATGTATGCAAGAATGTTAAAGCCAAGTGCAAGATGAATGTGTTTCTAAAAAAGAAGCAAGTGCACATAATGGAGGCATGAGAAGGTCTTGTTTACAATTATCATGAGGCTTATTATTACATGAAGTTGGCTATGTTTGAAGGAATTTGTAGTCATTGTTCTATTTTTTATGATTATGTACACGGGTAGTTAATTCCTCGCAAGGAAAGTTTTGTTGAGACGTGGACAAATAAAGTTATACACTTTTGGAACACGACAACACAAATGGTTGAGTCTGTGCATTGGAGTTTGAAAAGAATATTACAAGATATTATGTGTGATATATGCAATGTTTGGAGAACTATTTCTAGCATGATTGTATTACTAGGTCAACATATTTTGAATATATATCCTTGTTTCTATTTATTTTTGAAGGATTTCAACAAGAGAATTTTTGATTAGTTTCCATGAGAATTATTTGTGTCTATTTTCTTTAAAAATTCAAAACCGGTCTAAAAAAAAAGAGATGCACATTGTCTTGAATATTGATGAATGATCATCTTGATGCACTTAGATGTCATTGAGTCTAAAATTGATATGTGAGCATTTTGAGGCATATTAATATATGTCTTTACAAATGAATCTTATTTGTTGCATACTTTTATTGTCAAATATGACCCTAAGTGTTTAAATATTTTTTTAAGCATGATAGATGAAAAAAGCAACAACCGAAAGGTCACACAGACACTTACCAATGAAAGTTAGCTTGAACATGTGTCTTATTGTAAATTTGTGTGTTTGCAAAAAATAGTGAAAAAACATTTTGAAAATGATTTATGTTGTTCTAAAATGTGAGCAAATCTACTGGCATAATTTGACCCATTTGAAAAATTAGTTTTTGAAAAACCACTAACATTCTTAACATAAGAATGTTATGTAAAGAGAGAAATTATTGTTCACATGATGTCACTTTCTTCTAATTTCTACGCTTCTATATGTGTCCATTCTCTCATTTTCTAAAAGTGAAAAATGAATATTTTCTTTCTAAAATGGCTATAATCTTGCCTAGCTCATCATATTCTAAAGTAAGCATGATCATGTCCTAAAAGAAATTTTTTGCCTCCGATGAAAAAGTGAATTGAAATATTAGAGGATATTTATTTCATAATACTCAGACATTAGAAAATATTATTTTTTACGTCTTGCATTAAAATTAAGGTCAAATCATTTATGTTATCAATCTCAACTGTATGATTTTATGTGCAATATATTCATACTATTGCTCCTTATAATTGTACTTCATTTATCTTTTTTGCATCCTCAACTTTTTTGATATATGCCAAAAGGAGGAGAGGAATATAGGATGAGAGAATGTTAAAGAATTAACCTCTTGCATATGTTTAAGGGGGTTTAATTAGAATGTTAAGATTTAAAATCTTGCATGTGTTTCGGGGGAGTTTAATTGAATATCTATTAACATTCTTGCATTTTCTATTATATCAATTCATAAAGCTTAAGATTTGTTCAAAAGGTTTGTCATCATCAAAAAAAGAAGATTGTTGAGATCAAAGCCTTTTTGATATATGTTTTAATGACAGCAAACCTTATGAAATAAATGTTAGTTTTATGAATGGTGATCAGCTGATGATTGCACTTGACTTTTTTTAAGGAATCAGAACCAAATAAGTGGACAACCTAGAATCCATTAACATCAACAAGTGCATATTCAACAATGAAAGAATTAAAATATCATCAGAAGATTACAACAATAGTTTCATATGTTTCTGAAAGATATTAGAGGCTATTGTTTGAATCTCAAGAGATATTAGTTGCGAAGATGAGCAACTCATCATAGAGTCTTCCTTATGACGTGAAGGTTCATATTTGAATTACCATTATGGAAGAACTTGTATCCCAAGCTACACTAGATTATTCTTGAAGTAGTGTTATAAAACTCCCATTGATTTTTGTGTCGAAAGCTTTGAGATTTGAAAATGATCTTGAATGAATTTTCAAAAGGATCATGCAATGATATAAGGACAAGCAAATTTTTTCATGAAAGAGTCCTTGAAGAATTAATTCATCTAGCTTATCATTTATTGATAAGAATATTCGTTACAAGACAAAATAACATGCTCCTTATTCAAAGATGTATGATGGTCCAAGAATACATGGTTGTTTCCCCTATATTATTCAAGCATTGTTCCAAACAACTTTATAAACAAATGAGAATCATGAAAGTCAAAAGTTGTATCAAGAATAAAGTGCAAAAAGTGTTCGAACTATGGATTAAGGAGAATGATCAAAATGATCATTTGATAACTTGAGAAATATGTCTAATGGATATATTATAGATTCAAACATATTTAAGGATAAATAAAGAAGTCAAAGAACATATTTATGAAAGAATCTGAAAAGAAATATATCATAAACTATATTATTCATTCAAGAGAATGATTGTTGAATATTCAAGATAATATCTTCAAGAAGAACATGTCTAGT
This sequence comes from Cicer yamashitae, assembly GCA_037974755.1. Classification (NCBI taxonomy): domain Eukaryota; kingdom Viridiplantae; phylum Streptophyta; class Magnoliopsida; order Fabales; family Fabaceae; genus Cicer; species Cicer yamashitae. Next base: position 34,849,004 of record JBBPBQ010000002.1, on the reverse strand, counting down.
ACATTCATGTCTATGCTAAAGTATCTCATGATACTTGATGACTGGGACACAACATGTGCTAGCAGCAAGATAAATCGTGGGAAGTATTGCTTTAACAACATATTTATCCTCTCATGTAAAAGAGAACATTATCCATTGTGATGAAAAAATATTCTCATGATGAACAAGTTCATTGCACTCATAAATATTCCTACCACTTAAGCAAAATAACAAGAATCAACTTTGAAGAAGAAATCATTTCAAAATTAAGTCATTTATCAAATCATTTATTAAAAGAATGATGGAAGAACATTAAGCAAAATGTTTTGGTTCTATTAAAGAAAAAATGACAAAAAGATCTTTTTGGAAAGACAACATGTAGTAAATCAGTTGGCATTTCGCACATGGGCTTCCCAATATTTAATGATCAATCAAAAGTCAAGATTTGAAGGCCCACTTGCAAAAACAAACATGCATAATGTTCTGTAGATTGATGACATGGAAGTAAGTACCAAAAACACTCAGGTACACTGAATTGGTACTGTTTGACGTGAGTGTTGCACATGCTTCTGAATCACTATATTTCCAATGGACTTATTCATCCTTTGTGCCTAGGTTTCCTTCAAGACTCAAGGTAGAACGTTCTGGTTGAATTGAGAACGTTCTGGATAGAATTACTCTACACTTAATGAGATTGATTCATCTACGTCGAACGACTATATTCAATTTAAATTGAATATTAAAAACCTCTCATCATTTATAAATTGAAGATCAGTTGGAAGATGAAGTTGGGAGTTTCATATACAATCAATTCTCACTTGTTCAGATAAACACACAAGTAAAAAAGTCTTAAAGGAAACTCCATCTCTCTTCACTATATCCATGAACCATCATTTACTGAGTTAGTCTTTATTTATCTCAAACAAAGAGTTGAGAATTATTTGATCTCAAACACTTTTTATAATACACATTATTTGTAACTCAAGTCTATCTTTTATGTTAGATTGAGTGTGACTATAAAAATCCTTTTTGGTTGGAAATGTGGTTGTAAAAATTCTTTCTAGTTTGAAGATGATTGTAAAAATTCTATCTGGATTGAAAAGTGGTTGTAAAAATCCTTTCTGGTTTGAAAGGTTGAAGTAAAAATTCCTTTTTGGATTGAAAGGTGAAAGTTTTAATTGAGCAAGGTTTGATCAAGAGAAAAGGTGCGAAGGAGAACGTTCTAGTTCTGAAGCACATAGTGAAAATCTCATGGGTTGTGCGAACTGAATTAGCTTGCGTTGAGTGAACTAGTATACTTTATATGTCTAATCTTCCTATCCCTTATCTTTAATTATTTGCATGTTCAGATCTCACTTTACTATCATTGTTTTTATTTACAACATCTTAACTTCAAATAAACCGTCTAGAAAGTTTTGGTCAATTGAGAGGTTACTGATCAACTTTTCGATTACCAAGTTTAATCTTGAGGTAAGCTTCAATTAAGTGCAGGAACTAAATTTTAAAAGGGTCACAATTCAAACTCCTTTTCTTATGACTATTCATTCCATTTCATTTGCTACACCTTCACCACCATCCTGAACTTTGCACAGGAAACTCCTAAAAATCTGGGAAGTTTAGCCCAGTCCACAACAAGGTAAGAGATCACCAACCGTAAATAACATATATCACTTAATAATTATGAAATCATAAAGAAACAAATAATATTGTATGCATATCTCCCATGGCATCAAAAACTTGACTCGTGTGTCGAAGCACTCTAATGCAATACCTACATGCTAAGGCACATGATTCTGGAATATCAATTCATTCTTAGAGGATTTTACTGAAGGAAATTGTGAAGTCCATCTGACAACAAATATTCCAACGGTAATTTGTGAATGCCCACTTGACGATTCATATCACTAATTCATGCGTGGACATACTTCAACAAAGTTCATGCATTAATTCATTATATATATCATATATACAACATAGGAAATTACCACCGTTGAATAAATAGAAAGTCTGTAAGTATTCATGTCATTATGTGTATTTATCACATAAAGAACTTCCATTGTGTAGTTGAAACACACAAGTTATTCAACATTTCTCTCAATATTTTCTTCTCATTCAACATGGTATCAGAGCCTGTTGAGAGACAACCCTAATCTTCAACTACCAGGTGGACTCACTATCTCCGGTGAATTTTTTTCAAGCAAGCCGTGTTCTCAGCTCTGGTTTTCCTCTCCCTGTCTTTGCTACATTGTTCTCTCAATTTTCTTTCCAGCTGCCCACGATTTGCCGTTACTCCTATCACTGTCGTCGCTCTCTCCGACGACCTTTTATTTTTTATTTTGACAAACAACCACTCCAGCAGTGTCGTACACCCCAGATCGGCCCACCCCTTAACGCACATTGTCAACAAGCTTCCCACACGCCCACATGTGCCACCACGGAACGCCTCTCTCCACACGCATGAGATCCACGCGCCACCTTCTGCCACCGTGCGTGACAGCGCGTCCGACAGCCATTCACGACGCTGCTTCTTTAGTGGCACTCACCTCAGCCCTTTAATTCCATATCTGCTCTGAGTTTTTAGTTTCGAGTCACAGATATACAAGTTCTAATTCAAACAACCCCTGTTTTCCCGATTCATACGTGTTTTCTAGCACTCTTTACCGACCATGATGTCTCTGTTTGAAACAAAGAGCATCTTTACCAACTACATCACCTCTCCTCTCTTTGTCGAAAAATTGAATGGATCAAATTATGACAGTTAGGCCGCCGACATCAAACTATGGATGCTTGGTTAAGGTTACAAGGACCATCTCACTCAAAATCCTAAAAAGGTGGTTGTGGCTGAAACATCAAAATGGAAGCAGATAGATGCTCAGTTGTGCAGAGTCATTAAGCCTACACTTTATCCAGATGTTAAACCGATTTTATGTCCATATCTCACATGTGAATCGGTTTGGAGTCAGGAAAAGGCACTCTACACCTTGTTCATGCTTCTTGCACTCTATGGCCTACCTCAGGAGTACTCTGCAACTTGTGATTAAATTTTGGGGTCTGTTACTATTACGGATATGTCTACTACCTCAGCGATCCACCTTCGAGTACCAGAAAAACATCCTGCTGAGCCCTCTATTACTTCAGCTCCGGGTGACACTACTGCCCTTGCATGTTTGGGACACAATTAGAGTCGCTATCGTGGAGGACCATCCAACTCAAAGCCTCGTCCCAAATATGAGCATTGTAATCGGCTTGGACACACTATTGATCGCTGTTGGGAGTTGCATGGTAAGCCTTCGCCTTCGATAAATGCAACTCAACTTGATCCTACTGCCACTATTCAGACCAGACCAACTCCATGGGGCTCCCCGACAAATTATGAAGATTTCCTTCAGTGGATTCAGAGTCATCCAAACTCTAGTTCTACTACTTTGGTTGCACACACTTGTAATTCATCTGTTTACCTCTCTTACTCATCTTCTCTCGGCCCTTGGGTTCTTGATTATAGTGCTTTTGATCATGTCACTAGTAATAAAGGTCTCTTTTCTTGTCTCTCTATATCTGGTTTTTTACCTACTATAACTTCTGCCAATGGCTCTCAAACCCGATCTATACGGGTTGGCATTGTCCAAATTCTACCTTCCATTTCAGCTGCATCTGCTCTCTATGTACTTGGATGCCCATTTAATTTACTTTCAGTTAGTTGGTTGACTCGGTCCCATGATTGTATTATTACTTTCACTAATGGTAATGTTACCCTGCAGGATCGAAGTTCGGAACAGACGATTGACGATTGGCGTCCAAGACGTGCTCTACCACAAATTCCCCTCATACTATCGATGCTCAGCTAGAAAACCCAAGTCTTACCAAACTTCAAAAACTGGTGCCTAGTTTGTCTAAGTTATCCACTTTACATTGTGAGTCGTGTCAGTTAGGGAAAGACACCCGTAATTATTTTCCTAATCGAGTCAATAAAAGGGTTTCGTCCCCTTTTGCTTTGGTTCACTCTAAAGTTTGGGGTCCTTCTCGTACTGTGTCTACTTTAGAGTCTAAGTACTTTGTTACTTTTATTGATGATTACTCTCGTTATACATGATTAATTTTAATGGAAAATAGATCTGACTTGTTTTCCATTTTTGAGCAATTTTATCAAAAAATTAAAACTCAATTTGGTGTTTCTGTTTGTACTTTAAGAAGTGATAATGGTATTTTACACCAAACGTCATGTCTTCCCATCAATTTCAAAATTTTATGGCTTCCAATGGTATTTTACACCAAACGTCATGTCCTCATACACCCCAACAGAATGAGGTAGCCGAACGCAAAAATTGGCATCTCATTGAAACCACACGAACCTTACTTCTCCGTTGTAATGTTCCATTTCGTTTTTGGGGGGATGCAGTCTTAACGACATGCTACCTTATCAATCGTATGTTGTTTTCTGTCCTTGATGGCAGGATCCCTCATTCGGTCCTCTTTCCCCACACCCCTCTTCACCCACTACCACCTCGTGTCATTGGGTCCACGTGTTTTGTTCACAATTTATCTCCTGGTTTGGACAAACTATCAGCTCGATCACTCTGGCGTGTCTTTCTCGGCTATCATCAGTCCCAAAAGGGCTATCGTTATTATTCTCCTACACTACACTGATACGTTACATCAGCTGATGTTACCTTTTTTTGACTCTATACCATATTTTGAACCAACCCATATAGCTACTCAGCCCCATCATGACATTAATCCCGAACTTCCTCAGGTAGTTATCTCTATTACGCCCACTCTTATTCCTATCGAACTTGTTGAGTCTGCCCCCAACCTCCACAACCACTACAAACATATCATCGTTGTTGCCCACCCTCCACTGTGCCTGTTCCTGTTCCCATTATAGACTCTTCTTCGACGCCACCAACGGATCCCAGCCTACCACATGAGCATGACCAACCCATTGCTCTTCGTAAGGATATTCGCACAACACGTAATCCATCTCCTCATTATATTGATTTGTGTTATCATCGTCTTTCTCCATTACATTACACTTGCTTGTCTTCTGTTTCTATTCCTAAATCTCCAGGTGAAGCAGTATCCCACCCTGAGTGGAGGCAAGCAATGCTTGAGGAGAAGTGTGCTCTACAAAGCAGTGGTACTTGGGAACTGGTCCCTTTACCTCATCGGAAGTCTTTATTTGGTTGTCGTTGGCTCTATACGGTGAAGGTTGGCCCTGATGGTAAGATTGATCAATTTAAGGCTCGCTTGACAGCCAAGGCATATACTTATATTTTTTGAGTTGGATTACAACGATACCTTCTCACATGTTACCAAAATGGAATATGTCAGATTGTTTTCTCCATTGTAGCAATTTGACATTGGTCTCTCCATCAACTTTACATTTAAAATGCCTTTTTTTCATGGTGATCTTGAAAAGGAAATTTAATATCTTGGAAGAGCAAGAAACAAAATGTTGTTGCAAGGGCCATGGCACTAGTAACATGTGAACTCATTTGGTTGAAACAGTTACTAAAAGAACTTCAATTTGAAGAGGCCAACCCAATGACACTAATATGTGATAATCAAGATGCATTGCACATTGCCTCAAATCTTGTTTTTCATGAGAGGACCAAACATATTGAGATATACTGCCATTTTGTTAGAGAAAAGATCGAATCGGGTGACATCGTCACTAACTTTGTCAATTCTAATGATCAGTTGACAGATGTTTTTACAAAGTCATTGCGATGTCCTAGAATTAGTTATATGTGTAATAAGCTGGGTGCATTTGATTTATATGCTCCAACTTGAGGGGGAGTATTGAAAATAAAATATTAGTATGTAAATAAATAGAAAGTCTGTAAGTATTCCTATTGTCTGTAAGTATTCATATCATTATGTGTATTTATCACATAAAATCTATATAAATAACTTCCGATGTGTAGTTAAAACACACGGGTTATTAAACATGTCTCTCAATATTTTCTTCTCATTCAACAACCACCATAATTAATTATTATTTCAAAAGAAACACCAATGTATTATTCCTATAAGCATTCAATAAACAATAATTATAACACAAACACCTTTTCAAATAAGCATAGTTACTTCATCACAAAACAAGAAGTAATAAAACAACACAAGTTTCAAAACACCAAGAACAATTATAAGATAGACACCTAGAAAAACTTATCTAGGAATTTTCTGAAGAACACCTTCTACCCTCGATATGTAATCCACCGATGACACATCAATTATGCATATTTAGAATACACCACCCAACAATAGATAGCCCCTCGCTGTTGGTTGTCGCTTCAAAACTTGATTGCACACCTGACTTGATCAAGAAGAGATTTTCAATCTATGATATGATCTTAAATGCTTGAGTATAAGAATTGTGTGAAATATTCTTATGTTTAGAAATGAATAATAAATATATAATAAATATTTTATATGATGCATGAATAGACTAGGCCAATGAAAAAAGAGTTCTAAGAGAAATAACCATTTTGTAACTGTAATAACAACCTTAAAATTGTCTAACTTGAAGTCCATAGGTTTTGTGAGTCAATTCACATATCAGGAGAGTCAAGTCACACAAGTTGAAAAAACTAGAAATGATGTCTAATGTTGTGTGAGTCGATTCACACGGATGTTAGTCGACTTACAAAACCCCTTGTATTTCTTTTGAGTCGATTCACACCAGGTGAGTTGATTAACAACTCTGAGACTTCAAAAATTAAGTACATGAAGTTCATTAGTCGATTCATAAATTGATAAATCAATTCACAAAGTTAAAAACACTTATAAAATGGTTTTAAATGAGTTTCAAATGGATGCCAATGTCATATGATCATGCTTCAAACTTAATGCATGCTAAAACAACATGTGATTGAGCTTTTGCAAAATAAAACTTCTTTTTCATGCATTTTTTTATCAAGTAATCTATGCAAGCGTTAGAGAATTAGAATGAAAAAGAACACACACAAATAACACCTTGATGAAGCAAGTTGATATCACTCAAAACAATAAGTCTAAAACTAAAACTAACTAAGGAGACACGTTACAATTACAATCTTCCCATTTTGATGATGGAAATACTATGAATTTTTTTTGTGAGACTTTGTTGATGAATCTTCTAAAAAATTTGTAAAAGGAAATGGTGCAAGCCAAAAGCCAAAACTCCCTCTGAATTTGCGACGTTAGTGTAAGAGCGTGAACAAATTTTAATCAATCCTTCTAAAACATTTTGCAATTCTTCTCTCTTCCCTTTTGACATTATCAAAAATAAAAGAACAACTACAAAATCAAAAATATTCGAAAAGTTCTTGCGCAACACAAATAGCTAAAACTTATATCATCCTACCATACAATCCAAACAATGAAAAAAATAATCGCAACACATAAAGCATAGAAAGGAAAAGGGTGGAATCAAATAATCAAAGCATACACACATCTAATAATAAACATAAAATCAACTCCAAAGTACTAACATTAAAGGAACATAATACAAAGTACAAAGAAACAAATCAAGGTTGTAGAATCATAAAAGATACACCAAAAAATCAGCACGTCCGAAAAGAGAATAACCCAACACAACTAGAACAAACTAGTTAAAGGAAATACATCATAACACTAAGAATTGACATATTACACACAATTAGTTCAACAATCTAAACTTAAAACGTATATTCATTCATTTCACATATGAGACATTGTGATCCATGTTAAAAATAACTAAGACACAAAAGAGTTTACTTGAATTAATTCAACATGTTAAGTGGCAGGCCTTTGTGTAACATGCAGAATAAAATGCTATTATACCAAGCTTAACGGATCAAGATCTATGTTGCTACTATTCTCATTAGCAATGTCAATTGAATGTGAATGGGGTATTTTTTAGTATACATTTACTCCTTTTACATCTTTTACACGACCAACCTCTCTCTCACTTTCTTTGCTGCCATCAAATATGCATCTAATAGATGAAGTTGTTGCTCTACTAAAAAAATTCAGTGCACAGTATGTGTAAATGGGAAAAACGGTTTATGGAGGAGGAGCAACAACCTCCTTCTTTAATATTACCTTGGTATTAAACTATCAGAATGTCCTTCACTAGCATCGCCTTCATGCTCACTAGTAGTAATTTGAGATGTTTGAACCAGTTTTGCCATTATTGTTTTGTTGGATTGTTTCTGACTTTTAAAATCCATGTTGGCAGAATCCTCCACATTTCCATTTAGAAAATAAGTCTCACGATCATCCACAGATTCTCCAGGTACTGCCTAAGCAGCTTTTGATTACCTTACACTATCAACATCAAATTCGATGTTTCTAAATGGGGAGATCATGAAAATCTAAGGTGCATTTATGTAGCCAAGAGCGATTCCACCAGGAACAATAGACTTCGTATCATTTGCAAGGATATTCTAGCATTTTGCATAGAAGAAACCAGATTTGCATCAGAACCACCTTGTGCAATATCAGCAAATTTTTGAAGCATCTATGTAAGTCTGTTTTCTTCTGTTATAACTGATTTTGCATATCAACTTCAAGTTTTTTTTTCTACAACTCAATTCAGAAGCATTTGGTTTTTCTCAATTTTAGATTTTTTAGCTGGGCTTACTTCTCCAACTCCATTTCTGCAACAAATGACTCTTTTGTAGGCTTAAGAATTGCCAACTCCCTTTTTATATAATCTTCTGTTTACTGTTTCTCATACTTTAACTTCTCTTCAATTTTTGTAGTTTTAGAATTGGTTCCTTCCGTTGAATCACATTTTTCAGCTCTTTTACAACATCAGCTCTTTTCAAATCAAAATTTTCTCATTTTCTTTCAAAAGTCTCTTTTTGCTACATCTAGTCATCAGCTTCCTTTAGCATTAGCTCTTTCTAAAGCATGTACTGATCAATTTCACGCTTCAATTGTGACTGCAAATGTATATATTCAGACCTATCCTCCTCGGTCACTTGAGGACGATTGGTCTCTTCATTAATTCTCAACAACTGATATTCATTGTTAGCTTTTATTTTCTCAACTTCAGCCTTAAGACGGAGCAACTCCTCTCTCTCACTTTCTATTTTATCCTTCCCCTTTTTCTTCAAAGATTTGAATTTTACTTCATGTTCTCTTTGACTTCTCCCTTTTCAAAGGCCTGATCCCGTTCTGTGTTAGAAGCAGGTTGGTTTGAAGAACTATGACCGTTATTTGTTTTGATGATAACAAATAATTTCGTGGGAACAATTTAAAGCACTAATATTCTGTTTTAGTATGCAGTTTCCATATCAGGTTATCCTATATGAGTTCACGCTCCATCCTCTAATCTTGTGGTTCAAGTTAAACGAACACCAAAACTCTATTTTGTTCTCCGCATTATAAGTCTTGCGAACGTGCTCTAAAACGCGCCTCAGGCGACTTTATCTAATACAAGCAATGATCTAATTAGTCTTGCTCTAATAATCACAACTAACATCTGATCAGTCTACCTGTGATAACCCTGACAAGCAAGTGATTATCTACCTCTGATAATTACATCAAACATTTGATCGTCAGACTCTATTAATAGTCTATGCTCTGATGAAAGTCAACGCTATGAAGATGTGACTAATCTCTCAGAAGTATTGCATTCAACCTAGTGGTGATGCCAAAAGGATATCTGGCCAAACCAGTTGAACTTTGGCTATTCCCTCAGTAGTTGAGGACTCTTATGCTCCTTTATTTGAGGAACATAATAAAGAAGTAGTTATGGAATACCTAAGGATATGTCAGTCCCATCAAGAGATGGCTCCAGTTTTCCTGCCTTTACCAAAAGTTGGTCAAGTTTTTGAGAAGAAAAGGAAAACGGTTGTCAAGAAGCCGAGTGTAGAAGAGGATGAGGAAGAAGAAACATACACCAATGATGACGAAGCAAACCTCATTCTAACGAAGAAAAAGAAGGTAACATCCAATCTTGAGCAAAATACTCCTTCTGCTATTTTTGATAATACGAGTAGTAATGAACAACCAGAACCTCTCACACCATCTACCCAAAATACAAACTTAGGTGTCCAAATCTCTAATCCGGAACCTAATACCCCAGCTGACTCTGACTTCGACACCCTAGATGATATGTTTGAGGCAACCTTATCCGAACACTTTGCCACCCTCCAATATAGAACCTATCCACTCCCTCTCAAGACCAACACTCCAAACAAGCCTCTATGATCTATGGTGCCAGTAGAAACAATAAACGCGATATTGGTTTTGAAGAACTAGAGGAAACTCGTAAGGCTAGCCTTTAGATGACATGTGTTGTGTTTGCTTGTGTCACTTTACTTTTGCGCTTCTTACTTTATTGTTGCCTATGATCACTTAAGCCTGATTGATACTGCCTCTATTTTAGTTAAAATCACCAACCTAAACCAATTGAATAAATAATCAAAAAGAATTCAACTTAGACAAACACAATTCAACCCCCTTCTTGTGTTTGCACCTTCAAAGGAGTTTGAAAACTTCAGAGGATAGAGTTTGTTAAGTATGAAAAGCCTTTCAAGAATTTCTTGCAAACGACATATATAGAAGCAAACAAGCCTCTATGATCTATGATGTTAGCAACTCATATATATTTAGAATAGAATATATATTGGACATATTTGTAATAAGACTCCTTATGAATTGTGGAAAGGAATAAAATCCAACATTTCATACTTTCATCGATTTGGTTGCATATGCTATATTTTGAATACCAAAGAAAATCATGACAAATTTGATTCATGATCTCAAAAGTGCGCCTTTTGGGATGCTCTGAAAGGTCTAAGTCTTATAGAGCATACAACAAAGAAATCCCTATATGGTCTGAAATAGACCCCAAGAGCTTGGTATGAAAGACTAAACAATTTGTATTAAACAATGACTTTGAAAAAGGTCAGGTTGACACTACTTTCTTTAGAAAATCATCTAACAATGACTTTCTCATTTTCCAAATATATGTTGATGATATCATTTTTGGTTCTCTGAGCTAATGCAGAATGAATTTGAGATGAACATGATGCGAGAATTAAAATTCTTCCTTGGAATCCAAATTCATCAAAGCCCAGATGGTGTACTCATTCATCAAACCAAATACACAAGACAATTACTTAAGAAATTTAATATGGATGAATGTAAGCCTATGTCCACACCTATGCATCCAACATGCTCTCTTGATAAGAATGAGTTAGTTAAAAAGATAGATCAAAAGGTATACAGAGGAATGATCGGTTCACTCCTTTACTTAACTCCTTCTAGACCTGATATTCTGTTTAATGTGTGTGTGTGTGCCAGCTCTCAGTTTGATCCTAAAAAATCCCACTTAACAGTTGTTGAGAGGATCTTTAGATATCTGACATACACAACTAACCTTGGTCTATATTATAAGTCATCCTCTTAGTACAGGTTAGTAGGTTTATGCGATGTTGACTATGCTGGAGAAAAGCTAGAAAGGAAAAGAACTAGTGACTACTTTACATTCCTTGGTAAAAATCTAATCTCCTTGTCAAGCAAAAGACAAGGGACTATTGCTCTATCCACAATAGAAGCAAAAGCTGAATACATCTTAACAGCAAGTTGTAGCACTCAGCTATTATGGATTAAATATCAACAAGAAGATTTTAAAATAAATGAGAGTATTATTCCTATCTTCTGTTATAATACTTCAATCATGTGTTTAACCAAAAACCCTATTTTACATTCGAGAGAAGGGTATTTTAGATATTAAATTTGTTGACACTAATCATCAGTCGGCTGGTACTTTCACAAAACCCCTTGTTGAGGACATATTCAATTTTATAATGGAAGACTCTCAATATTCTATTTATAAAAGAATGATGTTGAAGTTTCCATATCCTTGCCTCTGGTAAAACTGAGTAAAAGGTCAAATGTATATATGCTCTGCCTCTGATGAAATTGAATTTGCTTGTACCTCTAGTCAATCTAAACTCAATTACTCTTAATATGAACAATCTTCTTGTACGTTGTGCTTAGTCCGTGATACTCTGACAGGTGTCATTCACGTGTGCTTACGTGTGGGTGTTATTTGGTTAGAAACTCAAACATTTTCATACATCAACTCATCACTCACTATCTTAATGTATTCCCAAACTTCTCTCTTTCAAACCATGAAACCTCTTGAAAATCTCTAAATTTCTCTTACTTCAATGACTTCAAGTTCATCCTCAAACGCTACACTCGAAATTGTCTCTTATGTTCCTACTACACAATGCAATCTTCATCAATTAGAAATCATCCATGAACTCCAAGTAAACGTCGCAAATCTCGTTGAAAATAGCTTCAATTTTTATTAAGGATTTTGCTGGTGCCGGTTGGTCTATGTACTTTAATCTAGAACAAGAAACGGCTATGGATGTTCTGGTTAAAGAGTTTTGGGAATTTGCTGACGCAAACACAGAAGAAGAAGTATTTAGTACCGTGTTAGGACTTCCTATTAAGATTACTTAACAATCCCTAGCGGCTCTTACTAGATGTTCTGATGAAGGTATGTTGCTTGAGAATGGTTATGAGTCAAGGGTTGGCTAATTCAAGATCAATAAGGAATTGTTCAAAGATCCTAAGGTCAACTCCATATCAGTTCACTTGAAACCAAGATACAGAGTACTCTTTAGATCTTGATTGGGTGTGTGGTACCCAAAAGTGGGTTATTGGACCATGTTAGCAAAGACCACAAGGGGTTAATGTGGAATATCTCCCAAAGGATCAAGACCAATCTTCCATACCTGATTTTGAAACACATGAGGTCATGTGTCATCAACTTTAGATCAGAGAAGATAAGGATGATTTCCTATCCTAGACTCATCGCAGCAGTATCGGTGGGAACTCCCCTCATTCAGGTCCTAGAGGCAATAGGAGGCACTATCACAGAAGAACACATGGTTAGTTCGTTTACACCTTTGTTTAACATATCCAACGTGATCAAGATGACACTGATCTCACCTAAGCAATGCATTCAATCTGGTGGTGATACTAAAAGGACTATTGGTCAAACAAGTAGATCTAAGGCCATTCCTTATGTAGATGGGGACTCCTATGCCCCTCTATTTGAGGAAGAGAATAAATAAGTGGTTTTGGAATACCTAAGGATGTGCCATACCAATCAAGAGATGGCTGTTAGAACCAAGTTGGTTTTTAACTTATAGTTTTGATGTCAAAAAAATATTTTATGAGAACAATAAATTTGGATGTAAGACTTCATTAAGTATACAAAAATTGGAAGAAGAAAATCAGAGGAAGGTACTAGACGAAGAAAATCAGAGGAAGCGACCAGAGCAAAGACACGAGAGGAAGTTGTTGGAACCAAGTTGATTTTATACTTCGAGTTTTGATGATAACAAAAGTATTTTATGAGAACAATATATTTGACTTCAAAGAGTATAAAAAAAAAATTCATGTTTTTGAAGAAAATCTAAAATAAGATTTGATTCAAATTTATAATTGAAGAAAATCTAAAATAAGATTTGATTCATATTTATAATTGAAGAAAATCCAAAATAAGATTTGATTCAGATTTATAATTGAAGAAAATCTAAAATAAGATTTGATTCAAATTTATAGTTCATGAAAATCTAAAATAAGATTTGATTCAGATTTATAATTGAAGAAAATCTAAAATAAGATTTGATTCAGATTTATAATTGATGAAAATCTAAAATAAGATTTGATTCATATTTATAATTGAAGAAAATATTGGACCAAGTTGAAAAGAAGATATGGTCAAGATTTGAAGAAGATTTGATCAAGATTTGAAGAAGATTTGATCATAATTGAAGAAGATTTGATCAAGATTTATCTACAACAAAATATGAACAGAATCAATCTGAAGAATTTACAAACGCAATCTCAACAAAATACAATTCAGAATTAACAAGGACTAAATTGAAGCTCAAATTTTAACTATAAATAGATACTCAAGGCTGAAGAATAAAATTATCGGAAAATCATAAAACAGTAGAAGAACTCATAAGTTCAAAATTTCAAATTCATCTTGGAGTTCAAAGAGAGAAACACTTGTTCAAGTTAGAAATATTTTCTTAGAGTGTGAGAGTTATTATTATTATTAGCTTTGTTAGAAGTAAACACTTAAAGTTCCAATCTTTTGTATCCAACCCGATAATGGTTTAGTTCCTTCTTCAATTTGAGGTTGTTGAGTTGTTACGAGAAGACTTGGCTTGTAGGGTCAAGGTGGTTAGTTCTTCAAAAGTCTGGGGTTGTAAGACTGTTTGAGAAGACTGGCTTGGTGGGTCTGGTGCTTTGTAATTCAAGGTATTTAAATTAGTGGATTAAAGTCTTCTGAATGAGGGGATTGAATGTAGCCAAGTTTGTGGTGAACCAGAATAAATCTATGTGTCCAATTATTTATGCTTTCATTGTTTGCTCCATCTGAACCCAATTGCTTCTTATCTAAGTAATTCATAAAAACCAACCAGCATTCATCTAATTAGCACAAAGTTATCAACTTTGTCAAATACAATTCAACCCTCCCTTCTCGTGTTTTCACCTTCAGCTCTCAAGGCCGAGCACTTTACAGTGTTTGAGGAAAGATCCAAGGGCTCAACATGTCTGGATTAAGTGAATCAACAGATGAAGAAATTGAGGTATTTTCTGAATTTACTCGATCTGATTTAATAACTGCTATAAATAATTTTTTAAATTAGAATCACAAATTATCTTTAAAACTGAAAACACTTTGGAAAGAAAAAACTAAACTAACTGAAAAAGTTAATGTTTTAAAGAATCAAAGTTTAAAATAGAAAATACAACTCTGAAAACTAATATTACTTAACTTAAAACAGAAAATGCAACTCTGAAAACTGATATTACTGAACTTAAAACAAAAAATGCAACTCTGAAAACTGATATTACTGAACTTTAAAAAAATATACAAATATGAAAACTGATATTACTAAACTTAAGGCTGAAAATCTAACTTTGAAAAGTAATTATAGTTCAACATCAATTAAAAATACCACATGTAACTTTGATAAGCATGAAGAAGTATTTCAACATTTTCTTGATAATGGTATGGAAAGAAGCAAGTATGCATTTATGATTTACGGTGTTAGTAGGAATGGTAAAAGACGAATAGGATTTCAAAAAAAAAATTGAATATAAGTTCATCACCACTGATGATTTATGTACTATTTGCTATAAGAAAGTTCACACTAAAATATCTTGTCCTATTCTAACCACATGGAACGACAAGAAACATTTAAGATCTAACAAACTAGGACCCAACCAGATTTGGGTACCAAAGGATAAAATTGTTTATGTTGCAGATGTTCTAAGCAACCAAATTGAAACACCAGCCATGGTTCCTGGTCAATGGATGCTTGCAATATATGAAGGGAAAAATGTCTATGTTCCAAGATCTACCAAACAGATGCCAACTGAATCTGGTGGAAGAAGGACTGGTCAACACAATACCTATCAGAACCAAAACCATATGATGAACCAAAAATATCAGAAAATTCTAGAGTATCAACAGAATCAAAACTGGCAGAGAAATCACACATATCAACATAACTTGAACTACCAGAAAAATCAGAATTACCATCAATTCCAAAATTACAAGAGGAACCTGATACATCAGCAGAAATAGAAGTGTTAGATTAACAATAAGAATTAGAAGACTTCTTTGAACACTCCAATCAAATTCATTAAGATTACAACCCTGGATGGGAATTCAAATTCCTTCATCCAAACCCTCTAATCAAAGAATATGCAAATTCAACATCTGAAAACTAGAAAAGAAGAAATAAGAGGATTTTCAGAGTGAATCTAAAACTGTTGACATATAGGTTATATCTTTCTTTAAACTTAATTATTGTTTGATATTATATTTACTGTGATAACAAGAAGCTTGATCTTAAAAATCAAAGCTAGATAAGTATTTTACAGGTTCTCAAAAATTTATAGAACCAACTTGACTTTAATAAGTCAAAGCTAGTTGAGGACACTGCAAGTTTACCAGAACTAGAAGAAGTAGACAAACTAGAAGAACCTGAAAAATCAGAGGATACAAGCAAATCAGAAGAAGATGACAAATCTTCAGATGATGAATATAATCAAGTCAAAAACAGTCAAGATAAGTCAGAAGGAAGATTTAAATGGAGGTACAATTCATCTCATCCTCAAACTCTAATCATTGGATGGATTCTTGCAATGCAAGAAGAGCTAAATGAACTTAAAAGGAATGATGTTTGGGATCTAGTACCTAGACCAAAGAAGAACAGTATTGGAACCAAGTGGGTTTTCATAAAGAAGCTACATGAAAAAGGTGAAGTGGTCAAGAACAAGGCAAGACTTTTTGCACAAGGCTATAGTTGACAAGAGGACATTGATTACATTGAGACATTTCCTCCAGTGGCCAGGTTAGAAGATATTCATATCCTACTTTCTTTTGCTGGAAATAATAACACTACATTATTTATGGATGTTAAAAGTGCTTTTCTAAATGGTTATATAAGTGAAGAAGTCTATGTTAAACAACCCCTAGGTTTTGAAAATTCTGAATTTCCAAATCATGCTTTTAAACTTAGAAAATCTCTATATGGTCTAAAACAAGAACCTAGGGCGTGGTATGATAGACTTAGTAACTTCTTGCTTAAAATAACTTTGAAAGAGGACAAGTACATAATACACTTTTTAGTAAATCAATAGGAGATGACATTCTTATTATTCAAATTTATATTGATGACATTATTTTTGGATCTACTAATAGTACTTTTTGCCAAGAATTTTTTTTAAATTGATGTAGCTTGAATTTCAAATGAGTATGATTGTAGAACTTAAGTTCTTCATAGGGATAAAAATTCATTAAAGTCAAAAAGGTATATACATTCACCAAACTAAATATACAAAAGAGCTTCTTAGGAAGTTTAAGATGAGTGATTGCAAACCTACGGCTACACCAATGCACCCTACTTGATCACTTGAAAAAGATGATTCAGGCCAAAAAGTTGACAAAAAAACCTATAGAGGAATGATAGGATCCCTACTTTATCTTACCTCTTCCAGACCTGACATCATGTTTAGTGTGTGTGTATGTGCAAGATTTCAAGCTGACCCTAGGGAATCACATTTAACTATTGTTAAGAGAATTCTTAGATACCTAAAAGGCACTACCAACCTTACCTTGTTCTACAAGAAATCTCCTAAGTACAAACTGAGTGGATATTGTGATTCTGATTATGCTGGAGATAAACTTGAGAGGAAGAGCACTACTGGCAACTGCATTTTGTAGGTGACAACTTAATATCTTGGTCAAGTAAGAGACAAAACACCATTGCAATGTCAACAGCAAAGGCTGAGTACATTGCAATAGCTGGTTGCAGTTCTCAACTACTTTGGATGAAACATCAACTAGAAGACTACAAAATCCTATAAACCAACATTACCATCTATTGTGATAACACTTTTGTCATTTGTCTAACCAAATACCATATCCTACATTCTAGAGCTAAACACAGAGAGATCAAACACCACTTCCTTAGGGAGTTTGTTCAAAAAGATGTACTAAACATTCAATTTGTAGACATTGAACACCAATGGACTAACATATTCAACAAACCACTACCTGAAGATTGGTTTGACTTCATCAAGAAAAACCTAAACCTTACCTTCATACCTGATTGATGTTGTGATAACTTCAAAGATTTTCTTCAAAAACATGAATCTTCTTTCATATTTTTTGAAGTCAAATATATTATTCTCATAAAATACTTTTGTTAACATCAAAACTCTAAATGTAAAACCAACTTGGTTCCAACAGAAAATAAGAGAACTCACAAGCACAAAATTTTCTAAGTCATTAGAGTTCATAAGGTTAAGGTCTAGACAAACACTTGCTCAAAAGAAATATTTTGTAAGTGTTTTCTAGTGTGAGAGTTATTATTAAAATCAGCTTGTTAGAAGCAAACCTATATGTTCCAAACTCTTGTAATCCAGCTTGATAGCGGCTTTCATGTTCCTCAAGCAATCTGCAGGTTTTTAGGTTCTGTTGAGAAGACTTGGCTTGTAGAGTCTAGGTGTTTGTGTTCCTCAAAAACTCTGTAGGTGTCAGGTTGTTTTAAGAAGACTGGCTTGTAGGGTCAGGTGTTGTGTAATTAATGTCTTTAATTAGTGGATAAAATCATTCTAAGTGAGGGGACTGGACGTAGCTACCAAGTTGGTGGTGAACCAGGCTAAATTCTTGTGTCACTTTAATTCTGCAATTCTTGTTTTACTTCTGCCTTTGATGACTTAACTCGATTGCTACTACTTTTATTCTAAGTAAGTCACCAAACCTAAACCAGTTTTAAATAAATAAGAAAAAAGAATCCAACTTAGTCAAACACAATTCAACCCCCTTCTCGTGTTTGCACTTTCATTTAGTATCAGAGCCCAGTTTCAAAAATTAGCACTTTACAGTGTTTGAACAAACATCCAAGGATTCAACAATGTCTCGATTTGGTGAAGAAGTTGTTGGAGGAAACATCAATTGGTCACCTTTGTTTCATGGTGAACGATTTGAGTACTGGAAGGACAGACTGGGGAGTTTCTTTATCTCACAAGATCCTGAACTTTGGGGCTTAGTGGAAGATGGCTACACTACTCCAACAAATTCTAATGGTACTAAAATTTCAAGAAGAAGATGTACAAGATGCATCATAAGTCCAGAACCTTCAGGATCAATGCAATCACCTTCAAGGAATTTGATAAGTGCAATGACAAAGAAACAGCAAAAAGCATCTATGAAAATTTGGTTCTGACTTATGAAGGAAGCAAACAAGTTCAAGAACCAAAGGCCAACCTCCTAGTCAGAAAGTATGAGCTATTCAAGATGGAAGAAGATGAAGACATTGAAACAATGTTTTCCAAATTCCAAACTTTGGTCTCAGGATTAAAGGTGCTTGAAAAGAATTATACTATTGCTGATCGTGTGAAGAAAATTCTTAGGAGTCTGCCAAGCAAGTGGAAACCTAAGATTAGAACTATTCAAGAAGCTAAGGATCTTAATACTCTTAATTTAAACAATTGATTAGCTCCTTGAGATCACATGGAATTGAGCTTGTAGAGGATGATTAGCTCCTTGAGAAGCAATTTCCTCAAAGATATTCCAAGTAGTCCAACAGAGGAAAGCATGATGACAAGAAAAGCATCATATGTTATGGATGCAATGAACCTTAACATGTCAAGTATGAATATCCAAATATGGAAAAAGGGAAGCATCATAGGAAAGATTCCAGACCCAAGAAGAAGGTTTTGATGGCTACATGGGATGATTTTGATGAATCCTCTGATGATGAAGAGCAAGTAGGTCTGGCTTTGATGGCCCATACCAATTTTGCCTTTGGATCCAACACAAACACTGATTCAGACTCTTGAAGTGAATCAGTTGATGAAGAAATTGAGGTATTTTCTTACTTAACCCGGTAAGATTTAATTAATGTCATAAATGATTTCTTAAATAAAAACCACAAGTTGTCTCTAAAACTGAAAGCACTTACGAAAGTAAATGCAAACTTAACTAAAGAAATCAATGCCTTAAAAATTGAAAGTGTTGAGGTTAAATATGAAAATAAAACCTTGAAAGATACTTTTGTTTCAAAAACTTTAGAAAATGTCACATGTAATTCTAATAAATATGAAGAAGCATTCCAAGACTTTCTAGCTAACAGTATGGAAAGAAGCAAGTATCCTTTTGTAATTTATGGAGTTAGTAGAAATTGTAAAAGAGGTCTAGGATTTGAAAAAACAGTAATTGAACCTAAACTTATTTCCTTTAATATTGTGTGTAATGTTTGCTCTAAGAGAGGTCACTCTAAATTATCCTGTCCCATGTTAAATACAAGGAAAGACAAGAAACCTTTCAAGACTAACAAACCAGGACCCAACCAAATTTGGGTACCTAAGAACAAAATTATCTATGTTGCAGATGATCTCAGCAGCCAAGTTAAAACACCAATCATGGTACCTAGACAATAGATGCTCGCGACACATGACGGGAGAAAATTCTATGTTCCAAGACCTAACATTTATCAAAGAAGGCACAATAACTTTTGGACGAAAGCTTAAAGGCCAAATCATGGGGCAAAGCATACTTGGTAATGGCACCTCTCTTACTATTAAAGATGTTTTATTTGTTAAGGGTCTTAAACATAATTTATTAAGTATTAGTCAGTTAAGTGATCATAATTATGATATTATATTTAATAAAAATCATGCAAGGCAATTAGTCAAAGGGATGGATATGTACTCTTTATAGGTTATAGGCAAAATAACATATATAAGATAAAGTTGTTTAGTCAAGAGAAACAAGATGTTAAGTGTCTAATGTCGGTAAATGAAGAGAAATTAATTTGGCATAAAAGGTTAGGTCACGCAAACCTTAGATGAATCTCAAAATTGAATAAACTTCAACTAGTTAGAGGTCCACCTAAGCTTAAGTACAAAACTGAAATTATATGTGAAGCTTCTCAAAAGGAAAAGCAAACAAATAACTCCTTTACCCCTAAGAGCTTAGTCTCTACCTCAAAACCCCTTGAGCTCTTACATATAGATCTCTTTGGGCCAGTGAAAACAGTCTCACTAAATGGAAAGAAGTATGGCTTTGTGATAATAGATGATTACACTAGGTGGACTTGGGTAAAATTCTTAAGAAATAAAGACGAATGCCACAAAGTGCTTATTGCATTTTGCAAACAAGTAATGGATGAAAAGGGTCTTAAGATTGTAACAATTAGAAGTGATCATGGAGGAGAATTTGAAAACAAGTTCTTTGAAAGTTTTTGTGATAAGAATGGAATCTCTCACAATTTCTCGTCTCCTATAACACCACCACAAAATAGAGTTGTAGAAAGAAATAATAGATCCCTTCAAGTAATTGCTAGAACCATGCTTAATGAGATGGATTCTGCAAAACAGATTTGGGCAGAGGAAATTAACATTGTATGCTATATTCAAAATAGAATCTTAATTAGATCAATATTTAATAAAACACCATATGAATTATGGAAGGGTAAAATGCCTAACATCTCCTACTTTAAACAATTTGGTTGTACTTGTTATATGTTAAACATTAAAGACAACCTTGGCAAGTTTGATTTTAGATCACAAAAGTGCACTTTCATTGGATAGTCTGAAAGATCTAAAGCTTATAGAGTGCTTAATTGGGAAACTCAGATTGTGGAAGAGTCAATACATGTTAAATTTGAAGACAAACAACTTGACCTTAAAAAGTCAAAACAATTTGATGATTGTGCAGGTTTATTGGAACCAAAGAAAGTAGATGCAGACAAACTAGAAGAACCTGAAAAATCAGATGAGACAAGTAAATCAGAAGAAGATGACAAGTCATTAAAGTTTGAATCTGACCAAGTTAAAAGCTGTCAAGATAAGTAAGAAGGGAGATCTGGATGGAAGTACAATACATTCCATCTTGAAACTCTAATAATTAGAAATGCAAATGATCCTTTGAAGACCAAATCATCATTGAAAGACTCAACTTTGTTTGGTCTACTATCATCAATGGAACCTACATCTGGTTATCGAGCATTGGCAGATGATGGATGGATCCTTCCGATGCAAGAAGAGTTCAGAAACAAGGCAAGACTTGTTGCACAAGGCTATAGTCATCAAGAAGGCATTGATTACACTTATACATTTGCTCTGGTTGCCAGGTTATAAGCTATTCATATCCTACTCTCTTTTGCTACTCATAATAGCATTGCATTATTTCAAATGGATGTTAAAAGTGAATTTCTAAATGGGTATATAAGTGAATAAGTCTATGTTAAGAAACCCCCATGTTTTGAAAGTTTTGAATTTCGAGACCATGTATTTAAACTTAGGAAATCATTGTATAGTCTACAACAAGCACTTAGGGCATGCTATGATAGACTAAGAAACTTTTTGCTTAAAAACAATTTTGAAAAAGGACAAGCAGACAACACCTTGTTTAGAAAATCAATAGGAGATGACATTCTTATTATTCAAATTTATGTTGATGACATTATTTTTGGATCTACTAATGGCACTATTTGTCAAGAATTTGCTAAGTTGATGCAGCTTAAATTTCAAATGAATGTGATGGAAGAACTTAAGTTCTTCGTAGGGATACAAATTCAACAAAGTCAAAAATGAATATACATTAATCAAACCAAATATACAAAAGAGCCTCTCAAGAAGTTTAAAATGAATTATTGTAAACCTATGGCTACACCAATGCACTCTACTTGTTCACTTGAAAATGATGAATCAAGCCAGAAGGTTGACCAGAAAACATATAGAGGAATGATTGAATCACTATTTTACCTTACTGCCTCCATACTTGATATTATGTTTAGTGTGTGTGTGCGCGCAAGATTTCATAATGATCCAAGGGAATCTCATTTTACTACTATTAAGAGGATCCTTAGATGCTTAAAGTATTGTTCTAACCACCTCTAGAGGCTACCACTAGAAACCTTCTAGTCTTCTCAACAATCCTAAAGAAAACAAAAAAAATGTTTACATTGTTGAGGAACCAAATGTTTACCTATCTCTCCAGACTTCGCTCTAACTAAAAGAGTTTACCACTACCGGGCATATTTATATTCAATCTTGCAAGTTTGTGTCTGACATAACACAAAGTTTGTTCAAGTATCCGAGTTCATTCTGAACTAATTTGTGACGGTACTTCATTGATTTACAAAGATAACTAATAACTCTCATAAGAGAGGATATTACATTAATCACAATTGTTCAAGGCTATTTATTGACATACTCTTTCAAGTATGAGCATGCCTTTATTCTTTCTTTGTATTGATCTTTTAGACTTGACATGATATATATGTTATAAGCAAAGTCTTAGATATTTTTCTATCATAATTCTTACTTGGACATGGTTGTCACAAGTTGGACATCACTATCAATTTCTTCAGTTTAAAGAAGTTCCTTTTTATAGTTCTTGAAAGTATGTCCATTGAGAATAAGAGTTGTTGAAGATGAGCATAGTATGTTGCAACTGTACAAGTAGGTATTTGACTTTACACTTTTTTACTATCTAAGCTTTCAGGTTACATTGTACTTCTCTCCATAGGATTTGACATCTACCTTGATTCATGTGTTGTTGAATCACATCATCTTATCATAGAGGAAGTGACACTACTTCATCATAGAGAACATATTACCATTGATTCCTAATCAATTCTCTTTGAATGATCTCTTTGTTGTTCCAAAGGAATGTGGTTCTAAAGGAAATTGTGTTTTGTAGATCATTGAAATAGACTGAACCATCCTGATTGTTTCTTTTGTGGGTTCCTTCGTGTCTTTTATTTTTACAAGTGATGTGAGTGTTATTGATGTTGCGTTTTAATGTTGCAGGAGAAAAGTTGTAATCTTTAAATCTTGAAGGGTGAGAAGATGAATGAAGTCATAATCATTCATCAATAATGGTTGAAAGATGAACGAAGAAGATATAAAATTCAATTTTTTTTGATAGATTTTAATTTTATTGGTATGAAAGAAACCTAAAAAATTTAATTGGTTTTAATTTGGATTTGATCTTGGACTTTTGCAGGTTTACGTAGATGAAGATGAACAACCCAAAAGATTTAAATTTTTAATTAAAAAAAAAAAATCATTTAAATTTCATACACACTACATTTGTATATAGAAATTGTTAAAAATATTTACAGTGCATACATAATATAACATAAAGAATCAAAATCTAAAAAAAAACTTAAAAGAGGATTATGATAAATGGGACAAACTATAAAGAATAAAATTATAATTTCATTCTTAATTTTGTTGTTGTCAAGTAACATAATAGTTAAACTCACATACATTAAGTGTGAAGAAGTGGAGAATTCTTATTCGAATTTTGTAGCTATTAATTAAATTGTGTTTACGGGATTTTATTTTTATAAGTGATGTGAGTGTTTTTGGTGTTGTAGGGGAAAAGTTGTAATCTTTAACTTGAGAAGATGCATGAAGTTATAATCATTCATCAATAATGGTGGAAAGATAAAAGAAAATAATACGAATTTTAATTTTGATAGATTTTAATTTTATGGGTTTAAAAGAAACCTTAAAATTTTAATTGGTTTTAATTTGGATTTTAACTTGAAATTTTGTGGGTTTATGTAAATGAAAATGAACAAATCAAAAGATTTAAATTTTTAATAAAAAACCATTTAAACTTCATACACTCATTTTCTCACAATTTTAACGGTATGAATAAAATATAACATAAAACTATAAAAAAATTTATCAAATAATATAGTGACTAGCTCACATATCTTAAATGCGGAGAAGTGAAAAATCATGAGCCCTACGTATCAATGTAATGTATCAATGTAATGTATGTTAGCTGTGTTTATGAGACATGTTTGCAATCTTTACTCAATCAATCGAAACAAAATAGAACAGCGGCTTCAGAGTTGAGAAAATTTCAGCAACACACTTGGGAAAAACAAATGATATATACATTGTTTTTGGTAGTTAGCACCTCTTCATCTACAAGAGTTTGAAGGTGTAAAGTTTAAAATATCATAACACATTATGCGGACTACGAATTCATATGCGCAAACATTAGAGCCGTTTTTCTCCGCTCAAAGTAAAAAATAACCATATGGTAAAAAAAGAACAAAGAAACTAAAGCCAGAATCCAACCACAACGCTTAACTGACAGCATAGAAGGTTAGCCTCCTTTGAGCCTACAATCTGAAACACCAAAATACATGAAGATTAAGTAGTGTATATAGTAGACGATATTAGCAGACTTGAGTTTCATCCTCACGTGAAGAGATGGGTGCGGTTACGTGAGAGCTGGGGCCGTTTTATTGGAGACATTATCAAATTCCTCAAAGTCATTGATGGCTTACTAGTAGCACCAGGTCGAAAAACAGGGTGAGCACCAACCCTTCTGTTCCCGGCATCCCCTGCAATGACATTTTGTTTTGCCGGTGAGCCAACAGATATGTCAAACTGACCAGAGTTATTGCTATTCTGCCTCGCTGGCCATACATCCTCTCTTGGTCCTGGAGTGGTAGGAGTGAATACCGGCGGACCTGCAACAAATAAGTTATCTACTTTTGGAAATATCTAAAGGGAGAAGATACGAGGTCTTAATCATAAAGTTCATGTTTTCAACATTATGTCTCAATTATAGAAACTTCACTTGGTTTTAAAGCTAACTGAAACTGATATATCATTAAAACACCATCTACTGAATCCATAATGTAGTATCTTCTGACTGATTAAAGTTAAAGATTACCTTGTCTACAAGTTTCTCTTTCATCGATTATGTTAGGCGGGTTGGAGAACAAATCCCGCTCATTTCTAGAATAAAAGTTGCTTGCAGGCTGTATGGCAGCCCGCTTCACCGAGTCAAACTCATTTCTCAGCTGGTCATACATTTCATCTAATTTTCTCTTCTGCCTGAAATGGAAATAACTTAAGAGTCAACAATTGAGGAGATTTGATTTTAACAAGCTGGAGAAGTGATTGACACTGACCTGGATTTTTCAGCAAATTTTTCCTGAAGTTCCTGATTGTCCTTGGTTAAGCTCTCAATTTCCTGTTGCATCATCTGGCACCTCTTGGCCATCTTTTGGTAAGCAGTATGCGCCTGCTCTACATTTTCATTAAACTTTTCTTGCATCTCCTCAAATTTCTGCCTGTATTGACGTTGCATTCTGTTCATCTTAACCTGCCACTCCAGTTCTTTTTGCCCAATGTAGAACATCACACTTCTATGTGCACTCTTCATCACTAAAATTTCTTAGGGTAAAACAATTGGTCAAATGTACACTAAAATTCTTTAATTTCAGAATATGCACCTCATTTACGTTAGTCAGACCCTCAGGCACTACAGAGTGTTATAACATGTGACATTAATTTCATACTTTTTACACATTGCCTTCTACACAATAGGCATAAAGGATACATATCTGTGGAGACACTCCTGCCATGACCGTCTGCAATGAAAACAATCACAGTACCAGGGAATGATATCCTTCAAATTACATAAAATATCTAAACTGTATATAATATGTACGGGAGAATGCTTACTCACATTGACCCACTCATCATTGGGATTGACATCCACAGGTTTCATGACACTGATAAGAAGTGAAATGCATAAATTAGACAAGAAAAAGTAATCCATGAAGCTAATAATTGACATCCCAAAATTTTATAATGATGACAGAAACATCACATTTTGGCAAAGTAACGTTGACGAAATAATAGTACCACTGCCACCAAATAACCATATCAAGAGGATCTAAATTGACATACATAATCTAGATAAATGATAGAATAGCCAAAACAAATGTATGAACAAATCACTGAGGATGATTAGGGCCATTGGACAACCTTTTTAATTAGTGTTGTATCATGTGAATAAAACAATCATAAGTTCTTACGTGGCTGGAAATAAAATAAGTAACAGATCCCAATAAAATCATTACCTCTTTGAAAGGACTTGATCACAAACAGGGCATGCTCCATCATTGCTTAATATCTTATTGGCATCATCTGTGCCTTTAAACTATGTTAAGGAAACCAGCTATATGTGAATTAACCACTTGAATAACAGAACAAAAGGGAACATCAACCTAATTTGACATGAACTATTTTGATTATTGTTACAAGTGAAGGAACTAAGGACAAAATTTGTTGGCATCTGGATACACAATAGGTGACCACATGTTGTGGAAATGGCCCGCCCTTCTACTTCTCGCCAGCATGCATTGCATCTCATTTCAGCAGTCAGATGCTAATTTCACATGTCCAAGGGTTGGCATACCTGCAAGACAAAACCATGCTTCAGGATTCTACATAGATCACAGATCCAAGAGCTAGCATATATACTAAAGTAGCAGGCATTTGCTAAACAACTATGATAACATTGATGATAATCAATACAGAACTCCTTCAGCTAAAGCAGCCAACTGCTTCCAACTTAAAAATAACTAGCGGAATGCAAAATATTTGGACTGTAAGCTACAAAATAGTTAAACAACAGAACAACTTAAAGTAAAAATTGAAGAATACATCTTAATAAAAAACTGTCGACATTATTTTTTTATTTTAACCCTCCGGTTCCTAGGAGAAAGGGCCTTTGGTAATACGGAATGATTCGAACTTGGTTAAACATTGATGCATCTCACAAGCAGAAAAGGCTGAAATAGTTGAAATCTTAAAAGGCTGAAATTTTTAACAATAATACTAGATCCTTAACTGATGCTGTCTTAACAAATATACAAAACACAGGACTGCCATAGACTACTAGTAATAATATTAAATAGCAGACACAAACTTGAACCGAAACACTACATATAGGATTGTAAAAACATACTAATTCACTGTTTAAAGTTCAGACCCCTAACTTAATGACCTGTAACTGCTTCACTCTCTATTTTTACATACTCTAACCCAACCACAGGTAGACCCTGAGTACTAACACCAGCTCTCACTTTTTCAGTAAACTACTTTGGTATATGTATTTATCAGTACACAACAAAGTAACAAATTTTTATCTTCTGATCAGCACTTCTTATTGCCAACAAAATTTTATGTAACTGATGAGTTAGTTAACTGCAGTTTCACTAAAGAAGATCGAAACTAGAATGGTGAACAAAATAAAAACGCTTCAAAATGCCTGAGCCGCACAACCAAAAGTGAGCGGGGAATAGATCAAACATGTGAAAAACACGACAAACTTACACCCCTCCACTTCTGTATCATCAACAAATCTTTCACTCATTACCACAAATATCACAAAAATGAAAAATATCCGTTGATACACAGCTTTTTCAAAGCTTCAGTGAAAGAATCTTTGACTTATTTTATCTCCCACTCCTGCATGATTTCAGTTTTTATCTTTCTTTTCAAGCAAGTAAATGACTAATAAAAATAATTGATTATGTCAGTTTATAATTGATTTATTAAAATAATTAACCTAACAGTAAAAGCCCTCTCTGCTCACTCATTAATACTATTTGTGTGGTACCAAATAGCAAAGTTTCACAAATAATCTGGGAGCAAAACAGAATTTTATTGACCTAGAGCTAGAGGAAGCATTCCAAAAACAGTCATAGCAATAATCAGAATTTTAAATACATTTAAAATTAGAGAATGGTACTAGTAAGTAACAACAGAAAAATCATCGGTTACATTAATAATCAGAATTTTAAATACATTTAAATTTAACCTAGATAGCAAGCAGAACAAATTTATCGAAACGACATAATTATTGCATATAAATGAAAAAAACAAGAAACAGAAACAGAATCAGAATCGTCACTGAAAATTTACTGAAACGCCACTTGCTTGTTTGATTTCTCGATTCCACAGAACTTCAATTCAATCACCTTGTCCAAACATGAAATCTGAAGTAGCGAGGAAAAAAAGGTAGGGGAATTCAAAATTATAAGGCTAACTCCGAAAATTTTGAAAAAAATAATAACGAACAAGGTTTGAAATATTGAGAATTTTCCTTTCCCTAACATTACAGAAATCTGAGAGAAGATGAAGAGATTGAAGAACACAGCACCTAAAAGAGAGTAGAATGCAGATTGAAGGAACAAGAGAGGCTTGGAATCTGAGAGAGAAATCGGAGGAATTTTTGGCGCGAAAGCTTCTTTCTTTGGCACCTGTCAAATATAAAACCGAAAATGGGCGAAACTGAAAATGAAATCGAGAAAACGAACAAACACACTATGGTCTATGGGCTTAAAAGCCCTCTAAAGGTAGATAGGCCCATCTAGTTTCTCTTGGAGAATTAGTTTTTTGTACCCCCATTTGTGGTTGTACCCCCCAAATAGTTAAAAACCCAAAATGGACCACCCAATTCACCATTCAGTAAAAGGTAAAAAAAAAATTACTCTCAAAATTTCATCCACTCCCAAAATTTCCGGTACGTATTTTTTTCCCCAAAAAATCTGGTAGTTAAAATGTAACTACCGGAAATTTCGTCACCAAATTTCCGGTACGTTATTTGTACTACCGGAAATTTGGGAGCTCTGAAATTTCCGGTAGTTGTGTTTCACCGGAAATTTCAAAAATCCGGTAGTCATTTTGTTTTTTTTTTTTTTTTTTTTTTTTTTTTTTTTTTTTTTTGATTTTTTTTTGATTTTTTTTTTTGTTGACATAGGTATGGAAAAAAGACAACCAGTGTGTATAGATTTGACTGAAGCATTCAGAACCGATCAAATTTTGGAATCACGGGAAGCTGTCATATCATGGGCAAGAGAGGTTGGCCGTCAAAATCGAGTAGCTATTATCATAACTCGATCCGACGTAGAGACCGGAAAGAGAGGAAGGAAATCTAAATTAATTCTTGGTTGTGATAGAGGTGGAAAATATCAGTCAAATAAAAGTGACTCAGGTACTTCAACAAAAAGGTGTGGTTGTCCGTTTAAAATTCGATCGAGACCATTGAAAAATGCTGAGGCTGAGGGATGGATTATTAGTTTAGTGTGTGGACTTCACAACCATGAGTTAGTGGCTACTTTTGAGAATAATGCATTTGTGGGGCGCTTAAATGATGAAGATAAGAATCATGTTGACGAGCTGACAAAGTATCACGTTGCACCGAGGCATATCTTGTCATCTTTGAGGGATCGAGATAAGGAGAATGTGACTAGTATCTCTCAAATTTATAACAGACGAAGCACATACAGAAAGAATTTGAAAGGACCTAGAACTGATATGCAACATCTATTGAAGTTACTTGAAGCTGAGAAGTATGCATGTTGGACTAGGACTCATGGAGACTCCAACGTTGTGAGGGACATGTTTTGGACGCACCCAGATTCCATAACTTCGTTGAACATGTTCCATTTTGTATTGATCATGGATAGCACCTACAAAACCAACAAGTATAGGTTACCATTGTTTGAAATTGTTGGTGTAACTTCAACTGGGTTGACATTCAATGTTGCATTTGCTTATATGGACAGTGAGCGTCAAGAAAACTTCTGTTGGGCATTGGAGAAGTTAGAAGATTTGTTTCTTGCAAACACTCCATTTCCTCAGGTGATTGTCACTGATAGAGAACTTGCTTTGATGAATGCAATTGAAGTTGTATTTCCATCTTCAACAAATTTACTTTGTCAACTTCATATCAACAAAAATGTTGGAGCCAAATGCAAACAATATATATTGAAGAAAGATATGCAGGAACCCATTCTTGAGGTGTGGAAGAAAATTGTTTATTGTTCTGAAGAGAAGGAGTATGAGGAAATGTTGCAAATGTTTGAGCAAGCATGTGTCGATAATATTATTTTCTTTGACTACGTCAAAGACATATGGTTGAATCCTCACAAGGAAAGATTTGTTCAAGCATGGACCAATCGAGTATTGCATCTAGGAAATACTACAACTAATAGGTACGTCATTAAAACTTTATTTTTTTTTTGTTATATTTATACTTTTATATAATTAATTTTGTCTATATATGATTAAACATGTATGATAGAATTTTGTTTTATTTTTATACTTATATATGATTAAATAATATCAAATTTTGTTTATGTTTGAATATTAGGGTTGAGTCTGCTCATTGGTCGTTGAAGAAATTTTTGGAACATAGTAAAGGAGATTTCTGTAAGGCATGGTCTGGTATGCATGACATGTTGAAGTACCAAATTATTAAGATCAAAGGTTCATTTGAGACAAGTAAGGGTCGCAGAGAGCATATACACAACAATCCATTCTATGAGAATTTGAATTGGGTTGTATCCAAGAACGCTTTAGTTGATATTGATCATGAGTACAAGAGAGTCAGGTATGTCGGTAACGACAAAGCTGCATGTTGTTGTACACTTAGAAACACTCATGGATTACCGTGTGCATGTGAGTTGGCACGGTACAAGTTGAAAGGTGTTCCAATTCCATCGGAGTCTATTCATATACAATGGAGGAAATTAACAATGAATACTAATCAAGAGGAAGAACAGTTGGAAAAGGATTCAGAGTTGGACATTACATGTGAGATGAATGTTATTTGGAAAATATGGAAAACACTTAATGTTGTTGGAAGAAGGGCACTGAAGAGCAAGTTGCGTGAAGTTGCATATCCAGAAACAACATCAATGTGTGCCCCACCAGATAAGATCAAAACAAAAGGTGGTGTGAAGAAGAAAAAAGGCAATAAGCCGAATGGATTTGATGTATATCGCGACCCTTCATTTTTTGAGCATGTTGATGCATCCCAACAAGTCTCCCAAGCATCCAAACAAGTCTCCCAATCATCCAAACAAGTCCCTCAGGTTAGAAAATATTTGGACGAGTTTCCTCCTCTAATTCATCCATATATTGTAGACGTAGTTAATGTTAAAGCAGATGGAAATTGTGGATATCGTGCTATTGCTGCTTTACTTGGCCATAATGAAGAATCTTGGAGCATTGTCCGTCGACAGTTGTATATAGAGATTAAGTCCAAACCTGATTTATATCTTGCGTTATTCAAAGAACGTTTGCAAGAAGTGACTGACTCTTTACTTGTATATGAACTGAGAAACCAACCAATGGAAAAGTGGCTGAGCATTCCAGATATGGGTTACGTGATAGCAACAAAATATAATCTCGTTCTTGTGACATTGGCAAAAAGTTTTTGTTTGACTTTTTTCCCATTGACGGGTGAACACAGTGGAGACCTATCACGTGATCGTATTATCAGCATTGGTTTTGTTAATGAAAGTCATTGGGTTCAATTTAAATTGAAAGCAACATGTCCATTACCTCCACTAGCATGGCATTGGAAGGAGCACCGTAGTGATGAGTCTACATCATGGGCTATAACGTATGCAGGACGTCTACAACATTGGGGTTCATTAGATTTAGAGGGTACATCAGATTATATGTCTTTAGCATATGATTGACACTTTTGTAACAAGTTTTATTCAATACATATTATATGTTGTTTTCAATTAGTTAGTTTACATTCACCCTATTCAATACATATTATATGTTGTTTTCAATACTTATTAAATAATAAAATAACACAATTAAGTCTAAATAAATAATAAAATAACACAATAAATAATAAGTCTAAGCAAATAATAAAATAACACAACAAATATAAGTATACACAAATAAGTCTGAACCCTAAACCCTAAACCCTAAACCCGAAATATTACAAATACAACATAAATACTACTGATAACTCCCTCCTCTAGAAATGTATAAAGCCCTCTGTAATAAAGCACGCATGTCATCATCACCCGGTAGTCTATCTAAATCTAAACTCTCCTGTATCAGACCACCGATGTGTTGACACCGTGTATACCACTCCCCACGACTATCACTAGGACCGGCAGCATCAGTAGGACCTCCATCATCAGTATGATCTCCAGCATGACTAGGACCAGCAACATCAGTATGACCTCCAGCATGACTATGAGTAGCATCTGCAGCAACGTGAGGGGTCATCTTAGGATGAGATATCCTATAGTACCACTGGATGTACCCCTCAACAGTCTGGTGTAGATATGTAGCCTGATGCAACACTGCACGAAGGGCTCGAACAGAGTTCCAGTACATACTCCATTCAACATCCACATCACGTACTACAAGCAACGATGGTGTAGGAGGGATATGCTGAGTATACCCGAACTGTCGGATGCACCTCTCTGGTAAATAAGGTACCATAGTGGAACACCAACGAATATGTCCAGTAAACAACGAAACAGACTGAAACCGTATGGTAGAGTCCTCGTCGTAATTTACTGCCCATATAACCTCAGACTCCCTCAAAGCATCCAATTTTGCTCTGTAGTACGACACGCTCCCGGATGTTTGTTTAGGAGTCCACCGATACATCAGTGGCATGAAAGAAATCGGCTCATTCAGATCCCTTTTACAGATATCAGGGAAGTGCTCATATATCCAGGTCTGTAAATAATAAAAACATACAAATAATTAATTAACCATATTATCAAATAACAATATAATAAGTATGAAAAATAATATAATAGTACCTGAAAGAGAGATAAATATCCACCGATCTGCTTCGTTGCCGGTAGAGTACTATCTCTTAGATAGTCATATAACACAACAAGTGCTGCTGGTCCCCAAGCCCATCTGCCACATGTATCAAGATCGTGAAACAGAAACAAATATTTAGCAGATACTAGTGTAAAACTTTTATCTGCTAATATCGTACACCCTACTAAATGTAGTAGGTATGCCCTGGCTGCACAATCGTATCGTCCATCACGCAGCTGTGTAAAAAATACATTTCAACCACTCGAAGCTGTACGATGGACCTCTGTTAGTCTTGGTCTCTGCCACTGCTTCATCAACAGTAACTCCTAGTAATTCAACGGCAGCAGTAATCGTCAGGTCTTCAGTGAAATTAGTTGGAGGAGTGAAGAACTCACCACAACATGGGATGCTGAGTAGACCCCTGACATCGTCCAGAGTGATAGTCATCTCACCAAATGGCAGGTGAAACGAGCTCATCTCTGCGTGCCATCTCTCGGCAAAAGCTGATATTAGATTACCGTCAATCATATTTAGACTACATCGCTGCAGATGACGTAGTCCAGATACGGTAATCCAATTATCAATCTCCGTACAGAAAGAATTTGAAAGGACCTAGAACTGATATGCAACATCTGTTGAAGTTACTTGAAGCTGAGAAGTATGCATGTTGGACTAGGACTCATGGAGACTCCAACGTTGTGAGGGACATGTTTTGGACGCATCCAGATTCCATAACTTTGTTGAACATGTTCCATTTTGTATTGATCATGGATAACACCTACAAAACCAACAAGTATAGGTTACCATTGTTTGAAATTGTTGGTGTAACTTCAACTGGGTTGACATTCAATGTTGCATTTGCTTATATGGACAGTGAGCGTCAAGAAAATTTCTGTTGGGCATTGGAGAAGTTAAAACAGTTGTTTCTTGCAAACACTCCATTTCCTCAGGTGATTGTCACTGATAGAGAACTTGCTTTGATGAATGCAATTGAAGTTGTATTTCCATCTTCAACAAATTTACTTTGTCAACTTCATATCAATAAAAATGTTGGAGCCAAATGCAAACAATATATACTGAAGAAAGATATGCAGGAACCCATTCTTGAGGTGTGGAAGAAAATTGTTTATTGTTCTGAAGAGAAGGAGTATGAGGAAATGTTGCAAATGTTTGAGCAAGCATGTGTCGATAATATTATTTTCTTTGACTACGTCAAAGACACATGGTTGAATCCTCACAAGGAAAGATTTGTTCAAGCATGGACCAATCGAGTATTGCATCTAGGAAATACTACAACTAATAGGTACGTCATTAAAACTTCATTTTATTTGTTATATTTATACTTATATATGATTAATTTTGTTTATATATGATTAAACATGTATGATTTTTTGTTATATTTATATTTATATAAAATTTTGTTTATGTTTGAATATTAGGGTTGAGTCTGCTCATTGGTCGTTGAAGAAATTTTTGGAACATAGTAAAGGAGATTTCTGTAAGGCATGGTCTGGTATGCATGACATGTTGAAGTACCAAATTATTAAGATCAAAGGTTCATTTGAGACAAGTAA
>JBBPBQ010000002.1:34780344-34800400 GCA_037974755.1 Cicer yamashitae | reverse complement strand
TAATTTATAGGGATCAAACATATATTTAACTTTTAATTTTTTTATTTTAACAAACAAATAATTGTTAATTTAATAAATAAAAAATAATACAAATATTTAAAAAAAAAAATTATATTAATAAAATCAAACAAAATGAATTTAATAGAAAAAAAATACATCAATGCGATTGAGTAGATGTGCAAAAACAAATAACATGTTATGTTATTTTAACAACTTCCTCCTATTTTATAGATAAATTAGTAATTTCATTCTATTTCGTTAACAACTCCGTCTTATTTTTCCTTTGGAACTATTAAATAAAATATAATAATAATAAAAATAATAAATTATATTATTAAAATAAAACAAAATACATTAGATTGAAGAAAAAATACATCAAATTTTAGTAGATGTAGTGGTCAACATCACCAGATGATTCATGAAAAAATAGGTTGTAGTTGTTAGCGAAATAGAATTAAGTTGCTAATTTATCTGTAAAATCAGATGGAGTTGTTAAAATAATATGATAAGAGGGAGTTGTTAACTTTGATGTATTTTTTTTTATTAAATGTATTTTTTTTCTATTAAATGTATTTTGTTTGATTTTATTAATATAATTTTGTAATTTTAAATATTTTTTGTTATTTTTTATTTATTAAATTACCAATTATTTATTTGTTAAAATAAAAATTAAAAAAATTAAAAAGTAATGAGACCTGCAGAAAAAAAAAAAAAAATATTCAAGCAGTGGCAGGCACCTAGAGTTTAAGTAAAAAAGAGGATATAGATGAAAAAACCCTTATTATTATTATATTTAAGCTAAATACCACCCGTAGTTCCTTAGCTTAATTTCAGTTAACGATTTAGTCCTTTATCTTTTTTTTTCTTCCCGATTTGGTCCTTTATGTTTTTAAATAATTTCAGTGTTACCCTTTAAGTGGGGTTCCGTTAAGAAAAAGTTAAAAAATCCCTCATCCGTTTTCTTTTCATTTGGGTTTTCTCTCACGTTTCTCTTTATGTTGTTTGGTTTGTCTTCTCATTTCCCTTCTCCTTTTCTCCCTTCACGTTTTCTCCCTTCTCCTCTCCCTTCCCCCATGCATGAAAATCGAATAACGTAATCCAATAATGAAATCATAGAGCACACCATCTGAATCAAGCGTCAAGAAATCGTAAACCCACATTGACAGAAGAAGAAAGGTAATGTGTTTTATTGATTATGATGTTTAGTGATTTCGATTTTTTTAGGGTTTAGGGTTTAGTTGGATCGTTATGGTATTTATTATTTGCATGTGTTTGATTTGTGAATGAGTTGATTATTGCATGTGTTGTTTATTGGGATCTAGGGTTTATGGTCCACACATACATATTCCTTACTCTTTTTCTAAGACTATGGGGTCAGTTTTGTGGTCCCTACCATTTGATTATATTTTTCTATTAATGAGTTTTTTTTTGTCTTTTCAATGTATAAAAAGCAGAATGGATGTCTTTTTTGTTGATATCCACCATGGAGGGTATTTTTTGGATGACACAATGGAAGTGTACAAAGGTGAAGTGTCAAATTGGAAATGTGATGCTGACAGGTGGAGTTTGAGATTTTTGATATTATTAAACAAATGGGGTATCCTAAAGTTATTAGTATTTGGTATGAGGTGTATGGTGAGAAAATGTTTCTGGAAAATGACATTGGAGCAATGGAAATGGTAAATTTTGCCAAGGGTAATGGGAAAGTGAATTTGTATCTTATTCATCCAATATCTCAGCCCGTATTTGTGGATAATGTGCAGACTGAAGCTCAAAAAGATCAAGCTAAACAGGCCCATCAAGAAGCTGCCCAAGTAGGAAATGATACACATGAACCAACCAAAAATGCAACCCAAACAAAAGACAATATTGGCTCTAATAGTGATGATAGTATCGTTAATGTGATTTTTAAAGACTCAGATAATGAATTGCCCATGAATGATGGGTTTGATGAGGTCCAAATAGGTGGCGATGGACTTGAAGGACAAGGAAAGGTAGGTGGTAAGGAAACCGAGTGTGAAGTTGAAATTGAGAAGAGGAATAGTGAAAGTAAGAAAGGGTCTAGTACTAGTAAAAAGAAGAAACAAAGTACTGGTAAGAAAAGAGGGAGACCTAAGAAGATCCGTGTTGAGAAAGAACATATTGTGGATGAAGATGCAGAGGTTAATGTGCCAAGTGATGACTATTTGAATTTGGCTTCAAATAGAAAGAAGCATGTAAAACCAACTGAGAAGGAATTTTGTGATGAAGATTATTTTACGGAGGAATTGGAGAGTGATGAATCACAAGAAAATGCTGATGAAGAGGGCACTAAAGAGAAGTATCATTTATTTGTCATGCCAAAAAAAAATGGAAGATTATAAGTGGGTTTTAGGAAGCCTTTTCACTGGTAAAGAAGAATTTACGGAGGCTATGATAACATATGCCATTCATAATGGGAGGGATTTGAAGTTTATGAAAAATGACAATCTAAGAGTGAGAGTTAAATGCAAGGAAGGTTGTGAGTGGTTTGCCTATTGTGCAAAGTTGCCTGATGAAGATACATGGCAACTTAGGAAACTAGTTGACACACATTCATGTAATAGAGAGTATAAGGTCAAATTTATGAGATCAAGTTGGCTCGGAAGAAGATTGTACTCAACAGTGAAGGAGAACCCGAACATAAAAATTACAGATATTTCTAACAAGGTTCATCAAAAGTGGAATGCTGGAGTGAGTAAGATGAAGGCATTCAGGGCACGTAGGGTTGCAATTGATATGGTTGATGGATCATTCAGAGGGCAATATCTAAGATTGTATGATTACTGTCATGAGTTATTACATATTAATAAGATTGTTCTGTTCTACCTCAAATAAAGAAAAAGTTAGAAAAGGAACAAGAATTATCAAGAATATGGATGTGTAGGTAATATTGTGGTTCTGTTTTTTAATTCTTCTTATGCTATGATTGTTTTTTAATTCTTGTCAATTATGTCATGTGTTAATTTTGGTTGTATGTTTGTTCTTATTGAACAAGGTATGCTGGTGAAAACATATTCGGAGTTAGTAACATCACCCACACAGGAGACAAGTTTATGGTATCACTGGAAAATAAAGAATGTTCATGCAGGAAGTGGATGCTTACTAGAATTCCCTGCTGCCATGTAGTTTGTTGCTGCAATTTCCTCAAACAAGATCCATAAGAATTGATTCTAGCATATTATAGGCGAGAGACATATGCGGCTTGTTACCAACCTGTTATTTACCCAACAAATGGACAGAATCTATGGCCTCAAACTCCATATTCTGATGTGTTACCACCACCATCAAGAAGGCTTCCAGGAAAGCCCAAAAGGTCAAGGAACAAAGATGGCAATGAAGAAAATAAGGACTCAACAATGATTAGTAGGAAAGGGATGCAAAATAAGTGCACCAAGGGTAAACAAACTGGTCATAACAAGGCATTATGTCCAAGCCAAACCCAAGAAAGCCAGACTCAAACTGAAGCTGCCCAAGCCCAAACTCAACCTGACCTGACCCAAACTGAAACTACCCAAGCCCAAACACAACCTATCAAACCCAGAGGAAGTCCGAAGAAAAACCAACCCACACAAGCCCAATCTCAACCTCTCAAACTCAGAGGGAGACCCAAGAAAAACCCACCCACACAAGCCCAATCTCAACCTGACCAGGCCAAATCACAATCTGTCAAACTCAAAGGAAGACCCAAGAATGCACAAGCTGAGTCCCATCCTTCATAAGCTCAGTTCCAACTTGCATAAGCTCAGTTCCAACTTGCACAAGCTCAGTCCCAACCCACACAAGCTCAGTTCCAGCCTGCACAAGCTCAGTTGTTGGAACCAAGTTGGTTTTATATATAGAGTTTTGATGTTAACAAAAGTATTTTATGAGAACAATATATTTGACTTCAAAGAGTATGAAAGAAGATTCATGTTTTTGAAGAAAATCTAAAATAAGATTTGATTCAAATTTATAATTGAAGAAAATCTTAAATAAGATTTGATTCAAATTTATAATTGATGAAAATCTAAAATAAGATTTGATTCAAATTTATAATTGAAGAAAATCTTTGACCAAGTTGAAAAGAAAATATGGTCAAGATTTGAAGAATATTTGAAGAAGATTTGATTAATATTTGAAGAATATTTGAAGAAGATTTGAAGAATATTTGAAGAAGATTTGATTAAGATTTGAAGAATATTTGAAGAAGATTTAGTGAAGATTTGATCAACATTTAATGAAGAGTTGAAGAATATTTGATCAACATTTAATGAAGATGTGGCACAACAGAAAGAAGAAATTTCCCCAAAGATATTCTAAGCAATCCAACAAAGGAAATGATGATAAAAGCATCATCTGCTATGGATGCAATGAACCTGGACATATCAAGTCAGAATGTCCAAATATGGAGAAAGGAAAAAGGAAAGATTCCAGACCCAAGAAGAAGAGTATGATAGCTACATGGGATATATCTGAGGAATCCTCTGACGATGAACAAGAAGATCTTGGTATGATGGCTCATACCAACTCTACCTCTGGATCCAACACAGATTCTAACTCTGAAGGTGAATCAACAGATGAAGAAAGTGAGGTATTTTTTGAATTTACTCGATCTGATTTAATTACTGCTATAAATGATTTTTTAAATATTAATCACAAATTGTCTTTAAAACTAAAAACACTTAGGAAAGAAAATACAAATCTAATTGAAAATGTCAATGTTTTAAAGAATGAAAGTACTGAATTTAAAACAGAAAATACAAATCTGAAAACTGATATTACTGAACCTAAAATAAAGAATTCAAATCTGAAAACTGATATTACTGAACTTAAGACAGATAATGCAACTCTGAAAACTGATATTATTGAACTTAAACCAGAAAATGCAAATCAGAAAACTGATAAGCATAAAGAAGTATTTCAAGTTTTCATTGATAATGGTATGGAAAGAAGCAAGTATGCATCTATGATTTATGGGGTTAGTAGGAATGGTAAAAGAGGAATAGGACTTCAAGAAAAAGTAATTGAATCAAAGTTTATTCCCTCTGATGATTTATGTATTATTTGCTATAAGAAAGGTCACAATAAAATATCTTGTCCTATGCTAACCACATGGAAAGACAAGAAATCTTTAAGATCTAACAAACCAGGACCCAACCAAATTTGGGTACCAAAAGATAAAATTGTTTATGTTGCAGATGTTCTAAGCAATCAAATTTAAACACCAGTCATGGTGCCTGGTCAATGGATGCTTGCAATATATGAAGGCAAAAAGGTCTATGTTCCAAGACTTAACAAACAGAAGCCAACTGACTCTGGTGGAAGAAGGATTGGTCAACACAATACATATGAGAACCAGAACCAAATGATGAACCAGAAATATCAGAGAAATCACACATATCAACAAAATCAAAACTGGCAGATAAATCACACATATCAACAGAAGAATCAGAATTACCATCAGAGAAACCTGATACATCAACAGAAACAGAAGTGGCAGATTAAAAGTCAGAATCAGGAGACTTCTTTGAACACTCCAATCAAATTCATGAAGACTACAAACCTGGATGGGAATTCAAATCCCTTCATCCAGACTATCTAATCAGAGAATATACAAACTCAAAATCTGAAAACTAGAAAAGGAGAACTAAGAGAGTTTTCATAGTGAAACTGAAATTGTTAACAT
Organism: Cicer yamashitae; assembly: GCA_037974755.1. Classification (NCBI taxonomy): domain Eukaryota; kingdom Viridiplantae; phylum Streptophyta; class Magnoliopsida; order Fabales; family Fabaceae; genus Cicer; species Cicer yamashitae. The sequence goes on along the minus strand of JBBPBQ010000002.1, from coordinate 34,794,714 downwards.
ATAGGTGATATCTTTCTTTAAATTTAATTATTGTCTGATATTATGTTTACTATGATAACAAGAAGCTTGATCATAAAAATCAAAGCTAGATAAGTATTTTGCAGGTTCTCAGGAATTTAAGAGGAATGATGTTTGGGATCTAGTACATAGACCAAAGTAGAACATTATTGGAACCAAGTGGGTTTTCAGAAACCAGTGAAGTGGTCAGAAACAAGGCAAAACTTGTCACACAAGGCTACAGTCAGAAAAAGGGAATTGATTACACTGAGAGATTTGCTCCAGTGGCCAGGTTAGAAGCTATTCGTATCCTACTTTCTTTTGCTGCAAATAATAACATTACATTATTTCAAATGGATGTTAAAAGTGCTTTTCTAAATGGTTATATAAGTGAAGAAGTGTATGTTAAACAACCCCTAGGTTTTGAAAGTTCTGAATTTCCAAATCATGTTTTTAAACTTAGGAAATCCTTGTATGGTCTAAAACAAGCACCTAGGGCGTGGTATGATAGACTTAGTAACTTCTTGCTTAAAAATAACTTTGAAAGAGGACAAGTAGATAATACACTTTTTAGAAAATCAATAGGAGATAACATTCTTATTATTCAAATTTATGTTGATGACATTATTTTTGGATCTACTAATGGCACTCTTTGTCAAGAATTTTCTAAATTGATGCAGCTTGAATTTTAAATGAGTATGATAGGAGAACTTAAGTTCTTCTTAGCGATACAAATTCAGCAAAGTCAAAAAGGTATATACATTCATCAAACCAAATATACAAAAGAGCTTCTTAGGAAGTTTAAAATGAGTGATTGCAAACCTATGGCTACACCAATGCACCCTACTTGGTCACTTGAAAAAGATGATTCAGGCGAAAAAGTTGACCAAAAAAAAAAATCTATAGAGGAATGATAGGATCCCTACTTTACCTTACCGCTTCCAGACCTGACATCATGTTTAGTGTATGTGTATGTGCAAGATTTCAAGCTGACCCTAGGGAATCACATTTAACTGCTGTTAAGAGAATCCTTAGATACCTAAAAGGCACTACCAACCTTACCTTGTTCTACAATAAATCTCATAAGTACAAACTTAATGGATACTGTGATTCTGATTATGTTGGAGATAATTTTGAGAGAATGAGCACCAGTGGCAACTGCACATTTTTAGGTGACAACTTAATATCTTGGTCAAGTAAGAGACAAAACACCATTGCAATGTCAACATCAGAGGCTAAGTACATTTCAGCAGCTGGCTGCAGTTCTCAGCTACTTTGGATGAAACATCAACTTGAAGACTACAACATCCTAGAATCCAACATTCCCATCTATTGCGATAACACTTCTGCCATTTGTCTAGCCAAAAAAACTATCTTACATTCTAGAGCTAAACACATAGAGATCAAACACCACTTCATTAGGGACTTTGTTCAAAAAGGGGTACTAAACATTCAATTTATAGACACTGAACAACATTCAATTTACATTCATACCTGACTGATGTTGTGATCACTTCAAAGTAGTTTAGTTTTACAATAGTTATTATATTTTCTTATATTATGTTATATTTATTTTATTCAAAAATAAAAAAGAGAAAAAAAACGAAAAAAAAGAGAGAAAAAAACGAAAAAAAAAGAAAAAAAAAAGGAAAGAGGCAAAGTTTCACATTCAAGTCTTTTTGTCTGATGACAAAAGGGGGAGAAAGATGTTTTATAAAGTGGAGAGAAAATGATACTAAGACTTAGGGGGAGCCTTAAGTTAGGGGGAGTTAAAGAAATATAAAGAAAAGTTGTTATAAAAAATACAAGTTTTGTCATCATCAAAAAGGGGGAGATTGTTGTAACCAAGTTGGTTTTATATATAGAGTTTTGATGTTAACAAAAGTATTTTATGAGAACAATATATTTGACTTCAAAGAGTATGAAAGAAGATTCATGTTTTTGAAGAAAATCTAAAATAAGATTTGATTCAAATTTATAATTGAAGAAAATCTTTGACCAAGTTGAAAAGAAAATATGGTCAAGATTTGAAGAATATTTGAAGAATATTTGAAGAAGATTTGAAGAATATTTGAAGAAGATTTGAAAAATATTTGAAGAAGACTTGAAGAAGATTTGATTAAGATTTGAAGAATATTTGAAGAAGATTTAGTGAAGATTTGATCAACATTTAATGAAGATTTGAAGAATATTTGATCAACATTTAATGAAGATTTGAAGAATATTTGATCAACATTTTAATGAAGATTTGAAGAATATTTGATCAACATTTTAATGAAGATTTGAAGAATATTTGATCAACATTTAATGAAGACTTGAAGAATATTTGATATGAAGAATTTACAAAGTCAATCTACACAAAATTGGAACAGAATCATTCTGAAGAATTTACAAAGTCAATCTACACAAAATAGGAACATAATCAATTTGAAGAATTTACAAACTCAATCTAAACAAGATACAATTCAGAATTAAATAAGGACTAAAATGAAGCCCAAATTTTCACTATAAATAGACACTCAAGGCTGAAGGAGAAAAGCATCAAAAAGTAGAAAAGAGTATAAGAACTCAAGCTCAAGATTCCAAATTCATCTTAGAGTTCAAAGAGAGAAACACTTGTTCGAATGAGAAATATTTTCTGAGTGTTCTTTTCTTAAAGTGTGAGAGTTATTGTTATTATCAGCTTTGTTAGAAGCAACTACTCAAGTTTCAATCTCTTGTATCCAACCCGATAGTGGTTTAGTTCCTTCTTCAATCTGGGGTCATCAGGTTGTTAGGAGAAGACTTGGCTTGTAGGGTCAAGGTGGTTAGTTCCTCAAAAGTCTGGGGTTGTCAGGCTGTTTGGGAAGACTGGCTTGGAGGGTCAGGTGCTTTGTAATTCAAGGTTTTTGAATTAGTGGATTAAAGCCTTCTGAATGAGGGGACTGGATGTAGCCAAGTTAGTGGTGAACCAGGATAATTCTACGCGTCAAATTATATATGCTTTCATTGCTTGCTGCCTCTAAATCTGATTGCTTCTACTCCAAGTAAGTCACCAAAACCAAACTAATTTTTAATTATTTATAAATTATCAAATTTGTGCAAACACAATTCAACCCCCCTTTCTCGTGTTCGCACCTTCAAGTTCCAGCTGCACAAGCTCAGTCCCAGCCTGTACAAGCTCAGTCCCAGAATGGACAAGCTCAGTAAAGAACTTTTAGGCCAAAGTTCAAAACATAGAGGATATAATATTAAGAACTGTCACATGGAGGAACTGTCACTTTTTGATATGTCATTCTGTTTATGTATTTTTCATTCTGTTTATTAGGAACAAGTCAACATGGAGGATATAATATTAGGAACTTTTAGGCCAAACACTTTTTGTTAGTCAAGCAATTTCTATTAGTTTATGATAATTGTATGCCATTTGCTGTCTTTTGTACTACCTGAAACATGTTTACTTTGTGTTGAATGGAATGGAGCACGTTTGTGAAATGAATTATGTGCATGAATGAATTATGAATGAAGCAGGAACAACATTAAGCAATTATCATAATTTTGTTCTTGAATAGAGGTGCTATTTTGATTATGAATGAATCAGGAACAGGGGTGTTATTCTGATTATAAATGAATTAAGCAACAATGAATTATGAGTTATGAATTAAGCAAGAATGAATTGCAGGAACAACAAGCGAATCAGGAACAGTTTTTGAATGAATCAGGAATAAGGGTGTTATTTTGATTATAAATGAATTATGAATTAACCAAAAATAAATTCTGAGTTATGAATGAAGCAAGAATGAATTCTGCAGGAAAAACAAGCGGATCAGAAACAATTTTTGAATGAATCGGGAATAGGGGTGTTATTCTGATTATAAATGAATTATGAATTAAGAAACAATGAATTCTGAGTTATGAATGAAGCAAGAATGAATTCTGTAGGAACAACAAGCGGATCAGGAAACAGTTTTCAAATGAATCAGGAACAGGGGTGTTATTTTGATTATAAATGAATTATGAATTAAGCAACAATGAATTATGAGTTATGAATGAAGCAAGAATGAATTTCGCAGGAACAACAAGCGAATCAGGAATAGTTTTTGAATGAATCGGGAACATGGGTGTTATTCTGATTATAAATGAATTATGAATTTGTTAAGACAAAATCTCTAATTAATTGTTTTGATGATAATTAAACAAAATGTTAATTAAGAATTATAATTATGATTCTAAGTGTTTTGGTATTTAACTTGTGTATTTGAGTGTGTTAAACAAGATAGGTACCAAGCAATTCAAATCAAATATCATTAAAATCAAAGCAAGCAAAAACAGCAGAGCAAAGATCAATCCTGCCAGACTTCTGCAAAATGAAGATTGATCTTCAGAATCAAGAATGATCAATCCTGCTAGACTTCTGCAAAACAAAGATTGATCTTCACTTCCATCAGAATCAAGAATGATCAGTCATGAGCAGAAGATTGCATTCTAGAAGTTTTGTCAATCTTATCTCTTTATCAAGAATAAGTTGGGAAAAGCCTAAAACAGAATCAGCCCAGAATTGAAAGAATCAAAGACAAGCCTCATGAAAGAATATAAGAAGCAAGATCATTCTTCATTATGTACAAATGCAAGTACAAGCACAAGCTGCAAAAGTACATCACAGTTGTACTATCAAATCAAGACTGCACACTGACTCAAAAGCAAGCAGGCAACCTGAAAAAAGGTACTGGATCGAGTACAAGTCAGATCACACTTAACTAATCTGAGGATCGATCCTGGACTGCAAGAACGCTCCTGGATTCAGCTTCTTCACTCTTGCTTTTGGCCTGCTTCAGTTCACTTACTGTCCTATGACAGCTGGCTTCATTTCAACGGCTATGTGAGCTGTCCCAACCTCCATTGGAGCTTATAAATACAACATCAAGATGAAGAACAAAACACAACTCAAAGTGCCAAGCAAAGCATCAATCTTACATTCATATTCGAGCTCTCTCAAATATCATTCTTTAGCTTGCAAATCTTTTTCTTTGTGTTGTGTTGTAATCAGTAACAATCTAGTTTTAATTTTTAGAATCTATTTCTCAAACAAGAGTTGAGCAATATTCAGATTCTAAACATCTTCATCATCATTACTTTGTAACTCAAAGCTAGTGTATCATCATAGCTTGAGAAGTGTGTAGAAATCCTTTTATGTTGTAAAAGGTAATTTGTGAAATCCTTACTGGAATAGGCTAAGGTAAATCTGGAAATCCTTTCTAAGGTAGAAAGGTGGAAGTTGTGTAAAGATCAAGATTGATCTACGAAAGTTGTGTAACAACCAAGAACAATCTTGCCTTTGAGCACTTAGTGGAAAATCTCACATTTGTGAGGACTCGACGTAGCCCAAGTTGGGTGAACCAGGATATATGCTTGAGTAATCTCTCTATCTCTATCCTTACTTACTACATGCTTTACAATTAGTTTTTTCATTGATAAAATCAATATTGCTGTTTTTTCACTAACCAAGATTGTTCTTCGTATTACCAAGATCAATCTTGAGTAAATTGTTTAGTTTTAAACAGGAAATTTTTAAAAAGGGCAATTATAATTCAAACCCCCTTTCTTATAATTGATATTGTTGCTTCAATTGGCATCAGAGCCAGTCTCTAAAACATTAAAACACTCAAAAAGTGTTAGAGCAAAAGATTCAGGAAGACAATGTCAAAAGCTAAATATATTGCTGAAGGAGGGTCTTCAAACAGACCACCATACTTTGATGGATCAGATTATTACTTCTAGAAAGGCAAAATGCAATTGTTCCTAAAGTCACAAGACACTGGTATGTGGAGAATCATCACAGATGGAGACTTCATACCAAGAGTAGATCAAAACGACCCAACATCGGCTGAAAAGAAAGAAGCCGAATGGACAGCAGATGAAAAATCTAAGGTACTCCTAAACTCAAAAGCTCAATTATTTTTATCATGTGCTTTAAGCAGGGAAGAAAGTGAAAGAGTAGATGAATGCGATACGGCCAAAAACGTTTGGGACACATTGCAAACTCATTATGAAGGAACAAGTCACGTTAAGGAAACAAGAATCGATATTGGTATTCGAAAATTTGAATTGTTTGAAATGAATGATGGAGAAACAATTGATGAAATGTATTCAAGATTCACAACCATAGTGAATGAAATGCGTTCACTTGGCAAAGCTTATTCAGTACAAGACAGGGTACGAAAAATCATGAGATGTCTTCCAATCATGTGGAGACCAATGGTGACAGCCATAAGCCAAGCAAAGAATCTTGAAGTTCTGGGACTGGAAGAACTGATTGGTACACTAAGGGCGCATGAGGTTATGTTGCTGGAAGATAAACCAATAAAGAAAGGCAAGGTAATAGCCTTGAAAGCATATTAGAACTTACCAAGTGTTCAACAAACAATTGAGAAAAGTGATTCAGAAGATGGTAAAGAAGATGCTGATGAATAGATTGATCTTCTCACAAGAAAGATACAAAGAATGATGAGGAGAAGAGATCAGATCAAAAAAGGATCCCCAGACAAAAAGGATTTCAAAACTGAAATAGATAAAAATAAAATCACTTGCTTTGGATGCAACAAGCAAGGACATTACAAAACTGAATGTCCATTAAACAAGAAGGTGCCAAAGAAATTCCCTTTCAAGAAAAAATCAATGATGGCAACTTGGGATGATTCTGATGAATCAGATATGGAAGAACCAGAAGAAGCAAACCTATGTTTAATGGCCAACAATGAAGATACTGAGGTAACAGATTCTGAACCATGTCTTGTATGCAGACAAATGGAAATCGAATTTGATAATTTGCTAAATGATTCAAACTTTCTCATCCAAAAATGTAGTTCCTTTAAAGAAAAATTTGATAAAGAAAAAGAAGAAAAAGAGAAAGTACAAGTTATGAATGATCTTGAGCTGGAAAAGAAAGATGAGGATGAGGAAGATCAATCTGGGCCAACGCAGAAGATTGATCTTCAGGAAAACGAGATTGATAAACAATCTCCATTTCAAACTCCTCCCAAAAGCTGGAGACTTGTAGATGATCATCTTCCAAATCAAATACTTGGGGATACAGCTGATGGCATTAGGACTAGGAGATCATTCAAAGACGATGCAAACAACAACATGGCAATGATTTCTCAAGTTGAGCCAAAATCAATCAAAGAAGCAATAATGGATCAATCTTGGATTGATGCGATGAAAGAAGAACTTCTTCAGTTTGAGAAGAACGAAGTCTGGACTCTTGTCCATGATCCACAAGATCAATCCATCATTGGAACACGATGGGTATTCAGAAACAAGCTTGATGAAGAAGGAAAAGTGGTAAGAAACAAAGCAAGGTTGGTTGCTCAAGGTTATAATCAACAAGAAGGAATAGATTATGATGAAACCTATGCTCCAGTTGCAAGGTTAGAGGCCATTCGAATCCTTCTTGCATATGCATCACATAAAAACATCAAACTTTTTCAAATGGATGTTAAAAGTGCATTTTTAAATGGTTTTTTAAATGAACAAGTTTATGTTCGTCAACCTCCAGGTTTTGAGGATCAAAAGAAACCAAATCATGTTTTTAAACTCACAAAAGCCTTGTATGGTTTAAAACAAGCTCCTAGAGCTTGGTATGAAAGATTAAGTTCATTCTTGATCAAAAATAATTTTTCCCGTGGAAACATTGACACAACACTTTTTAAGAAAACATGTAAAAATGATTTACTAATTGTTCAAGTGTATGTTGATGATATTATTTTTGGATCAACAAATGAAAAAATGTGTGAGGATTTTTCAAATCTCATGCAAAGTGAATTTGAAATGAGCATGATGGGTGAGTTGAGATATTTTCTTGGTTTACAAATAAAACAATATACAAATGGCATTTTTATTTGTCAAGAAAAATACGTCAAAGATCTTTTAAAGAAATATAAAATGAATGAAGCAAAGATCATGACAACTCCCATGCATCCATCATCCTCATTAGATAAAGATGAAAAAGGACAATCAATTTCTGAAAAAGAATATCAAGGAATGATTGGCTCTTTTACTTTATCTAACTGCAAGTAGGCCTGACATTGTTTTTGCAGTAGGCTTATGTGCTAGGTTTCAATCATCAGCTAAAGAGTCTCATTTAACTGCAGTTAAAAGAATATTTCGTTATCTAGTAGGTACTACTGATCTTGGCCTTTGGTACGGCAAAGGTTCTCACTATGATTTTGTAGCTTACTGTGATGCCGACTATGCTGGTGACAAGATAGAAAGAAAGAGCACAAGTGGTGCGTGTCAATTCCTAGGAGAAGCATTAATCAGCTGGTCATGTAGGAAGCAAAACACGATTGCTCTATCAACAACTGAAGCCGAATATGTCTCAGCAGCAAACTGTTGCTCTCAAGTATTATGGATCAAAAATCAACTTGAAGACTATTCAGTAAGGTACTCTCATATCCCAATATACTGTGATAATACCAGTGCCATTAATCTCTCAAAAAACCCTATTCAACATTCAAGGTCAAAACATATTGAGATTAAGCACCATTTCATTAGGGATCATGTTAGTAAAAAGGAGGTTGAATTAATTTTTGTAGATACAAAAAATCAATTGGCTGACGTTTTTACTAAGCCTCTTGTTGAAGATAGCTTCAATTCAATCAAAGAACGACTAAAAATCGTTAAAAGTCCTGGACAAAATTAAAAAATTTAAAACAGGAACATTCTGGTCATAACGAAGATTGATCTTCGTTTTTCCTTGCTGAGTCTTAAAACTCAAGAACGATCTTCGTTCTTCATCATTACTACTTTTCTCTCTCATCTGAAAAGTTTGCCTCCTTTTTGAAAAAGGTAACGGCTCCAAACACACGCCCACCTTTTTCCTCCTTCCCAATGTAACTGCTCCTTCCCATTCAATCAACACGCGTGGCATCTTTTTTCTCAACTGCAACAGATCAAAAGTTTTTTTTTTTCTTTCTTACAAAACAACAAAACCAATCTTTTTATCTGATCATTAAAATTCCCTCTTCGTGTTCATCGACAAATTCAAAGCTTTTCTCTTTCTCTTCAACCCACAAATGGCACGCACAAAAACCACCGCTCACAAACGCCCTACTTCATCTCCAACTCCTTCCCCATCACCATCTCCTTCCCCATTACCAAAAGTCTTCAACAACATAAGTCAAAACTGTATCCTCCTTCACTGTGGCAGTCACGAGTTTGTATCTGATAATGATACTCTTATCATTTATCACCTTCTCCATGGAAAAAAGCTCAACCTTCCTTATTTAATCATCCAACATATGATTGCTGCTGCTCAAAAGGATTATAAAAGGAACACTACCCCTTACGGCATGGTTCTTTCAAAAATCTTCCGTCATTTTCAAATACCACTATCCAGTGAATCATCCAAAACTAAGATCTCAAGATTCACATCCAAGAACATCTCACACATGAAACAAATGCCGTCTCAATCTATTTCAGTTCCACCAGCCAAAAGAAAAAGAAGTGAAAAAATTCCAATTAATCTGGACTCTCCTGCCCCTCAAGATCGATCTTCCCCTTCACCAAATCCTGAAGAACGATCTTTGTTTCTGGAAGCTCCTCCAAATGTGAATTCACCAGCTTCTCCAAATCCACCTATCTTCCAAGGAAGCCTCTGCCCTACTCTTCAAATTCAACAAACTTCCATCATGTCTCCTATTTTTGTTTCCCCTAAAAAAACAACTACATCATCCATTTTTGGAATAAGTCAATTCTTGACTTTTCCTGATGACAGTACTGGCCCTGCCATTCCACCTTCTTCCGCTCCATCATCTGTACTACACATCAGCACAAATTTTGCTTCACTGTCTACCTTCTGCACATCTGCTGCTCCATCACACAACACTCCTATTGATGCTCAACCACGTCCTTCAAAGAGGACAAAACTGGAAAAAGATTCGTCCAAGGCTTGCAGGGATATCCCAAAAATCTTTGCTGCTCTCCAATCCATTGCTGCCAGGCAAGCACATCATGACAAAGTACAAGCTATATCAAGGGATTGGATGACCACTTAACTTGCTCCCAAACTAGGAGTTGATCCACCTATGCAGAATCTTGCTCCAGTGTTTCCAGAGATACCTCAGCCCTCCTTGTCTCCTTCATCAGAAGGGTCTTCACCCTCTTTAACACTTTAATTCTCTGTTTTCATTGTACTCTCCTATTCCTTTTTTCTATGACAAAGGGTGAGATGTAACTTTAGATTTTAATGTCTGAATTGTAGTCTTCATATCATGCTGAATTGTAGTTCTCATATCATGCTGCTTGTGTTTTTTTGGTTTGAACCATCTTTGTAATGATCTTCTTTTTGATATTAATGAAATCATTATTTGGTTCATTTTTGTAGCACATATTGAGGGGGAGTCTTTTATTAAAAAACTCTCTGAATTATTATTTAAAATCAAAATTAAAAATCTAAATTAACTTGTTTGTCATCATCAAAAAGGGGGAGATTGTTAAGGCAAAATCTCTAATTAATTGTTTTGATGATAATTAAACAAAATGTTAATTAAGAATTATAATTGTGATTCTAAGTGTTTTGGTATTTAACTTGTGTATTTGAGTGTGTTAAACAAGATAGGTACCAAGCAATTCAAATCAAATATCATTAAAATCAAAGCAACCAAAAACAGCAGAGCAAAGATCAATCCTGCCAGACTTTTGCAAAACGAAGATTGATCTTCACAATCAAGAATGATCAATCCTGCCAGACTTCTGCAAAACAAAGATTGATCTTCACTTCCATCAGAATCAAGAATGATCAATCATGAGCAGAAGATTGCATTCTAGAAGTTTTGTCAATCTTATCTCTTTATCAAGAATAAGCTGGGAAAAGCCTAAAACAGAATCAGCCCAGAATTGAAAGAATCAAAGACAAGCCTCATGAAAGAATATAAGAAGCAAGATCATTCTTCATTATGTACAAATGTAAGTACAAGCACAAGCTGTAAAAGTACATCACAGTTGTACTATCAAATCAAGACTGCACACTGACTCAAAAGCAAGCAAGCAAGCTTAGAAAAGGTACTGGATCGATTACAAGTCAGATCACACTTAACTAATCTGAGGATCGATCCTGGACTGCAAGAACGCTCCTGGATTCAGCTTCTTCACTCTTGCTTTTGGCCTGCTTCAGTTCACTTACTGTCCTATAAAAGCTGGCTTCATTTCAACGGCTATGTGAGCTGTCCCAACCTCCATTGGAGCTTATAAATACAGCATCAAGATGAAGAACAAAACACAACTCAAAGTGCTAAGCAAAGCATCAATCTTACATTCATATTCGAGCTCTCTCAAATATCATTCTTTAGCTTGCAAATCTTTTTCTTTGTGTTGTGTTGCAATCAGTAACAATCTAGTCTTAAGTTTTAGAATCTATTTCTCAAACAAGAGTTGATCAATATTCAGATTCTAAACATCTCCATCATCATTACTTTGTAACTCAAAGCTAGTGTATCATCATAGCTTGAGAAGTGTGTAGAAATCCTTTTATGTTGTAAAAGGTAATTTGTGAAATCCTTACTGGAATAGGCTAAGGTAAATCTGGAAATCCTTTCTAAGGTAGAAAGGTGGAAATTGTGTAAAGATCAAGATTGATCTACGAAAGTTGTGTAACAACCAAGAACAATCTTGCCTTTGAGCACTTAGTGGAAAATCTCACATTTGTGAGGACTAGACGTAGCCCAAGTTGGGTGAACTAGGATATATGCTTGAGTATTCTCTCTATCTCTATCCTTACTTACTACATGCTTTACAATTAGTTTTTTCATTGATAAAATCAATATTGCTGTTTTTTCACTAACCAAGATTGTTCTTCTTATTACCAAGATCAATCTTGAGTAAATTGTTTAGTTTTAAACAGGAAATTTTTAAAAGGGGCAATTATAATTCAAACCCCCCTTTCTTATAATTGATATTGTTGCTTCAGAATTAACCAAAAATAAATTCTGACTTATGAATGAAGCAAGAATGAATTCTACAGGAACCGCAAGCGGATCAAGAATATTTTTTGAATGAATCAGGAACAGGGGTGTTATTCTAATTATAAATGAATTATGAATTAAGCAACAATGAATTCTGAGTTATGAATGAAGCAAGAATGAATTCTGCAGGAACAACAAGCGGATCAGGAAACTGTTTTTGAATGAATCAGGAACACGGGTGTTATTCTGATTAAAAATGAATTGCGAATTAAGCAACAATGAATTATGAGTTATGAATGAAGTAAGAATGAATTCTGCAGGAATAGTAAGCAGATTAGGAACAGTTTTTGAATGAATCGGGAACAACATTCTTTATGAATGAATTATGCATTCTGATTTTCTTTATGAATGAATTCTGCATTCTGATTTATACAAATTGATCCTTATTTTTTTTCATCAATTTAAATGAATGAATTAATAATACAATTGCAGACAAATCAAACATTAAATTGACAGTAATAATTAAAGAAAGAACAACCAAAACAATTGGAGCCACAATTGATGCAAAAGCAAAATACACTAATATGTTTCAAATGTCATACAACAAACTCAATCATTACTACATACTTACAACAAATCTACTACATCAACATCAAGAAATTTACATCAACTACAGTAAGCTCATTTCAGAGCTAAGATCAACAATGAAACAATACATGTTACACCAAACAAAACGCATAAAAATTGCAGCAACTTCATCTTAATAATGATTGACTTGTGATCTCCATGCATCTTAAAAATGACATTCCTAAGAGTCATAATCTCCAACTCCTTTTGAGGGCACTCTAAACATTGTGTATGTATCTGTTGTTGATTTCTCTGTTGTGCTTGAAGCCTATAGTCCGAATCCCAAATAAAGTAATTGCATCTACATTCAATGTCATAAATCTACAATTGATGAACAAAGACAACATCAATAACAAATTTTTCAACAACAATCGAATAATTTTTTTTTCATCTGAACCAAAAACAATAAATCTAATAATCCTAATATGAGAAAACCAATCTGAAAACCAAAATCCCGAATACCAATCTAACAACCTCAAATAAAATAATCTAAAACCATAAAGGTATTGATGCTTAGCACAAAATTCCTACAACCCCAAAATTTTCTTCCTTTGTTCTGAGTTCTTTTATTGTTTAGCTATCTTTGGATGATCTTAGTTATTACCTGTACCATCCGACCCGCAGTCCGTGCGGCCCATGACTTGCCAAGCCCGTAGGATAAAAAGGACTGAATCGGCTCTTTGTTCATCACTTGCGGTTTGGGCCGAATCGGGATTTTGGGCTCAAACCCACCCGTAGCTATGAGAATAGTCCAACATATTATTACAAATATCTACGTGAATGAAAATGTTAATTTAAATAATAATAATAAGGCCAATTATACTTGATGGGATTGAGAGGAAGAGGGAGAAGGGGGTTTGGAAAGGGAATAGGACAGAGTTTGAGGTTCGAACCATTCTTTAGTTGGTGAAGAGAATGGTTGTGTTGTGAGGCAAATCGAAGAGGAGCATGAAGCAATGAAGACTTTCTGGGTGGATGTGGGACGATGAGTTTAGATGAAGGTTAGAGTCTAAAAATTTATGGGTTTGGAGGAAGATAATGGTGGTAGAGTTGATGAATGGAAACGAAAAGGAATTGAAGATGAATATTTGTTTCTTTTCATTTTTATATATTATTTTTTGTGTTTTATTGAATTATTTTATAAAAAATGTTGACTTATATGACAGATTATTAAAATTTGCTAATTTTTAGTGGATAAATCGTACGAATGACCAAAAGTAGAAGCTCCTCAAATTATACAGATATAATATAAAAAACAAAATTGCTACCATCACCCCCTAAATTACTACCCACACCCCTTTTATTTAAAAAAAAAAGAAAATTCCAATTTTGCCCTTGTCTTTATTATTGTAACCTAACCCCACATTCTTCATCTTCATTCCTTCATTCCTTCATCTTCTTCCTCATCATCTTCATCCTCTTCATTCAAAAACCCATAAGCATTCAAAAACCCAGAATCCCTCATCAACTTCAGTCATCATCAACTGCATTCCAGGTTCTTTATTCATCATCAACTTCAGTCTTCAACAACTTCTTTGCATATTCTTCCTCTTCAATCATCACTTCACCAAAATCAAGTAAGCATCATCCCTGTTTTTGTTGTTCATTATTGTAGTTGTTTGTGTTTTTTATTATGAACGAATTGCCTGGAACCCTTTGCCTGAAACCCTAAAACCCTGTTGTTGCCATTGTTGATTCTGATTAAAACGCATTGTTGAAAAAACCCAGAAACGTACGTGAACTTAGTTCACGTACGTGAATACATTTTCAGAAACTGAAGAAAGTACGTGAAATGAATTCACGAACC
>JBBPBQ010000002.1:34764237-34780053 GCA_037974755.1 Cicer yamashitae | reverse complement strand
ATGTTCGTGAACTGAGTTCACGTAAGGTGTACGTGATCTCAGTTCACGAACATGGTTCGTGAATTCAGTTCACGAACCTGGTTCGTGAATTCATTTCACGTATGATACTGGGATTTGCTGTTTTGATATTTAATATGCTTTTGTTTGTGCATATATGGTTCGCAAAATGTATACGATAGAGAGGGACGCGCTGTAATCAATGAGGGTACCTCTAATGTTGACGGTCGTGTTCGGCCGACTACTTCGGCTCGGCTACAAAGACGACGAGTAGTGCGGCAACAGGAAGAAGCCGTACCGGAAGCACCAGCGGAAGCACAACCTGAAGCACAATCCGACGCATATCCTGGTGGTCCGATTGATTGTTCTGTACTTAGGACATTTGCCGATCATGTGGCAACCCGACTTTGGGATGGCGTGGTAACTTTATCAATGAAATTAAATTAAATTTTTAATTGTTTTTGTTTTAATGTGTTTTAAATTATATTTATTTGGATAACTAATTTCAGGATCGTGGCGAATTAAGGGTGTTTAGCAATGGGAAAAAATTAAAAGAAGGTGTTATTGAACACCCAGAGGTTGAGCAACTGGTGAAAAGCTCAGGGTTATTTTCTTTGCTGAAATGCAGCTATGAAATGATCGACAAAGGGATCATTTCAGCATTCGTAGAGAGGTGGCATCGTGACACTAATAGCTTCCATCTTCCCATTGGGGAGATGACGATTACTCTTGACGATGTCTCCTCTCTGCTGCATATCCCCATCACAGGTGCATTCTTCACTGTTAATGTATTTAACAAGGATGAGGGTGCAGATATACTTGCTGAGTTTAATGTCACACGCACACCCTCAGTTCGGTATAGTTGGTTACTAGATGTATACCAGCAGCGGTGTCGTGACCAGCAGTGGCAGATGGCTGCTAGGGCATTTCTTCTGTTTTTGGTCGGTTGCACATTATTCAGTGATAAGAGTGCCTATGCAGTCAGCGTTGCATATCTTGACTGCTTGTGGGGGATTTGCATGGGGTGCAGCTGCTCTTGCTTATTTATACGACAATCTACGTGAAGCCAGCATGCATCAGACCCGAACTGTGTCAGGGTATCTTACACTGTTACAGGTAAACTATATGGTTGTTTATTGTATTAATAATATCTAATATTAATTATTCTAAACTAATGATATGTTATTATATTTGTGCAGGCGTGGGTCTATGAGCATTTTCCTACATTATGTAGAGATTGCTGTAGACTTTCTCCGAGTTACGTTGAAGACTACCCCAGAGCACTTAAATGGAAGCCAAAACGGGATAAAGGTTTGGTGCTTCCATTTAGGAAAGCTCTTGATGAGATTGTTGCTGAGGAGGTCTGTTGGACACCATACGAGGCCCACCGAGTGAAGCGACCCTTTGAAGAGGTTTCTTTATTTCGAGGGTGGATACGATGGGGTCCGAAGATGTATGCTCATCTGCCAGACAGGGTATTGCGTCAATATGGACATGTCTAAACCATTCCTGACTCACCGTTAGATATAGTGGGTCAGACGACAACCCCAGAGGAAATGGACATCATGTTTACGCAGTACGCTGTGCATGTAGTAGATGCTGGTGCATTTGTGCAGGGACATGTCCTCTGCTCGAATGATTACATGGACTGGTCCTGCAGAATTTCACATCCATACATCATTCATAGAGAACCAGCCCAGGAAGAACCAGTCGCTCATGCAGGTGATGCAGAACCTGCCACTCATGTAGCTGATGCCCCTGATGCCGCTGATGAAGCCGTTGCCGTAACGGTATATTAATTTTGCATATTTTATTTATTCATATTTTATTTTAACTACATTATATTAATTTATTTTATTTTTTATTGCAGCGTCGAGCTATAGAAATTGCTGAAGAGCTTCTTGGTCGGCAACTCGTATTACCAGATGGCATGGCACTGGTTAATGAGTTAATAATGATGATGCGAAATCAAAGGGGTGGTGGTAGAAGAGATTGGTCTAACACAGTACCTTATCGTATGAGAAATAGACGGAATTAGGAATTTAATTTAATATTTTGGATAACTTATGATATGTAATATTTTGTAATTTTTTAGGTATATTTTGGATATGTACTATTATGCATAACTTTGGATATTTAATATATTTAGTAAAATTTTCAGTTATAAAATTAAAATTTTTAGTTATATTTAATACTATAATTTTTAGTTATATTTAATATTATAATTTTCAGTTATAATTTTTATCATGTAAAAAAATTATTTAAAATAACTTTTCATAAATGTTAAATAAATTACTCCAATTATCGTTTCATATCATATGTCAGATCAAGCAAGTTTTACAAATGTTCATATCATGAATCAAGCAAGTTTTACAAATGTTACAACATAATCAGTTTACAACATATTCATCTGTAGTGCATGGAAATATCCTCAACCAATGTTGCATGAGATCACTGTAAATAAACTCCCACTGCCGGGCTTCTTTAGTGCAATATTTTCTCCACAGATTACTTACTGGTGGTATAGGAGAATTTGACTTTAAGTAAACCTGTTAACAAAAGAAACAACCATAATTAATACCTGTTAAAATGTCAATTCTAAATGGAAATATTAAATAAGTATAAGTAGCACAATTAATACCTGCACAAAATGACAGTTCTTAACAAATGCAACAACTATGATACGATGATCTGACATAGATGTTGGTGGTGGAGTTCTAAGTGGAAAAAATGTTTGAGATTGGTTAAGTGATAATGCGAC
This sequence comes from Cicer yamashitae, assembly GCA_037974755.1. NCBI lineage: Eukaryota > Viridiplantae > Streptophyta > Magnoliopsida > Fabales > Fabaceae > Cicer > Cicer yamashitae. The sequence goes on along the minus strand of JBBPBQ010000002.1, from coordinate 34,777,295 downwards.
GAAAACCAAGTTAAATTTCGAAGCAATCACATATCCCATTTCTAGAAGTGTCATCCAATTATCCATAGTTGCAAGTTGTTCAACATACACACTTTGTATAAGTTATTGAACAAAGAGTTGTCCACCATATATTCTCTCGTAATGAGACATGAACTCTTGAAGCTCTACAACACACTCTTGACGAATGAATGCCCAAGAGTTCTCACCCATTCCAAGTAAACCTGCTACTGCACAATATCCACAATTACCATCCTCGCCGACATCAATAATGTCATCTATGAATTTATGAATTTCAACCGGCAACCAATCGCTGAAGAGGAGAACTCTTGGTTGTTGAACTTTGCTAACTGATGGTCGAGGTGTGAGCTTTTTGGCTGATGATCGAGGTTGTTGTACTTTATTAGATGTTACAGTGCTACATGCATTTGTGCCACTGCACCGAACGCTTGCATCCACATACTCCCACCAAGATGGATCACGCTTGGTTGATTTATCTCTTTTTGATATCTTACTTTTGCCTTTTTTCGGTGCACCCTTATTTTTAACCTTGTCAACCGGTGGACACATCGACGTAGTCGATGGATACGCGATCTCTCGTAATTTACCTTTAAGTGCAATTTTTCCAGGTACATCAAGTTCATCAAACTTTTTCACAATCACATCTATTTCATATTTCACAGATAATTCTGAAGGTTTACCCGATCCATCATCATGAAAAGTTAATTTAGTCCACCAAACATGAATAGCGTCTAACGGGATGGAACGGGGGATCATACTATACCTGGCTATTTCACATGCACAAGGTAGACCATGCGTTCTCCTAATTGTGCAACGACATTCAGACTTATCTATACCTACATACTTCACGCGATCATACTCTGCCGCAATGTGATCTATTGCATTTTTTGACACAACACCATGCAAATTGGCATACAATCTATTACTATGTCGATGAACCTTTTGAATTATGCTCCTTTCAAATGATGCTATTATCTCACTGTGTTGTAGTACAATCATGCTATTGATGGTTTCCCAAACACTGCATATATCACCAATGTTGTCTTGTAATATTCTTTTCAAACTCCAGTGCGCCGACTCAACCCTTTGTGTTGTGGTGTTCCCAAAGTGCATAACTCTATTTGTCCACGCCTCAACAAATCTTTCTTTGTGAGGAATTAACCATTGGTCATGTACATAATCATTAAAGATAGAAGAGCTACTACAAATTCCTTCAAAGATAGCCAAATTCATGTAGTACTGAGCCTCATCATAACTGTAAACAAGAGCCTCCCATGCCTCCATTATTTGCACTTGCTTCTGTTTTGGAAACACAGTCATCTTGCACTTGGCTTTGATATTCTTGCATATATGAAACAAGCATAATAAATTCATTGCTTTTGGAAAAACATATTCAACTGCGTTCATCAAAGCAAGGTCTCTATCAGTAACGATGACTTCAACTTCACCACTTGTAATCTGTTCTTTCAACATTTGTAGTGCCCACGTAAAATTATCAGCATGCTCAGACTGTAGATACGCAAATCCCACACAAAATGTCATTTCAGTAGATGTAACACCAATAATTTCAAGTAATGGCATGCGATACCTACATGTCTTGTATGTGCTATCCATAATCAACACTATGTGAAAATTATTTACAAGAGTGATAGCGTCTGGATGAGCCCAAAATAAGTCCCTCAACTCATCTGAACCCTCAACCTTCCTATATCGATAAATGTATTTGTTGCGTTCCATCAATGTCAAAAGATGTTGCATTTCTGTTCTATTACCTCTAAGTGATGAACGATATGCTTGACGTGCATTGTAAACTTGTTTTATTGTCGTCAAACTTTTAACATTATGATCCTTCAGTGTCATCAATATGTTTCTAGGTTTGATCATGTTCTTCGTCATATCACCAAGTACAGTTTTCTCTTCCTGAGACAATCGGCCTAAGAAAGCATGACCAATCAGTTTTTTAGCCATTTCGTGGTTATGGACACCACATATTACATGCAGATACCACCCATCACCAACACGTCTTCCTCTCAATCTAAATGGGCATTCACATTTTCTACTCCAAGTACTCCTCGTAAGGTTAGGATTCTTCCAAGGTCTATATTTACCACTTCTTTCACAACCAAGAATTAATTTTGTCTTTGTTCCTGGTCGCGCTGTCGCAGTTTCAGATCTAAAAATAACAACAACAATTCCATTTTCCCTTCCAACATTTCTAGCCCATTTCAATAAATCATCTCGCGTTTCAAACATCGTGTCGGTGCTAAACTCATCAGTCAAATCAACCATAACAGGTTCACCTTCGTTGTTCATACCGTATTCAATTTCAGGTTCAACACCATCATTCATTGCATCAAAATCATCATACATTTCGTCAAAGTCACGTTCCAAATCATCTTCCATATCATCAAAATCAGGTTCTAAACCTTCATACATTTCGTCACTGTTGTCTCCCCCTTGGTCCATTTATCTTCAAAAAGAAACACAAAAATTTCAGCATTTGCCCATACTGAAACACAGTTCACGTAAGGTTACGTGAACTGAGTTCCCGTACCGTTACACATTTTAAGTTCACGTAACCTTACGCAATCTCAATTTCACGTATGTTTACGTTAATTGGGATTGCGTAAGTTGAAAAAATGTCAAATTTCATGGATTACGCAATCTGAACTTCACGTAAGTTTACGTGAATTGAGACTACGAACGTGTTTACACTACAAAACCCCATTAAATTCGCAATCTTAATTCACTTAAGAGTACGTGAAGTTCAGATTGCGTAACCAATGGAGTTTTGTAGGGCAAAAACATACGTAATCTCAATTCACGTAAACTTACGTGAAGTTGAGATTGCGTAATCCATGAAATTTGGCATTTTTCAACTTACGCAATCCCAATTCACGTAAACATACGTGAATTGAGATTGCGTACAATCCCCAGATTTGAAAAAATAACAACATCAAAAAACAGAACAAAATACATACCTTTTTAGGTCACTTTAACCACAATGTGAAGAGGAAACTGATGGGGTGTGTAGATTGTGAGTGAGTTATGTAACTTTTGAATGATTTTGAGGTAGAGTTGGTGAGATATGGTGATTTTGTGATTATGAGTGATGGGGTGTTGAGGAAGGATGATGAATGGAGAAATAAAGTTAGAAATTGTAATAAATATACAAGGGCAATTTGGGAATTTTGTTTTTTAAAAAACAAGGGGGGTGTGGGTAGTAATTTAGGGGGTGTTGGTAGCAAAATTGTATAAAAAAACAGCACCCTAAACCAAAACATGAGTGCATTGAATATGCACATTTTTCATTAAATTCACTAAAAACACAACACCCTAAACCTTAATCAAATCAAAATTTAAAATTCTGTCACGTCATTATTATTTGATTTCCAAAATAATTTAACTGCTTCAATTAAATTAATAAATCCCTAAGTTTTGTTTCCATTCTCTTTGTTTGTCTACGCATATTGCGCTCATATTTTATATCTATGTAACTGCCTTCATCTATGTGTCCATCTTCATCTCCACGTCTGTCTTCATCTCTACATCTGCCTTCATCACCGACGACAACAAAAAGCTTTTAGTGTTACTAGTGCCATGGCCGGTGTTCCAAATGCAGATTTCCGATAGGGAAATGAACCATACAAGAAACGATCGACCGTTGCACACTTGATGGCATTCATGGTTGTTGTGTTGATGTGAGGATGATGGGATCTTAAATGTTCTTAGATTCTTTTACTCTGAGTATCATTCAATCATTGAAGTTCCTGTATTGAATCAAGGTGACTTCGATATCCCTAATAATCCAAAACGGTTACAATTGGTGTTTCAAAGTACTGATTCAGATGGCTACTCATACGCAAACCTGCATTGCTGACCTTGAGAAAAAGATCGGCGACAGTCCCAGCGAGCTTAGTGCTCGTTCGGACCTCATGCAAAATAAACGGGGAAAAAGAATGGAAGAGCTTCGCAACCTCATTCGAGCTGAATCAATTCAATCTACAGAGTGAAAAATACAAGAAAGAGAGTTTTGAATTATGTTCTGTTTTAAAAACTTTTTCTTAAAAGCAAATACTAAAAACTTAAAATAAATCAACAAAAAAATAAAGAGATAGAGAAGAGAAACACAAATAATTGGTACGGTTCACTGAACACCTACTAGTCAGATTGACTGTGTTCAAATCTTCTCAAGATTATAGTTTAGTACAGTCAATTTGTTAAGGACAACAACTACTACTAGGTTAGGTTACAAGAAAGTGTTTAAGGGTTTTTCTGAGTATCGCTCACAAGAGAATGTTATAAAGTATGCTATCACTAAAGTGATAGTACAGGGTTTCTCAGGTTGTTGCGTATTTTTGTAGTTGGTTCTCTCATGTGTGTTTTGCTATGAAGATCACAAGTCTTTATGTATAGAAACTCCAAAGCAAATAGGGTTTTTGTTCGTTGTTGTGATTGCATGAAATTCGTACATAAAAATAAATCGTATCAATCTTCAGAGATCTTGATAGAGCAATTAAAACTTGACGTTTGTATAATTGATTCAATGTATCTTAATTTTAAAAAAGGATGAATATCAGAGGATGTCATTGCATTTCTTCAAACAAAGGATAAGTCCACTTTTGATGAACAAAGTATGTTAAGATGTTGGCTTCCTTAAAGTTCTCGGCTTAGAAGATTGGCTTAAGTTAGTTGACTTTTATAACAAAGTATTGACCAGAAGATCAACTAGGTTGCTAGAATAATCAGACGCAAAATTTTCTGAGTGAACTTGCATCAGTCAGATTCACTAGAGGCGCGTTGATCAGAGTCAGACACGAGTTTGATTTTCCATAGTCACAATGCATTTTCCTTGATTAGTTAATTCTCTTTCTTTGTTCACCAAAGGATATAACAGGGAGCCTTTAAACTATTATAAAAGAGAGTCTGCACACTTAAACACATTCAGTAAAACATAAATTGTTCTTATTAAATAATTTTGTTATCATCAAAATAATTAAGAATCATTGTTCTTCAAACTAACTTGGTTCTAACAACCTCCCCTTTTTTGATGATGACAAACATATATTTTGTGAGCAATTTTTCTTTTAAAATATAATAAATGCAAGGAAAATATCCCCCTTAATAGGAGCATGTTAAAAAAGATAGTGATATATATTCTGACATGGGAGCCTAACTTTTAAAAGAAAATTTAGAGACATGAAAACTCTGAAATTGTTCTCAAAGTATACTCCCTCTTTTGTCATCAGACAAAAAGAGCATAAATAAGTAAATAAGTCATAGTGTAGAAACACAAAAGGAATATTTTCATTAAATAAAGTTATCAAAAGAACATGTAGGATGCATAAGGTGAGCATGGGTTTGCATTCATCCATCTTAAATTTCTTAAGAAGTTATCTTGTATATTTGGTCCTATGAATGTATACACCTTCTAAGCTTTGATAAATTTGAATTCCATGGAAAAACGTCAACTCACCCATCATGCTCATTTCAAATTCATTATGCATTATTTGAGAAAAACTCTTGACATAACTTAACATTAGTAGAATCAAAAATTATATCATCAACATAAACTTGGAAAATGAGACGGTCACTTTTAGATGATTTTCTAAACAAAATAGTGTCTACCTGACCTCTTTCAAAATCATTTTTCAAAAGAAAACTGTTTAGTCTATCATACCAAGCCCTTGGAGCTTGTTGAAGACGATATAGATATTTTTTTAGTTTAAAAACATAGTTTGGAATTTTATTATCTTCAAAGATAGGAAGTTGTTTAACATAGTTGTTTATATAACCATTTAAAAATGCCATTTTCACATCCATTTGATATAAAATAATTTTATTAAAAGCTACAAATGAAAGTAAAATCTTGATTGCCTCTAACCTTGCCACATGGGCAAAGATTTCAGTGTAACCAATACCTTTTTGTTGACTATAGCCTTGAGATACAGGTCTAACTTTGTTTCGAACCACTTCTGTAAGACCCTTAATTTTAAATTCTAATTTATGCAATTTTAGTGTGTTTTGTGTTGAATTGCTAAGGCATTTAGCCAATTTTATTTTATTTTGTGAATTAAGTACCAAAAGCATATTTTGTTAGAGTTTGTAATATGTTTAATATATGTATACATTTATATATATATATTTTGAGACCCAATTAAAATTATTTGTCGAAGAATTTCATCTGTCAATTGAGTTGCGACTAGGATAAATAGATTGAGATGTGAGTGAAGTGATGTGTGTAAGAGTATTTAGATATTTGTGGTTTGGTTTATATATATATATATATATATATATATATATATATATATATATATATATATAGTGTAAGCAAAACAGGAAGGAATCAGAAAAGCTGAAACCATTTTCCCAGGCCTCGCGAACTTCTTCTCTGTCTTTCTTCTGTTTTTAAAAAAAAAAAACCAAAACCGCAAAACACAAACCTCCATTTATCTTCTAAATCTAAGCTTCCATTCGAGAAGTGTCAGGAGGGAAAGTTGCTCCTCTCTACACTACGGTGCTAGTGAGCTAACTTTCGAAGTGTCGACGCGAACGAGATTTTTTCGCCGTAATTGATCGCGGTAGCGAAAACGGTTGTAAAAGCTACAACGAAGGTAAGGGCTATTTCCAAATTTTTAGTTTGCATATAGGGACTCTATATGTGTGATTGATGTATGATTAATGTGTGATGCGTGATAATTAAATTCGACGTGAATATATATATTTTGAGTGAAATTTTTGAGTTCTTAACAAATCATGGTTGTTGTTGTTGTTGTGGTTGTTGTTGTTGATTTTGTTAGTAATGGTTAAAAAGAAAAGAAATTGATTTTTGATGTGTTTGAGTTACGTAATGAGTTATTTTCAAATAAATGAGTTTGAACTGAAGTTGAAATTTTACAAAAAAAATTAGAGTTGTTAAAGTTGTGGAAAAAGTTCAAATTTTAACTAAGTTAAAGAGTTTGAGCAAAAAAGTTAGATTGAAATTAAGATGGTTAGAGTTTAAAATGTTACTATTTTAATTACTCTTGGGCTGAGTTTAAAAAGAAAATGTTTAGAGTATTTTATTAATTCAAAAATTTCGGTACTTTAATAGTCGAGTGTGTGTATGTGTGATTTGAACAATATTTGTTTTATTTAGTTTTAACTAAATAAGGTAGATTATTTGGTTTTAAAAGTTTGGCATGTGAAAAAGATATAATTTTGGGAATTTTGTTGTGGTTGGATAAATTTTAGTTGTGAACAAATTGTTATAAATATTTATGTTTATGTAGTTAGCTCCTTGAGTCTCGAAAAGGAATCAAGACCGTTGGCATCGAGTTAGCGGTGGGGAGAACTCTGATATATTAATGTTGTTGTGGTGATTAAGTTTTGATATGATTATGTATTCATAACTGATAATATGCGCGTTATGAATTTTATTGTGGAATATCTGTTATGAGTATACTTTGTGATAAATTTGAAAAATCTTTAGTGTTAAATGAGTATTAAAAATGGGGAATCTTTTAATAGTTGCATTTACTTAATGATTGTGGTGAAAAGAGTCAGGGTATGCTCATGCATTTCATAGCTTGTGGTGACCATGATGGGCCACAGTGTCAGTGGTGATCGCGATGGGTCACAGTGTTAAGTGGTGACCGTGATGGGCCATAGGGTGGTTCCATGTGATAGTTGGTCCATCTTATCCTTACGAGGATTTAACTGATGTGTAAGGCTTGTGATATGCTACACTCTAGTAAATCGTGCTAGCCTGTGAGAGACTGCACCTCGATAATTAGTAGTAAGGCACGTGATAGGCGGTACAATTATGATTTACGCCCCTTCGAGGAGGGTTTTTGTTGGAAATTCCGGAATCATGCGCATTGGCATATACGCATTGCATTAGGGTGCTTGGCACGCGAGTCATGTTTGTTATATTATGATGATTGTATATACATACTCGAATGTTGTTTGTTATTGTGCCGTAATTGCTTTGAGGTGTGAATTTGTGTTGATTAAGTTTCGATGTAATTATGTGTTCCTAATTGATGTTATGAATGTTTGATGTGTGATTGAGGTATGAATTTGTGGAGATTAATTTGGTGTGAATTATGTGTTCATAATTGATATTATGAATGTTTGAAGTGTTATTGATGGACTTTGTGTCGTAAGTGTTAAATGATTTAGAGCCTTTTCAGAACTGAAAACCTGCAATATTTCGTAGTTGTATTCGGCTACAGCTGGTGTGTATTCGAATACACCTCTGTAACGTTCAATTTTTATTTAAAATTTTAAAACCATATTGGAACATGGTTTATGCATTTTTGACATATGAAAACCCTTTGGAGGAATATGCTAAGATGAAAGGCTTTATTGTGCATTAAAAATTTAAATGCTAAGTGTTATTTGTTAATTTCTGTTGGTGACCCTTTACAACTGTTGTGGAAATTTGAGCTTTGCCCTCAGATCATATCCGAGATCGTCCTACCGAATAGTACCCTGGCGACAGATACATCATTAGATTTCCTGACCGATACTGCGTCAAAAGGAAACTTGTAGAGTGCGTGGAGGTCACTCGGGTTGTCACAGTTTTTAGTGGAATGATCAGATTAGTTTTGTTGTATAGGGACTTGATGTCTTTCTTTTGGTGGTTGTACTTATTTTATTTTGGATGACTGTAACTATAACTTATACGGTCAGTTGACTTTTGTTTTGGTGGGTCCATATTCCATTTTTTTTTATGTGACCATGGGGGGATAGCATTCTTGGAACAGTGCTTTTGTGCAGGTGTCTACCGAGAATACCCCAGGGGTATGAGCGATGTCTGATAGGTGTCATAGCTCTGGTGTATTTTCTACTTGTATATTTTGAATTATCGTCTCAAAAACTATTTTAGTTTGGGTTACGACGAATTATTTTTATTATCTGTTTTAAAAGAAGAAAAAAAACACCTGCGTTGTTAAAAAATCAGGGTGTTACATTGTGGTATCAATGCTTTGGCTAGATTGTAGGTCAACCTATAGGTTTGGAGTCGTTATCTAATCATGCGTCGGGGTAAGTTGTCTGAGTTGTCAGGTCTTATGTAATTGTTATGTGTTGATGAAGTTGAAAGCTGTCTTTTGGAATTATTCTAAGTGGTGTTAAGATTTCTTCGTGATGTTGGTTTTGAAGGAAACCATGCCTCCAAGAAGGAACGACGCTGCAAGAGTGAAGGTCAATAGGGATGACCAAATGGCTGAAGCAATGAATAACATGGCTGCTTCTGTTGCTGCACAGGCAACTGCAAAGACTCTGCGTGATCTGGAGAAGAGGGAAAGAGAGATCCGTGCTGCTGAGTCAAGGGGATTGAAAGATTTTTGTCGTTACAATCCTCCAAAGTTCAATGGTGATGAGAGCCCAGAAAAAGCTGATCAATGGATTCAAGAAGTGGAAAAGATCTTCGAAATGATTAATTGTCAGGCAGGGGTGAAGGTCAACTATGTTACGTATCTGCTACTAGGGGATGCTGAATATTGGTGGAGAAGTACAAGGCTTTTGAATAATCCATCATCTCATCACTGGAAGCCCTTTACACCATGGAAACATCATTTTTTGCTTCATGATGAATGCTGCCAGAGTTGTTCGTTCAGCTCCCTATGGCATGATCCTCACCAAAATCTTCAAATTTTTCAAAGTTATATTGGATGATGAGCAATCCATTTATATGAACGATATATTTTCTTCCAGGAATGTCAATCAGATGAGGCTCAATCCAGCAGACAAACCATCTCACAAAAAGGAAACTCTCAAAACCTCCTCAATAAAAATCCCAACTAAAAGGAGATCTTCTATAGTTCCTCAAACAACTAAGATGAAAATACAAAAAACCATACCCACTTCACAAAAACCCCTCATAGAAAAAACGCCTATCACTAGTCCTCTTTCAGAGGATGTCTGCATTCCTACTACCACTACTCAAGAACAAAAAATTTCTGAGAACCCTGCCACTTCTCTCACCACAAATCAACTTTTATTTGATTTTGAAACAATTACATCTCCAAATCACAACATCTTTTCTTCTACATCTACTTCTACATCTTTTATTTTATTTTTTATATAGTTTTTATCCTAAGTCAATTATATTTGTGCATCGTGCAAGACATGATGCGTAGTTAAAATTTGAATAAAATGCGTAGTTAAAATTTGAATTTTTTTATTTTTATCAATTTATGGAATTGGTTCTTTTATTTTAAAAGTTAACAGTTTTGATTTCTCTCTCACATGTCATTAATTAAATTACAAAAATGGAAAGATTTTTAAAATTGAAAGTTAAGTTTCTAGAGTGTTTTATTGTAATTTCATGGATGTAAATTATTTTATATAATTGTATTATATCTCACTTATTTAAAACACATTACATCACTATTTTTTAATTAGAAGATTAGAATGAATGACTAATGCTGTCAAAATTTAAAATAAGAGAATCCATTTCATAAATTGATAAAAATAAGAAATTAAAACTGCAATTAAGAAAAAATAAATAAATTCCTATTTGGAGACATATACCATCTAATTATCCAAATCAACCTAATGACCCACAAACGTGGATATATTATGTCTAAAACTACGGACTAAAATTACCTCAAATTCTTGAACCCCTTGTGCCTAAAACTTCTTTCTACTTGTATTTATGTCCATGCTTCAAAAGTTCATAAATGTAATTCAGGTTAGAGGAATATTATTTTAACATCAAATCAAAATTTTGATGTTAAGTAATGTTGAGTATTTTGTCTTAGAATTTGAGTTAGAATCTAAACAATGTCCACAAAATCAATTTTTAAAGTGAAGACTACCCACCACTTATCTTATCTAAGACAGGACTTTTAATATTTTGAAATACCTGTAAATTATAGAAACTAAAAAAATAAGAGAGAAAAAAAATAAATTCACACCATATGTCACTTATTAAGAGACTAAAAGTGAAATGATAACAAGTGATGGCACTTATTAAGATACTAAAAATAAAAATTTAATCTTAAAAATAATACATTCAACTTTTTAAAATTTTGATTTTTTTTCTACATAATATTTTATTTTTATTATTTTTTTAATTTCTTAATAAATGTGGTTAAAGGACACTTATTAGCATCATTCATAATATAACTTTTCATTGAATGACTTCCTTCAAATGTTAATTCTAGTCTTTCTTCCCTTTGTTATCCTTGTCTTCATCTCCGTCCGTCTCTTCAATTGCTTTTGTAGCTTCCCTAAGAATAAGCCTCAATAGCCTCTCATACATTGCAATTGTAGATTCAAGCATATCAATGGCTCTTCTCTTGTCATGAACTGCAACATCCATCAAATTTCCAACCTCTGTAATTTGCTTCAAAGTCCTAATCATCTCTTCATCACATAATCCAGTAGAACTGAATCCCCTACCACCTTCACCACTTGTAACACTAAACCCATTATTATTATTAGTCCCTTTCACCACTATCATATCACTAATGCTTCTTGTTCTTCCCAATATTTGATCATTCACCAAAACCATAATCACTTCACCTTCCTCAACATCCCACATCCAAATACTCCCATCTTCTGAACCAGACACCAAATTCCTCCCTTCATTCACCAAAACCAAAGACACAATTGATCCACCATGCCTTTTGGTTTTACCCCAATTAACCAATTCATAAGCTTTTCCTTTTCCAAACATTTTTCTACTACCTACCTTAACTAACCCTTTATAAATAAACCCATCTGAACCAGCAGCATAGAACCCTGACTCTGTTGAATCCATAACAAACCCAAAAATTGCACATGGGAATGTCACAGTTCGCATTTGAATTATCCCGTTTGTTAAACTCCAGAACTTACACGTGCAGTCCATCGAGCAAGAAACCAATGTACTAGTACAAATCCCAATTCCAGTGATGAAATTTGTCACTGATTCAGAATGTGCCTTCCATTTGTGTAAGATTGGGTCACTACAGGAAAATGAATCATCTACAAGCTTAAAAGATTGAATCACAACAATAGTGCCATCATCATTACCTGTAATTAGGAGATATAAATAAGATTAGCTTAGCCGTTGACGCTAAAGCGTTAAAAAGTTGAGAAATTAAAAAAAAATATTGAATCCTCACTCTCAATATAATACTAATTATACTTACATTTGTCATTTCAAAAAAATTTATTACCCGAAAACAATAGCGACCCATCATCACTGAGGTGGAGAGTGGAAACGGGTTTTGAGTGAGGACTGAATGATTTGATGATATCTCCAGAAGGGAGTGAGAGAGAGTGTATACTCCCCGACACCCCGCCTGCGAAGAGAAAATCACCAGTGGAGGTGGTGGCTAATGGAGCGACCGGTTCAGGGAGAGGGATGTTGTGGGAGACCGTTGAAGTGAACCAATTGTAGATGTGAATTGAGCCTGATCCGGAGTCTGAGGACACATGGGCAGCTGCAATGAGTCCCTTGCTTGTCACTGTGAGGCCACGACATGGTGACCGGCTGCCGGTGAACTGTGCAACGGTGGCGCCGGTGGAAGAATCAAATGCTGTTATTGGACCCTCCGGGGAGATGGTTAAAATCACTTCATACATCTCTCTCTGGGGAGGAAAGTGAGGTCTGAAAAAGGCAGAGAAACTAAAAAGGATATTTTGAATTAACTTAACAATTTCTAACAGGATATAATTATAAACATGCTTTTTCTAATATAAATTAATTTGAAGGCAAAATACCCATTATATAGTAGAGAAAGATATTTATATAGAGGATGATGGTTAAATTTCATATTTGGTCCTTAACTTAATTTCAGTTAACGTTTTAGTCCTTTATTTTTTTTTCCGAATTGTTCTTTTATTTTAATTTTAAGTGACAATTTGATCTTTTATGTTTTAAAATGTCAACAATGTTATCTCTTTTTTTTGCAAAAATTTCAAACAAAACCCATAAAATTAATTATCATCCTCAATATAATGCAAATTTCATCAAATTCATAACTTAAATCTTTAAATAAACTCATATTTTCATCTCTAACAACATCAAATAAAGAATAAAAGACCAAATCGGGAAAAAA
>JBBPBQ010000002.1:34752946-34763775 GCA_037974755.1 Cicer yamashitae | reverse complement strand
TTAATACTTTTGATCTTTAAAAATGACAAATAAGAGATTAATTTTGTTTTTCTAAAAACAAAAAATCGGAGAGGCTATAAAAAACAAAGCAAGAAATATATATATTCATCAAATCTTAAACAGCATATAATCTTTCTAAATAATAATTATCCACTGCTTCATATTTAATTACTTATATTTTGATCGGTCAAAGTCTTCTATTTTAGTATTTTCTTTTTCTTGTAATAATTGTTCTTAATAAATAATATAGGCTAAATAGCACCCATTTCGGTTAACGTTTTAGTCTTTTATTTTTTTTTCTTCCCGATTTCATCCTTTATTTTAATTTTAAGTGACGATTTAATCTTTTATGTTTTAAAATGCTAATAATGTTATCCTTTTTTTACAAAAATTCATCAAAAGTTTCAAACAAAACACATAAAATTAATTATCATCTTCAATATAATGCAAATTTCATCAAATGCATAACTCAAATATTCAAATAAACTCATATTTTCATCTCCAACAATATAAAATTCATCAAATAAAGAATGAAAATATGAGTTTATTTAAAGATTTAAGTTATGAATTTGATAAAATTTGCATTATATTCAAATGATAATTAATTTTATGGACTTTGTTTGAAAATTTTAATGAATTTTTGTAAAAAAAAAAATGATAACGTTGTTGACATTTTAAAACATAAAAGATCAAATTGTCACTTAAAATTAAAATAAATGACCAAACTGAAAAGAAAAAAAAATAAAGAACTAAAACGTCAACTGAAATTAAGTTAAGTGACCGCAGATGCTATTTAACCAAATAACATTAATCGATGAAAAAGAATATGATTACTGTACAAAACATTTTATACTTTCATTATACATATCCATAAAATGTTTCTTGTTACTGTTCTTTATGTAACAAAAATATAAATTAAATTTGACACTTCAAAGTTGTCATGAAATACTCCCTTGAATTTGTATCCAATAACTATTACATAACTTACATTTGAAAAGATAATTGTACATTTGAAAAGATAATTGTGCCACAAATTTGTAGCTTTTAATGCAATTTTAATTTCTTTTTTTCAACTATACTATTGAATTAATATTATATGTGTTACTCTTAATTTATTATCCTTCACTTTTTATTTATGATGAGTAGAAACATTATATTCTCATTTTTATTTATCATCTTTTTGTAATTTATGAATAATGATTAAATGCGATATTTATTTTTGAATGATAATAGTATAATTTAATCATTTCTCACGTATTAAAAAATTATCACATTTATGAAAATTCTATCGAAAATTCTTTTATTTATGAAAAAGAAAATTAAAGATTTACCAAACTTTCCGTTAACATCAACCAAACAGACTCTAACACTTTAAGTTATATATGTAATATCACTGATGTAGAATCTTATATAGCTTTCACTAATTATCTTTATTTGTAATAATAACTAATATATATCTTTATCTTTCCTTGACGGTGGACCGGTTCATGAAAATTTAGTAATAGTTATACATAAAATATAGGCTAAATATCACCCGTGGTCCTTTAACTTAATTTCAGTTAACAATTTAGTTATTTATCTTTTTATTTTCCCGATTTGATCCTTTATGTTTTTAAATAATTTCAGCTTTACTCTTTAAGTGGAGTTCCGTTAACAAAAAGTTAAAAAATCTCTTCTCCGTTTTTAGAAAAAGTTACCCTTTATGTTTTGGAAATATTTCAAAAAAATGTTCAAAGTTTGTTCTAAGTTTGGTAGTAGGATTGATTCGTTAGCTATGAGGTATTTATACTACATAGACATCACTTCATATCAGTGACAATCGTTCCTAGAGGTTTGATGAACATATGCAATGATCCAGATGAGAGTTTTTTAATTTTTTCTTAACGGGACCCCACTTAAAGGGTAACGCTTAAATTATTTAAAAACATAAAAGACCAAATCGGAAAAAAAAGAAGATAAATGACTAAATCGTTAATCGAAATTAAGTTAAGGGACCACGGGTGACATTTAGCCTAAAATATATATATTAATTATATCACTTATTTTTTTAATATATATGAAACACTCAATAAATGTATATTTAGAAATTTGTTAGGCTGAACATATTATTATGTGTTTGAGTTTCAAGTGATATTTATTATTATGTTTACAAAATAGATTTTAATAGTTAGCTTTTTATTTTATTTTATTCGACATGTGTCGGACACTAACTATGAAAATCTCTTTTAGTGGAGATTTGAATTTGGATTCACCATATTGAGAGTTTAACTCTATTCGCTAACCTCAACTTCTATTGAGTTTTAGTACTCTATTTTAATCTTTGGTCCTTTAATCATTTTATTTTTGTCTATAACTTTGGTTCTTTTATAAAACTAAGATATAATTAATGATATTTTTCATTTTGTGCCCTTAACAACTAAAAAACATGTATTAAATGATTTTTTTTACTTAATAAATAAAAAGTAAAAAAACTACATGAACTTAAATTTATTATTTCTTAATATGTGTGTACAAAATTAAATTGGTCAAAATTCAAAAATAGAGGGAGTAGTTAACTTTATTATCTGAATTGCACGTAATTATAATTTTTGGAAGTCAAAATGCACATAATTATCATAATTAATGACACAAGATGAAAAATGTGAAATGCATTAAGTTAAATAAATAGATTTTTTTTTTGTTGATCTTCCACTATAATTAAGAGCTAGGGCTTAAGGATAGAATAGAAAATATTTTGATAAATGTAAATAGTAAAAATACTGTATTTTTATATATCCTCTCTCTCGTGACTATTATAACTATAACACTATTAGAAGGAAAAAATGCTTATGATTCTGGTAGTTATTATAAGTAAAATTTAATTTTTTTAATCATTTAATGCAATTATTTAAAATGTTTCATTTCTTTAATTAAAAAACATTAATTATAATTAAGTATTTGACATTTGAAATGAGCAATTTAATAAATATGATTTATCTTTTATATAAAATCTTTAAAGTTAATTTGATTTAACTCTATTTCTTAATAATTGTAAAAATACTTTTTTCTTATATTTTATTTGCCCTTAATTATAAGTACCAATTGAAAAAAATATTTATCCCTAAATATAAAATTTTATGCAAGTTATTAGATGTATTTATTATTATTATTATTATTTTTAAATTTAAATTTATTAATATTATTAATTTATATTGAAATGTAAAAAGTTATATTAAATACATTTATATACAATGAGTAATTTAGTAATAATATAACATCAATTAAACATACATATTAATTAAACAATCTAATTTTCTTAATATATGTGATAATTTTCTTAATATATGTGACATTGTGGATAGATGTTTATAACAAGGGAAGAAACTGTAACAGTGTCTATGTGCTTTTTCAATAAATTTTATGAGCTTCTAACTAATATACATCTTCTAGGAACTATTATAAGTAAAACATTGTCTCTTGACATTTAAAAAAACAATTAAGGGAAGATAAAAATGACCTAAATGTTCAACTAATGACACAAAATCACTTATTGGATTCACAAGATTGGTGAAAAACCCAAATTGGATTATAATAAGCCTAGGGAGCACGAAAATGACCTAAATGTCAAACCAATGACACAAATGCACTTATTGGCTGCACAAGATTGGTTAAAAACCCTAATTGGATTAGAATAAGCCTAGAGAGGACGAAAATGACCTAAATGTTCAACCAATGACACAAAATCACTTATTGGATGCACAAGATTGGTTAAAAACCCTAATTTGATTAGAATAAGCCTAGGGAGGACGAAAATGACCTAAATGTTAATCAAATGACACAAACGCACTTATTGGATACACAAGATTGGTTAAAAACCCTAATTGAATTAGAATAAGCCTAGGGAGGACGAAAATTACCTAAATGTTCAACCAATGACACAAAATCACTTATTGGATGCACAAGATTGGTTAAAAACCCTAATTGGAGTAGAATAAACCTAGGGAGGACGAAAATGACCTAAACATTCAACCAATGACACAAACGCACTTATTGGATGCACAAGATTGGTTAAAAACCCTAATTGGATTAGAATAAGCCTAGGGAGGACGAAAATGACGTTAATGTTCAACCAATGACACAAAATCACTTATTGGATACACAAGATTGGTTAAAAACCCTAATTGAATTAGAATAAGCCTATGGAGGATAAAAATGACCTATATTCAACCAATAACACAAAATCAATTATTGGATGCACAAGATTGGTTAAAAACCCTAATTGGATTATAATAAGCCTAGGGTGCACGAAAATGACCTAAATGTCCAACTAATGACACAAACGCACTTATTGGATGCACAAGATTGGTTAAAACCCCTAATTAGATTAGAATAAGCCTAGGGAGGACGAAAATGACCTAAATGTTCAACCAATGATACAAAATAACTTATTGGATGCACAAGATTGGTTAAAAACCCTAATTGGATTAGAATATGCCTAGGAAGGACGAAATGACCTAAATGGTCAACCAATGACATGAAATCGTTTATTGAATGCACAAGATTTGTTAAAAACCCAAATTGGCTTAGAATAAGCTTAGGGAGGACGAAAATGACCTAAATGTCCAACTAATGACACAAACGCACTTATTGGATGCACAAGATTGGTTAAAACCCCTAATTAGATTAGAATAAGCCTAGGGAGGACGAAAATGACCTAAATGTTCAACCAATAACACGAAATCACTTATTGGATGCACAAGATTGGTTAAAAACCCTAATTGGATTAGAATAAGCCTACGGAGGAGGAAAATAACCTAAATGTTAATCGAATGACACAAACGCATTTATGGGATGCACAAGATTGGTTAAAACCCCTAACTGGATTAGAATAAACCTAGGGAGGACGAAAGTGACCTAAATGTTCAACCAATGATACAAAATCACTTATTGGATGCACAACATTGGGTAAAAACCCTAATTGGATTAGAGTAAGCCTATTGAGGACAAAAATGACCTAAATGTTCAACCAGTGATACAAAATACTTATTGGATACACAATATTGGGTAAAAACCCTAATTGGATTAGAGTAAGCCTAGGGAGGACGAAAATGACCTAAATGTTCAACTAATGACACAAAATCATTTATTGGATGCACAAGATCGATTAAAAACCCTAATTGGATTAGAATAACTCGAAGGAGGACAAAAATGACCTAAATTTTCAACCAATGACACAAAATCACTTATTAGATGCACATGATTGGTTTGAAACCCTAATTGGATTCGAATAAGTCGAAGTAGGACGAAAATCACCTAAATGTTCAACCAATGTCACAAACGCACTTATTGGATGCACAAGATTGGTTATAAACCCTAATTGGATTAGAATAATCCTAGGGAGGACGAAAATGACCTAAATGTTCAACCAATGACACAAAATCTCTTATTGGATGCACAAGATTGGTTAAAAACCCTAATTGGATTAGAATAAGCCTAGGGAGGATCAAAATGACCTAAATGTTCAACCAATGACACAAACACACTTATTGGATGCACAAGATTGGTTAAAAATCCTAATTGGATTAGAATAAGCCTAGGGAGGAGGAAAATGACCTAAATGTCCAACCAGTGACACAAACGCACATATTGGATGCACAAGATTGGTTAAATATCCTAATTGGATTAGAATAAGCCTAGGGAGGATGAAAATGACCTAAATGTTCAACCAATGACACAAACGCACTTATTGGATAAACAAGATTGCTTAAAAACCCTAATTGGATTAGAATAAGCCTAGGGAGGACGAAAATGACCTAAATGTTAAACCAATGACACAAACGCACTTATTGGATGCCCAGGATTGGTTAAAAATCCTAATTTGAATGGAATAATCCTAGGAAGGAAGAAAATGACCTAAATGTTCAACCAATGACAGAAAATCACTCATTGGATGCACAAGATTGGTTAGAAACCCTAATTGAAATAGAATAAGCCTAGGGAGGACGAAAATGACCTAAATGTTCAACCAATGACACGAAATCACTTATAGGATGCACAAGATTGGTTAAAAACCATAATTGGATTAGAATAAGCTTAGGGAGGACAAAAATGACCTAAATGTTCAACCAATGACACAAACGTATTTATTGGATGCCCAACGTTGGTTAAAAACTCTAATTGGATTAGAATAAGACTAGGGAGGACGAAAATGACCTAAATGTTCAACCAATGACACAAAATCACTTATTGGATGCACAAGATTGGTTAAATACCCTAATTGGATTAGAATAAGCCTAGAAAGCATGAAAATGACCTAAATGTTCAACCAATGACACAAAATCTCTTATTTGATGACAAGATTGGTTAAGAACCCTAATTGGATTAGAATAAGCCTAGGGAGGATCAAAATGACCTAAATGTTCAACCAATGACACAAACACACTTATTGGATGCACAAGTTTGGTTAAAAATCTTAATTGGATTAGAATAAGCCTAGGGAAGAGGAAAATGACCTAAATGTCCAACCAGTGACACAAACACACTTATTGGATGCACAAGATTGGTTAAAATCCCTAATTGGATTAGAATAAGCCTAGGGAGGACGAAAATGACCTAAATGTTCAACCAATAATACAAAATCAATTATTGGATGCACAAGATTGGTTAAAAACCGTAACTGGATTAGAATAAGCCTAGGGAGGACGAAAATGACCTAAATGTTCAACCAATGACACAAAATCACTTATTGGATGCACAAGATTGGTTAAATACCCTAATTGGATTAAAATAAGCCTAGGGAGGATCAAAATGATCTAATTGTTCAACCAATGACACAAACGCACTTATTGGATGCACAAGATTGGTTAAAAATCCTAATTGGATTAGAATAAGCCTAGGGAGGAGGAAAATGACCTAAATGTCCAACCAGTGACACAAACGCCCATATTGGATGCACAAGATTGGTTAAAATCCCTAATTGGATTAGAATAATCCTAGGGAGGACGAAAATGACCTAAATGTTCAACCAACGATACAAAATCAATTATTGGATGCACAAGATTGGTTAAAAACCGTAATTGGATTAGAATAAGCCTAGGGAGGACGAAAATGACCTAAATGTTCAACCAATGACACAAAATCACTTATTGGATGCACAAGATTGGTTAAATACCCTAATTGGATTAGAATAAGCCTAGGGAGGATGAAAATGA
Organism: Cicer yamashitae; assembly: GCA_037974755.1. Lineage (NCBI taxonomy): Eukaryota > Viridiplantae > Streptophyta > Magnoliopsida > Fabales > Fabaceae > Cicer > Cicer yamashitae. Next base: position 34,756,585 of record JBBPBQ010000002.1, on the reverse strand, counting down.
CCTAAATGTTCAACCAATGACACAAACGCACTTATTGGATAAACAAGATTGGTTAAAAACCCTAATTGGATTAGAATAAGCCTAGGGAGGACGAAAACGAGCAAAATGTTAAACCAATGACACAAACGCACTTATTGGATGCCCAAGATTGGTTAAAAAACCTAATTTGAATGGAATAATCCTTGGAAGGAAGAAAATGACCTAAATGTTCAACCAATGACAAAAAATCACTCATTGGATGCACAAGATTGGTTAGAAACACTAATTGAATTAGAATAAGCCTAGGGAGGACGAAAATGACCTAAATGTTCAACCAATGACACGAAATCACTTATTGGATGCACAAGATTGGTTAAAAATCGTAATTGGATTAGAATAAGCTTAGGGAGGACAAAAATGACCTAAATGTTCAACCAATGACACAAACGTATTTATTGGATGCCCAACGTTGGTTAAAAACCCTAATTGGATTAGAATAAGACTAGGGAGGACGAAAATGACCTAAATGTTCAACCAATGACACAAAATCACTTATTGGATGCACAAGATTGGTTAAATACCCTAATTGGATTAGAATAAGCCTAGAAAGGATGAAAATGACCTAAATGTTCAACCAATGACACAAAATCTCTTATTTGATGCACAAGATTGGTTAAAAACCTTAATTGGATTAGAATAAGCCTAGGGAGGATCAAAATGACCTAAATGTTCAACCAATGACACAAACACACTTATTGGATGCACAAGATTGGTTAAAAATCCTAATTGGATTAGAATAAGCCTAGGGAGGAGGAAAATGACCTAAATGTCCAACCAGTGACACAAACACACTTATTGGATGCACAAGATTGGTTAAAATCCCTAATTGGATTAGAATAAGTCTAGGGAGGACGAAAATGACCTAAATGTTCAACCAAAAATACAAAATCAATTATTGGATGCACAAGATTGGTTAAAAACCGTAATTGGATTAGAATAAGCCTAGGGAGGACGAAAATGACCTAAATGTTCAACCAATGACACAAAATCACTTATTGGATGCACAAGATTGGTTAAATACCCTAATTGGATTAGAATAAGCCTAGGGAGGATAAAATGACCTAATTGTTCAACCAATGACATAAACGCACTTATTGGATGCACAAGATTGGTTAAAAATCCTAATTGGATTAGAATAAGCCTAGGGAGGAGGAAAATGACCTAAATTTCCAACCAGTGACACAAACACACTTATTGGATGCACAAGATTGGTTAAAATCACTAATTGGATTAGAATAAGCCTAGGGAGGACGAAAATGACCTAAATGTTCAACCAATAATACAAAATCAATTATTGGATGCACAAGATTGGTTAAAAACCGTAATTGGATTAGAATAAGCCTAGGGAGGACGAAAATGACCTAAATGTTCAACCAATGACACAAAATCACTTATTGGATGCACAAGATTGGTTAAATACCCTAATTGGATTAGAATAAGCCTAGGGAGGATCAAAATGACCTAATTGTTCAACCAATGACACAAACGCACTTATTGGATGCAAAAGATTGTTTAAAAATCCTAATTGGATTGGAATAAGCCTAGGGAGGAGGAAAAGGACCTAAATGTCCAACCAGTGACACAAACGCACTTATTGGATGCACAAGATTGGTTAAAAACCGTAATTGGATTAGAATAAGACTAGGGAGGACGAAAATGACCTAAATGTTCAACCAATGACACAAAATCACTTATTGGATGCACAAGATTGGTTAAATACCCTAATTGGATTAGAATAAGCCTAGGGAGGACGAAAATGACCTAAATGTTCAACCAATGATAGAAAATCACTCATTGGATGCACAAGATTGGTTAAAAACAATAATTGAATTAGAATAAGCCTAGGGAGGACGAAAATGACCTAGATGTTCAACCAATGATACAAAATAACTTATTGGATGTACAAGATTGGTTTAAAACCCTAATTGGATTAGAATATGCCTAGGAAGGACGAAAATTACCTAAATGGTCAACCAATGACACGAAATTATTTATTGGATGCACAAGATTTGTTAAAAACCCAAATTGGATTAGAATAAGCCTAGGGAGGACGAAAATGACATAAATGTTAATCCAATGACACAAAATATCTTATTGGATGTCCAAGATTGGTTAAAAACCCTAATTGGATTAGAATAAGTCGAAGGAAGACGAACATGACCTAAATGTTCAACCAATGACACAAAATCACTTATTGGATGCACAAGATTGGTTAAAAACCCTAATTGGATTAGAATAAGCCTTGGGAGGATAAAAATGACGTAAATGATCAGCCAATGACACAAACGCACTTATTGGATGCACAAGATTGGTTAAAAACACTAATTGGATTAGAATAAGCCTAAGGAGCACGAAAATGACCTAAATGTTCAGCCAATGACACAAAATCATTTATTGGATGCACAAGATTGGTTAAATACCCTAATTGGATTAGAATAAGCCTAGGGAGGATGAAAAGGACCTAACTGTTCAACCAATCACACAAACGCACTTATTAGATGCACAAGATTGGTTTAAAAACCCTAATTGGATTGGAATAAGCCTAGGGAGGAAGAAAATGACCTAAATGTTCAACCAATGACAGAAAATCACTAATTGGATGCACAACATTTGGTTAAAAACCCTAATTGATTTAGAATAATCCTAGGGAGGACGAAAATGACCTAAATGTTTAACCAATTATACGAAATCACTTATTGGATGCACAAGATTGGTTAAAAACCCTAATTGGATTAGAATAAGCCTAGGGAGGACAAAAGTGACCTAAATGTTCAACCAATGACACAAAATGACTTATTGGATGCACAAAAACGGTTAAAAACCCTAATTGGATGAAAATAAGCCTAGGGAGGACGAAAATGACCTAAATGTTCAACCAATGACACACACACACACTTATTGGATGCACAAGATTGGTTAAAAACCCTAATTGGATTAGAATAACTCGAAGGAGGACAAAAATGACCTAAATTTTCAACGAATGACACAAAATCACTTATTGGATGCACAAGATTGGTTTAAAACCCTAATTGGATTCGAATAAGTCGAAGGAGGACGAAAATCACCTGAATGTTCAACCAACGTCACAAACGCACTTATTGGATGCACAAGATTGGTTATAAACCCTAATTGGATTAGAATTATCCTATGGAGGACGAAAATGACCTAAATGTTCAACCAATGACACAAAATCTCTTATTGGATGCACAAGATTGGTTAAAAACCCTAATTGTATTAGAATAAGCCTAGGGAGGATCAAAATCACCTAATTGTTCAAATAATGACACAAACGCACATATTGGATGCACAAGATTGGTTAAAAACCCTAATTGGATTAGAATAAGCCTAGGGAGGACGAAAATGACCTAAATGTTAAACCAATGACACAAACGCACTTATTGGATGCCCAAGATTGGTTAAAAACCCTAATTGGAATGGAATAAGCCTAGGAAGGAAGAAAATGACCTAAATGTTCAGCCAATGACAGAAAATCACTCATTGGATGCACAAGATTGGTTAGAAACCCTAATTGAATTAGAATAAGCCTAGGGAGGACAAAAATGACCTAAATGTTCAACCAATGATACAAAATCAGATATT
>JBBPBQ010000002.1:34722294-34743888 GCA_037974755.1 Cicer yamashitae | reverse complement strand
TTCTACCAATGACACAAACGCATTTATTGGATCCCCAAGGTTGGTTAAAAACCCTAATTGGATTAGAATAAGACTAGGGAGGAAGAAAATGACCTAAATGTTAATCCAATGACACAAACGCATTTATTGGATGAACAAGATTGGTTAAAAACCCTAATTGGATTAGAATAAGCCTAGGGAGGACGAAAATGACCTAAATGTTAAACCAATGACACAAACGCACTTATTGAATGCCCAAGATTGGTTAAAAACCCTAATTGGATTAGAATAACCCTAGGGAAGACAAAAATGACCTAAATATTCAACCAATGACACAAACGCACTTATTGGATGCCCAAGATTGGTTAAAAACCCTAATTGGATTAGAATAGCGTAGGGAGCACGAAAATGACCTAAATGTGCAACCAATGACACAAAATCACATATTGGATGCACAATATTGGTTAAAAACCCTAATTGGATTAGAATAAGCCTAGGGAGGACGAAAATGACCTAAATGTTAAACCAATGACACAAACGCACTTATTGAATGCCCAAGATTGGTTAAAAACCCTAATTGGATTAGAATAACCCTAGGGAAGACAAAAATGACCTAAATGTTCAACCAATGACACAAACGCACTTATTGGATGCCCAAGATTGGTTAAAAACCCTAATTGGATTAGAATAGCGTAGGGAGCACGAAAATGACCTAAATGTGCAACCAATGACACAAAATCACATATTGGATGCACAATATTGGTTAAAAACCCTAATTGGATTAGAATAAGCCTAGGGAGGACGAAAATGACCAAAATGTTAAACCAATGATACAAACGCACTTATTGGATGCCCAAGATTGGTTAAAAACCCTAATTGGAATGGAATAAGCCTAGGAAGGAAGAAAATGACCTAAATGTTCAACCAATGACAGAAAATCTTGTGCATTGGATGGACAAGATTGGTTAGAAACCTTAATTGAATTAGAATAAGCCTAGGGAGGACGAAAATGACCTAATTGTTCAACCAATGACAGAAAAACACTTATTGGATGCTCAAGATTGGTTAAAAACCCTAATTGGATTAGAATAAGCCTAGGGAGGACGATAATGACCTAAATGTTCGACCAATGACACAAAATCACATATTGGATGCACAGGATTGGTTAAAAACCCTAATTGGATTAGAATAAGCTTAGGGAGGACAAAAATGACCTAAATGTTCTATCAATGACACAAACGCATTTATTGGATGCCCAACGTTGGTTAAAAACCCTAATTGGATTAGAATAAGACTAGGGAGGAAGAAAATGACCTAAATGTTAATCCAAAGACACAAACGCTTTTATTGGATGCACAAGATTGGTTAAAAACCCTCATTGGATTAGAATAAGCCTAGGGAGGACGAAAATGACCTAAATGTTAAACCAATGACACAAACGCACTTATTGAATGCCCAAGATTGGTTAAAAACCCTAATTGGATAAGAATAAGCCTAGGGAGGACAAAACTGACCTAAATGTTCAACCAATGACACAAACGCACTTATTGGATGCCCAAGATTGGTTAAAAACCCTAATTGGATTAGAATAGCCTAGGGAGGACGAAAATGACCTAAATGTGCAACCAATGACACAAAATGACATATTGGATGCACAATATTGGTTAAAAACCCTAATTGGATTAGAATAAGCCTAGGGAGGACGAAAATGACCTAAATGTTAAACCAATGACACAAACGCACTTATTGGATGCCCAAGATTGGTTAAAAACCCAAATTGGAATGGAATAAGCCTACGAAGGAAGAAAATGACCTAAATGTTCAACCAATGACAGAAAATCACTTATTGGATGCACAAGATTGGTTAAAAACCCTAATTGGATTAGAATAAGCTTAAGGAGGACGAAAATGACCTAAATGTTCAACCAATGACACACACACACTTATTGGATGCACAAGATTGGTTTAAAACCCTAATTGGATTCGAATAAGTCGTAGGAGGACGAAAATCACCTAAATGTTCAACCAATGTCACAAACGCACTTATTGGATGCACAAGATTGGTTATAAACCCTAAATGGATTAGAATAATCCTATGGAGGACGAAAATGACCTAAATGTTCAACCAATGACACAAAATCTCTTATTGGATGCACAAGATTGGTTAAAAACCCTAATTGTATTAGAATAAGCCTAGGGAGGATCAAAATGACCTAAATGTTCAACCAATGACACAAACGCACTTATTGGATGCACAAGATCGGTTAAAAATCCTAATTGGATTAGAATAAGCCTAGGAAGGAGGAAAATGACCTAAATGTCCAACCAGTGACACAAACGCACTTATTGGATGCACAAGATTGGTTAAAATCCCTAATTGGATTAGAATAAGCCCAGGGAGGACGAAAATGACCTAAATGTTAAACCAATGACACAAACGCACTTATTGGATGCCCAAGATTGGTTAAAAACACTAATTGGAATGGAATAAGCTTAGAAAGGACGAAAATGACCTAAATGTTCAACCAATGACACGAAATCACTTTATGGATGCACATGATTGGTTAAAAACCCTAATTGGATTAGAATAAGCTTAGGGAGGACAAAAATGACCTAAATGTTCTACCAATGACACAAACGCATTTATTGGATGCCCAAGGTTGGTTAAAAACCCTAATTGGATTAGAATAAGACTAGGGAGGAAGAAAATGACCTTAATGTTAATCCAATGACACAAACGCATTTATTGGATGCACAAGATTGGATAAAAACCCTAATTGGATTAGAATAAGCCGAGGGAGGACGAAAATGACCTAAATGTTAAACCAATGACACGAACGCACTTATTGAATGCCCAAGATTGGTTAAAAACCCTAATTGGATTAGAATAAGCCTAGGGAGGACAAAAATAACCTAAATGTTCAACCAATGACACAAACGCACTTATTGGATGCCCAAGATTGGTTAAAAACCCTAATTGGATTAGAATAGCCTAGGGAGGACGAAAATGACCTTAATGTGCAACCAATGACACAATATCACATATTGGATGCACAATATTGGTTAAAAACCCTAATTGGATTAGAATAAGCCTAGGGAGGAGGAAAATGACCTAAATGTTAATCCAATGACACAAACGCATTTATTGGATGCACAAGATTGGTTAAAACCCCTAATTGGATTAGAATAAACCTAGGGAGGACGAAAATAACCTAAATATTCAACCAATGATACAAAATCACTTATTGGATGCACAAGATTGGCTGAAAACCCTAATTGGATTAGAATAAGCCTTGGGAGGAAAAAATGACCTAAATGTTCAACCAATGACACAAAATCCCTTATTGGATGCAAAAGATTGGTTAAAAACCCTATTTGGATTAGATTAAGCCTAGGGAGGACGAAAATGACCTAAATGTCCAACCAATGACATAAACGCACTTATTGGATGCACAAGATTGGTTAAAACCCCTAATTGGATTAGAATAAGCCTAGGAAGGACGAAAATGACCTAAATGTTCAACGAATGACACAAAATCACTTATTGGATGCACAAGATTGGTTGAAAACCCTAATTGGATTAGAATAAGCCTAGGGAGGATGAGAATGACCTAAACGTTCAACCAATGATACAAAATCAATTATTGGATGCACAAGATTGGTTAAAAATCATAATTGGATTAGAATAAACCTAGGGAGGACGAAAATGACCTAAATGTTCAACCAATAACACAAAATCACTTATTGGATGCACAAGATTGGTTAAATACCCTAAATGGATTAGAATAAGCCTAAGGAGGATGAAAATGACCTAAATGTTCAACCAATGACACGAAATCACTTATTGGATGCACAAGATTGGTTAAAAACCTTAATTGGATTAGAATAAGCCTAGGGAGGACTAAAATGACCTAAATGTTCAAGCAATGACACAAAATCACTTATTGGATGCACAAGATTGGTTAAAAACCTTAATTGGATTAGAATAAGCCTAGGAAGGACGAAAATGACCTAAATGTTCAACCAATGACACAAAATCACTTATTGGATGCACAAGATTGGTTAAAAACCCTAATTGGAATAGAATAAGCCTAGGGAGGACGAAAATGAACTAAATGTTCAACCAATGATACAAAATCAATTATTGGATGCACAAGATTGGTTAAAAACCCTAATTTGATTAGAATAAGACTAGGGAGGAAGAAAATGACCTAAATTTTAATCCAATGACACAAACGCATTTATTGGATGCACAAGATTGGTTAAAAACCCTAATTGGATTAGAATAAAACTAGGGAGGACGAAAATGACACAAATGTTCAACCAATGACACAAACGCATTTATGGGATGCACAAGATTTGTTAAAACCCCTAATTGGATTAGAATAAACTTAGGGAGGACGAAAATGACCTAAATGTTCAACCAATGATACAAAATCACTTATTGGATGCACAACATTGGGTAAAAACCCTAATTGGATTAGAGTAAGCCTAGGGAGGACAAAAATGACCTAAATGTTCAACCAATGATACAAAATCACTTATTGGATGTACAACATTGGGTAAAAACCCTAATTGGATTAGAGTAAGCCTAGAGAGGAAGAAAATGACCTAAATGTTCAACCAATGACACAAAATCACTTATTGGATGCACAAGATTGGTTAAAAACCTTAATTGGATTAGAATAAGCCTAGGGAGGACTAAAATGACCTAAATGTTCAAGCAATGACACAAAATCACTTATTGGATGCACAAAAATGGTTAAAAACCCTAATTGGATTAAAATAAGCCTAGGGAGGACGAAAATGACCTAAATGTTCAACCAATGACACAAAATCACTTATTGGATGCACAAGATTGGTTTAAAACCCTAATTGGATTCGAATAAGTCGAAGGAGGACGAAAATTACCTAAATGTTCAACCAATGTCACAAACGCACTTATTGGATGCACAAGATTGGTTATAAACCCTAATTGGATTAGAATAATCCTAGGGAGGACGAAAATGACCTAAATGTTCAACCAATGACACAAAATATCTTATTGGATGCATAAGACTGGTTAAAAACCCTAATTGTATTAGAATAAGCCTAAGGAGGATCAAAATGACCTAAATGTTCAACCAATGACACAAACGCACTTATTGGATGCACAAGATTGGTTAAAAATCCTAATTGGATTAGAATAAGCCTAGGGAGGAGGAAAATGACCTAAATGTCCAACCAGTGACACAAACGCACTTATTGGATGCACAAGATTGGTTAAAATCCCTAATTGGATTAGAATAAGCTTATGGAGGACGAAAATGACCTAAATGTTCAACCAATGAAACAAAATTACTTATTGGATGCACAAGATTGGTTAAATACCCTAATTGGATTAGAATAAGCCTAGGGAGGATGAAAATGACCTAAATGTTCAACCAATGACACAAACGCACTTATTGGATGCACAAGATTGGTTAAAAACCCTAATTGGATTAGAATAAGCCTAGGGACGACGAAAATGACCTAAATGTTAATCCAATGACACAAACGCATTTATTGGATACACAACATTGGTTAAAAACACTAATTGGATTAGAATAAGCCTAGGGAGGACGAAAATGACCTAAATGTTAATCCAATGACACAAACGCATTTATTGGATGCCCAAGGTTGGTTAAAAACCCTAATTGGATAAGAATTAGAATAGGGAGGAAGAAAATGACCTAAATGTTAATCCAATGACACAAACGCATTTATTGGATACACAACATTGGTTAAAAACCCTAATTGGATTAGAATAAGCCTAGGGAGGACGAAAATTACCTAAATGTTCAACCAATGACACAAAATCACTCATTGGATTCATAAGATTATTTAAAAACCCTAATTGAATTAGAATAAGCCTAGGGAGGTCGAAAATGACCTAAATGTTCAACCAATGACACGAAATCACTTATAGGATGCATAAGAATGGTCAAAAACACTAATTGGATTAGAATAAGCTTAGGGAGGACAAAAATGACCTAAATGTTCAACCAATGACACAAAATCATTTATTGGATGCACAAGATTGGTTAAAAACCCTAATTGGATTAGAATAAGCCTAGGGAGGAAGAACATCACCTAAATGTTCAACCAATGACACAAAATCACTCATTGGATGCACAAGATTATTTAAAAACCCTAATTGAATTAGAATAAGCCTATAGAGGTCGAAAATGACCTAAATGTTCAACCAATGACAAAAAATCACTTATTGGATGCACAAGATTGGTTATATACCCTAATTGGATTAGAATAAGCCTAGGGAGGAAGAACATCACCTAAATGTTCAACCAATGACAGAAAATCACTCATTGGATGCACAAGATTATTTAAAAACCCTAATTGAATTAGAATAAGCCTATAGAGGTAGAAAATGACCTAAATGTTCAACCAATGACAAAAAATCACTTATTGGATGCACAAGATTGGTTAAATACCCTAATTGGATTAGAATAAGCCTAGGGAGGATGAAAATGACCTAAATGTTCAACCAATGACACAAACGCACTTATTGGATGCACAAGATTGGTTAAAAACCCTAATTGGATTAGAATAAGCCTAGGGAGGACGAAAATGACCTAAATGTTAAGCCAATGACACAAACGCACTTATTGGATGCCCAATATTGGTTAAAAACACTAATTGGAATGGAATAAGCCTAGGAAGGAAGAAAATGACCTAAATGTTCAACCAATGATACAAAATCAATTATTGGATGCACAAGATTGGTTAAAAACCGTAATTGGATTAGAATAAACCTAGGGAGGACGAAAATGACCTAATTGTTAATCCAGTGACACAAACGCATTTATTGGATACACAACATTGGTTAAAAACCCTAATTGGATTAGAATAAGCCTAGGGAGGACGAAAATGACCTAAATGTTCAACCAATGACACAAAATCACTCATTGGATGCAAAAGATTATTTAAAAACCCTAATTGAATTAGAATAAGCCTAGGGAGGTCGAAAATGACCTAAATGTTCAACCAATGACACGAAATCACTTATAGGATTCCTAAGAATGGTTAAAAACCCTAATTGGATTAGAATAAGTTTAGGGAGGATAAAAATAACCTAAATGTTCAACCAATGACACAAAATCATTTATTGGATGCACAAGATTGGTTAAAAACCCTAATTGGATTAGAATAAGCCTAGGGAGGAAGAACATCACGTAAATGTTCAACCAATGACACATAATCACTCATTGGATGCACAAGATTATTTAAAAACCCTAATTGAATTAGAATAAGCCTATAGAGGACGAATATGACCTAAATGTTCAACCAATGACACAAAATCACTTATTGGATGCACAAGATTGGTTAAAAACCCTAATTGGATTAGAATAAGCCTACGGAGGAAGAACATCACCTAAATGTTCAACCAATGACACAAAATCACTCATTGGATGCACAAGATTATTTAAAAACCCTAATTGAATTAGAATAAGCCTATAGAGGTCAAATATGACCTAAATGTTAAACAAATGACACAAAATCACTTATTGGATGCACAAGATTGGTTAAAAACCCTAAGTGGATTAGAATAAGCCTAGGGAGGAGGAAAATGACCTAAATGTTAATCCAATCACACAAACGCATTTATTGGATGCACAAGATTGGTTAAAAACCGTAATTGGATTAGAATAAACCTAGGGAGGACGAAAATGACCTAAATGTTCAACCAATGACACAAAATCACTTATTGGATGCACAAGATTGGTTAAATACCCTAATTGGATTAGAATAAGCCTAAGGAGGATGAAAATGACGTAAATGTTCAACCAAACACACAAACGCATTTATTGGATGCCCAAGGTTTGTTAAAAACCCTTATTGGATTAGAATTAGACTAGGGAGGAAGAAAATGACCTAAATGTTAATCCAATGACACAAACGCATTTATTGGATGCACAACATTGGTTAAAAACTCTAATTGGATTAGAATAAGCCTAGGGAGGACGAAAATGACCTAAATGTTAAACCAATGACATAAACGCACTTATTGGATGCCCAAGATTGGTTAAAAACCCTAATTGGATTAGAATAAGCCTACGGGAGGAAGAAAATGACCTAAATGTTCAACCAATGACACAAAATCACTCATTGGATGCACAAGATTGGTTAAAAACCCTATTTGGATTAGAATAAGCCAAGGGAGGACGAAAATGACCTAAATGTTCAACCAATGATACTAAATCAATTATTGGATGCACAAGATTGGTTAAAAACCGTAATTGGATTAGAATAAACCTAGAGAGGACGAAAATGAGCTAAATGTTCAACCAATGACACAAAATCACTTATTGGATGCACAAGATTGGTTAAATACCCTAATTGGATTAGAATAAGCCTAAGGAGGATGAAAATGACCTAAATGTTCAACCAATGACACAAATGCATTTATTGGATGCCCAAGGTTGGTTAAAAACCCTCATTGGATTAGAATAAGACTAGGGAGGAAGAAAATGACCTAAATGTTAATCCAATGACACAAACGCATTTATTGGATACACAACATTGGTTAAAAACCATAATTGGATTAGAATAAGCCTAGGGAGGACGAAAATGACCTAAATGTTAATCCAATCACACAAACGCATTTATTGGATGCACAAGATTGGTTAAAACCCCTAATTGGATTAGAATAAACCTAGGGAGGACGAAAATAACCTAAATATTCAACCAATGATACAAAATCACTTATTGGATGCACAAGATTGGTTAAAACCCTAATTGGATTAGAATAAGCCTTGGGAGGACAAAATTGACCTAAATGTTCAACCAATGACACAAAATCACTTATTGGATGCAAAAGATTGGTTAAAAACCCTATTTGGATTAGATTAAGCCTAAGGAGGATGAAAATGACCTAAATGTTCAACCAATGACACAAACGCATTTATTGGATATCCAAGGTTGGTTAAAAACCCTAATTGGATAAGAATTAGACTAGGGAGGAAGAAAATGACCTAAATGTTAATCCAATGAGACAAACGCATTTATTGGATACACAACATTGGTTAAAAACCCTAATTGGATTAGAATAAGCCTAGGGAGGACGAAAATGACCTAAATGTTCAACCAATGACACAAAATCACTCATTGGATGCAAAAGATTATTTAAAAACCCTAATTGAATTAGAATAAGCCTAGGGAGGTCGAAAATGACCTAAATGTTCAACCAATGACACGAAATCACTTATAGGATGCCTAAGAATGGTTAAAAACCCTAATTGGATTAGAATAAGCTTAGGGAGGATAAAAATAACCTAAATGATCAACCAATGACACAAAATCATTTATTGGAGGCACAAGATTGGTTAAAAACCCTAATTGGACTAGAATAAGCCTAGGGAGGAAGAACATCACCTAAATGGTCAACCAATGACACAAAATCACTCATTGGATGCACAAGATTATTTAAAAACCCTAATTGAATTAGAATAAGCCTATAGAGGTCGAAAATGACCTAAATGTTCAACCAATGACACAAAATCACTTATTGGATGCACAAGATTGGTTAAAAACCCTAATTGGATTAGAATAAGCCTAGGGAGGAAGAACATCTCCTAAATGTTCAACCAATGACACAAAATCACTCATTGGATGCCCAAGATTATTTAAAAACCCTAATTGAATTAGAATAAGCCTATAGAGGTCGAATATGACCTAAATGTTAAACCAATGACACAAAATCACTTATTGGATGCAGAAGATTGGTTAAAAACCCTAAGTGGATTAGAATAAGCCTAGGGAGGAGGAAAATGACCTAAAGGTTAATCCAATCACACAAACGCATTTATTGGATGCACAAGATTGGTTAAAACCACTAATTGGATTAGAATAAACCTAGGGAGGACGAAAATAACCTAAATATTCAACCAATGATACAAAATCACTTATTGGATGCACAAGATTGGTTGAAAACCCTAATTGGATTAGAATAAGCCTTGGCAGGACAAAATTGACCTAAATGTTCAACCAATGATACAAAATCAATTACTGGATGCACAAGATTGGTTAAAAACTGTAATTGGATTAGAATAAACCTAGGGAGGACGAAAATGACCTAAATGTTCAAAAAATGACACAAAATCACTTATTGGATGCACAAGATTGGTTAAATACCCTAACTGGATTAGAATAAGCCTAAGGAGGACAAAAATGACCTAAATATTCAACCAATGACACAAACACATTTATTGGATGCACAAGATTGGTTAAAAACCCTAATTGGATTAGAATAAGCCTAGGGAGGACGAAAATGACCTAAATGCTAAACCAATGACACAAACGCACTTATTGGATGCCCAAGATTGGTTAAAAACCCTAATTGGATTGGAATAAGCCTAGGGAGGAAGAAAATGACCTAAATGTTCAACCAATGACAGAAAATCACTCATTGGATACACAAGATTGGTTAAAAACCATAATTGGATTAGAATAAACCTAGGGAGGACGAAAATAACCTAAATATTCAACCAATGATACAAAATCACTTATTGGATGCACAAGATTGGTTAAAACCCTAATTGGATTAGAATAAGCCTTGGGAGGACAAAATTGACCTAAATGTTCAACCAATGACACAAAATCACTTATTGGATGCAAAAGATTGGTTAAAAACCCTATTTGGATTAGATTAAGCCTAAGGAGGATGAAAATGACCTAAATGTTCAACCAATGACACAAACGCATTTATTGGATATCCAAGGTTGGTTAAAAACCCTAATTGGATAAGAATTAGACTAGGGAGGAAGAAAATGACCTAAATGTTAATCCAATGAGACAAACGCATTTATTGGATACACAACATTGGTTAAAAACCCTAATTGGATTAGAATAAGCCTAGGGAGGACGAAAATGACCTAAATGTTCAACCAATGACACAAAATCACTCATTGGATGCAAAAGATTATTTAAAAACCCTAATTGAATTAGAATAAGCCTATGGAGGTCGAAAATGACCTAAATGTTCAACCAATGACACGAAATCACTTATAGGATGCCTAAGAATGGTTAAAAACCCTAATTGGATTAGAATAAGCTTAGGGAGGATAAAAATAACCTAAATGATCAACCAATGACACAAAATCATTTATTGGAGGCACAAGATTGGTTAAAAACCCTAATTGGACTAGAATAAGCCTAGGGAGGAAGAACATCACCTAAATGGTCAACCAATGACACAAAATCACTCATTGGATGCACAAGATTATTTAAAAACCCTAATTGAATTAGAATAAGCCTATAGAGGTCGAAAATGACCTAAATGTTCAACCAATGACACAAAATCACTTATTGGATGCACAAGATTGGTTAAAAACCCTAATTGGATTAGAATAAGCCTAGGGAGGAAGAACATCACCTAAATGTTCAACCAATGACACAAAATCACTCATTGGATGCCCAAGATTATTTAAAAACCCTAATTGAATTAGAATAAGCCTATAGAGGTCGAATATGACCTAAATGTTAAACCAATGACACAAAATCACTTATTGGATGCAGAAGATTGGTTAAAAACCCTAAGTGGATTAGAATAAGCCTAGGGAGGAGGAAAATGACCTAAAGGTTAATCCAATCACACAAACGCATTTATTGGATGCACAAGATTGGTTAAAACCACTAATTGGATTAGAATAAACCTAGGGAGGACGAAAATAACCTAAATATTCAACCAATGATACAAAATCACTTATTGGATGCACAAGATTGGTTGAAAACCCTAATTGGATTAGAATAAGCCTTGGCAGGACAAAATTGACCTAAATGTTCAACCAATGATACAAAATCAATTACTGGATGCACAAGATTGGTTAAAAACTGTAATTGGATTAGAATAAACCTAGGGAGGACGAAAATGACCTAAATGTTCAAAAAATGACACAAAATCACTTATTGGATGCACAAGATTGGTTAAATACCCTAACTGGATTAGAATAAGCCTAAGGAGGACAAAAATGACCTAAATATTCAACCAATGACACAAACACATTTATTGGATGCACAAGATTGGTTAAAAACCCTAATTGGATTAGAATAAGCCTAGGGAGGACGAAAATGACCTAAATGCTAAACCAATGACACAAACGCACTTATTGGATGCCCAAGATTGGTTAAAAACCCTAATTGGATTGGAATAAGCCTAGGGAGGAAGAAAATGACCTAAATGTTCAACCAATGACAGAAAATCACTCATTGGATACACAAGATTGGTTAAAAACCCTAATTGAATTAGAATAAGCCTAGGGGGGACGAAAATGACCTAAATGTTCAACCAATGACACAAACGCACTTATTGAATGCCCAAGGTTGGTTATAAACCCTAATTGGATTAGAATAAGCCTAGGGAGGAAGAAAATGACCTAAATGTTCAACCAATGACACAAAATCACTCATTGGATGCAAAAGATTATTTAAAAACCCTAATTGAATTAGAATAAGCCTAGGGAGGTCGAAAATGACCTAAATGTTCAACCAATGACACGAAATCTCTTATAGGATGCCTAAGAATGGTTAAAAACCCTAATTGGATTAGAATAAGCTGAGGGAGGACAAAAATTTCCTAAATGTTCAACAAATGACACAAAATCACTTATTGGATACACAAGATTGGTTAAAAACCCTAATTGGTTTAGAATAAGCCTAGGGAGGTCAAAAATGACCTAAATGTCAATCCAATGACACAAACGCATTTATTGGATGCACAAGATTGGTTAAAACCCCTAATTGGATTAGAATAAACCTGGGGAGGACGAAAATAACCTAAATATTCAACCAATGATACAAAATCACTTATTGGATGCACAAGATTGGTTGAAAACTCTAATTGAATTAGAATAAGCCTTGGGAGGACAAAATTGACCTAAATGTTCGACAAATGACACAAAATCACCTATTGGATGCAAAAGATTGGTTAAAAACCCTATTTGGATTAGAATAAGCCTAAGGAGGTCGAAAATGACCTAAATGTCCAACCAATGACATAAACGCACTTATTGGATGCACAAGATTGTTTAAAACCCCTAATTGGATTAGAATAAGCCTAGGGAGGAAGAAAATGACCTAAATGTTCAACCAATGACACAAAATCAATTATTGGATTCCCAAGGTTGGTTAAAAACCCTAATTGAATTAGAATAAGCCTATGGAGGACGAAAATGACCTAAATGTTCAACCGATGACACGAAATCACTTATTGGATGCACAAGATTGGTTAAAAGCCATAATTGGATTAGAATAAGCATTAGGAGGACGAAAATGACCTAAATGTTCAACCAATGACACAAAATAACTTATTTATCCACAGGATTGGTTAAAAACCCTAACTGGATTAGAATAAGCCTAGAGAGAAGGAATATAACCTAAATGTTAATCCAATAACACAAATGCATTTATTGGATGCACAAGATTGGTTAAAACTTCTAATTGGATTAGAATAAACCTAGCGAGGACGAAAATGATCTAAATGTTCAACCAATGATACAAAATCACTTAATGGATGCACAACATTGGGTAAAAACCCTAATTGGACTAGAGTAAGCCTAGGGAGGAGGAAAATGACCAAAATGTCCAACCAATGACACAAACGCACTTATTGGATGCACAAGATTGGTTAAAAACCCTAATTGGATTGTAATAAGCCTAGGGAGGAAGAAAGTGACCTAAATGTGCAACCAATGACATAAAATCACTCATTAGATGCACAAGATTGGTTAAAAACCCATATTGGATTGGAATAAGCCTAGGGAGGAAGAAAATGACCCAAATGTGCAACCAATGACACAAAATCACTCATTGGATGCACAAGATTGGTTAAAAACCCTAATTGAATTAGAATAAGCCTAGGGAGGACGAAAATGTAGTAAATGTTCAACCAATGACACGAAATCACTTATTGGATGCACAAGATTGGTCAAAAACCCTAATTGGATTAGAATAAGCTTAGGGAGGACAAAAATGACCTAAATGTTCAACCAATGACACAAAATAACTTATTTGATGCACAAGACTGGTTAAAAACCCTAACTGGATTAGAATAAGCCTAGGGAGGAGGAAAATGACCTAAATGTTAATCCAATGACACAAACGCAAATATTGGTTGCACAAGATTGGTTAAAACCCCTAATTGGATTAGAATAAACCTGGGGAGGACGAAAATAACCTAAATGTTCAACCAATGACACAAAATCACTTATTGGATGCACAAGATTGGTTAAAAACCCTAATTGGATTAGAATAAGCCTAGGGAGGACGAAAATGACCTAAATGTTCAACAAATGATACAAAATCAATTATTGGATGCACAAGATTGGTTAAAAACCGTAATTGGAATAGAATAAACCTAGGGAGGACGAAAATGACCTAAATGTTCAACCAATGACAGAAAATCACTTATTGGATGCACAAGATTGGTTAAATACCCTAATTTGATTAGAATAAGCCTAGGGAGGACGAAAATGACCTAAATGTTCAACCAATGATACAAAATCAATTATTGGATGCACAAGATTGGTTAAAAACCATAATTGGATTAGAATAAACCTAGGGAGGACGAAAATGACCTAAATGTTCAACCAATGACACAAAATCACTTATTGGATGCACAAGATTGGTTAAATACCCTAATTGGATTAGAATAAGCCTAGGGAGGATGAAAATGACCTAAATGTTCAACCAATGACACAAACACACTTATTGGATATACAAGATTGGTTAAAAACCCTAATTGGATTAGAATAAGCATAGGGAGGACGAAAATGACCTAAATGTTAAACCAATGACACAAACACACTTATTGGATGCCCAAGATTGGTTAAAAACCCTAATTAGATTGGAATAAGCCTAGGGAGGAAGAAAATGACCTAAATGTTCAACCAATGACAGAAAATCACTCATTGGATGCACAAGATTGGTTAAAAACCCTGATTGAATTAGAATATGCCTAGGGAGGACGAAAATGTCCTAAATGTTCAACCAATG
Organism: Cicer yamashitae; assembly: GCA_037974755.1. Lineage (NCBI taxonomy): Eukaryota > Viridiplantae > Streptophyta > Magnoliopsida > Fabales > Fabaceae > Cicer > Cicer yamashitae. Next base: position 34,728,882 of record JBBPBQ010000002.1, on the reverse strand, counting down.
ACACGAAATCACTTATTGGATGCACAAGATTGGTTAAAAACCCTAATTGGATTAGAATAAGCTTAGGGAGGGCAAAAATGACCTAAATGTTCAACCAATGACACAAACGCATTTATTGGATGCCAAAGGTTGGTTAAAAACCCTAATTGGATTAGAATAAGACTAGGGAGGAAGAAAATGACCTAAATGTTAATCCAATGACACAAACGCATTTATTGGATGCACAAGATTGGTTAAAAACCCTAATTGGATTAGAATAAGTCTAGGGAGGACGAAAATGACTTAAATTTTCAACCAATGATACCAAATCACTCATTAGATGCACAAGATTATTTAAAAACCCTAATTGAATTAGAATAAGCCTAGGGAGGTCGAAAATGACCTAAATGTTCAACCAATGAAACGAAATCACTTATTGGATGCACAAGAATGGTTAAAAACCCTAATTGGATTAAAATAAGCCAAGGCAGGAAGAAAATGACCTAAATGTTAATCCAATGGCACAAACGCATTTTTTGGATGCACAGGATTGGTTAAAATCCCTAATTGGATTAGAATAAACCTAGGGAGGACGAAAATGACCTAAATTTCCAACCAATGACATAAACGCACTTATTGGATGCACAAGATTGGCTAAAACCCCTAATTGGATTAGAATAAGCCTAGGGAGGACGAAAATGACCTAAATGTTCAACCAATGACACAAAATCATTTATTGGTTGCAAAAGATTGGTTAAAAACCCTATTTGGATTAGATTAAGCCTAGGGAGGACGAAAATTACCTAAATATCCTACCAATGACATAAACGGGCTTATTGGATGCACAAGATTGGTTAAAACCCCTAATTCGATTAGAACAAGCCTATGGAGGACGAAAATGACCTAAATATTCAACCAATGAGACAAAATCACATTTTGGATGCACAAGATTGGTTAAAAATCCTAATTGGATTAGAATAAGCCTAGGGAGAACGAAAATGACCTAAATGTTAAACCAAGGACACAAAATCACTGATTGGATGCCCAAGGTTTGTTAAAAACCCTAATTGGATTAGAATAAGACTAAGGAAGAAGAAATTGACCTAAATGTTCAACCAATGACACAAAATGACACAAAATCACATATTGGATGCACAAGAATGGTTAAAAACCCTAGTTGGATTAGAATAAGCCTAGGGAGGACGAAAATGACCTAAATGTTCAACCAATGACACAAAATGACACAAAATCACATAATGGAGGCACAAGATTGGTTAAAAACCCTAAATGGATTCGAATAAGCCTATGGAGGACGAAAATGACCTATATAATCAACCAATGACACAAAATGACACAAAATCACATATTGGATGCACAAGATTGGTTAAAAACCCTAATTGGATTAGAATAAGCCTAGGGTGGATGAAAATGACCTAAATGTTGAACCAATGAAACAAAACCACATATTGGATGCACAACATTGGTTAAAAACCCTAGTTGGATTAGAATAAGCCTAGGGAGGACGAAAATGACCTAAATGTTCAACCAATGACACAAAATGACACAAAATCACATAATGGATGCACAAGATTGGTTAAAAACCCTAAATGGATTCGAATAAGCCTATGGAGGACGAAAATGACCTAAATAATCAACCAATGACACAAAATCACATATTGGATGCACCAGATTGGTTAAAAACCCTAATTGGATTAGAATAAGCCTAGGATGGACGAAAATGACCTAAATGTTGAACCAATGAAACAAAACCACATATTGGATGCACAACATTGGTTAAAAACCCTAATTGGATTAGAATAAGCCTAGGGAGGACGAAAATGACCTAAATATTCAACCAATGACACAAAATGACACAAAATCACATATTGGATGCACAAGATTCGTTAAAAAACCCTAATTGGATTAGAATAAGCCTAAGGAGGACGAAAATGACCTAAATGTTCAACCAATGACACAAAATCACATATTGGATGCACAAGATTGGTTAAATACCCTAATTGGATTAGAATAAGCCTAGGGAGGACGAAAATGACCTAAATGTTCAACCAATGACACAAAATCACATATTGGATGCACAAGATTGGTTAAAAACCCAAATTGGATTAGAATAAGCCTAGGGAGGACGAAAATGACCTAAATGTTCAACCAATGACACAAAATGACACAACATCACTTATTGGATGCACAAGATTGGTTAAAAACCCTAATTGGATTAGAATAAGCCTAGGGAGGACGAAAATGACCTAAATGTTCAACCAATGACACAAAATGACACAAAATCACATATTGGATGCACAAGATTGGTTAAAAACTCTAATTGGATTAGAATAAGCCTAAGGAGGACGAAAATTACCTAAATATTTAACCAATGACACAAAATCACATATTGGATGCACAAGATTGGTTAAAAACCCAAATTGGATTAGAATAAGCCTAGGGAGGACGAAAATGACCTAAATGTTCAACCAATGACACAAAATCACATATTGGATGCACAAGATTGGTTAAAAACCTTAATTGGATTAGAATAAGCCTAGGGAGGACAAAAATGACCGAAATGTTCAACCAATGACACAAAATCACATATTGGATGCACAAGATTGGTTAAAAACCCTAATTGGATTAGAATAAGCCTAGGGAGGACGAAAATGACCTAAATGTTCAACCAATGACACAAAATGACACAAAATCACATATTGGATGCACAAGATTGGTTAAAAACCCTAATTGGATCAGAATAAGCCTAGGGAGGACGAAAACGACCTAAATGTTCAACTAATGACACAAAATGACACAAAATCACATATTGGATGCACAAGATTGGTTAAAAACCCTAATTGGATTAGAATAAGCCTAGGGAGGACGAAAATGACCTAAATGTTCAACCAATGACACAAAATGACACAAAATCACATATTGTATGCACAAGATTGGTTAAAAACCCTAATTGGATTAGAATAAGCCTAGGGAGGACGAAAATGACCTAAATGTTCAACCAATGACACAAAATCACATATTGGATTCACAAGATTGGTTAAAAACCCTAATTGGATTAGAATAAGCCTAGGGAGGACGAAAATGACCTAAATGTTAAACCAATGACACAAAATCACATATTGGATGCACAAGATTGGTTAAAAACCCGAATTGGATTAGAATAAGCAAAGGGAGGACGAAAATGACCTAAATGTTCAACCAATGACACAAAATCACATATTGGATGCACAAGATTGGTTAAAAACCCTAATTGGATTGGAATAAGCATAGGGAGGACAAAAATGACCGAAATATTCAACCAATGACACAAAATGACACAAAATCACATATTGGATGCACTAGATGGGTTAAAAACCCTAATTGGATTAGAATAAGCCTAGGGAGGACGAAAATGACCTAAATGTTCAACCAATGACACAAAATGACACAAAATCACATATTGGATGCACAAGATTGGTTAAAAACCCTAATTGGATTAGAATAAGTCTAGCGAGGACGAAAATGACCCAAATGTTCAACCAATGACACAAAATCACATATTGGATGCACAAGATTGGTTAAAAACCCTAATTGGATTAGAATAAGCCTAGGGAGGACGAAAATGACCTAAATGTTCAACCAATGACACAAAATGACACAAAATCACATATTGGATGCACAAGATTGGTTAAAAACCCTAATTGGATTAGAATAAGCCTAGGGAGGACGAAAATGACCTAAATGTTCAACCAATGACACAAAATGACACAAAATCACATATTGGATGCACAAGATTGGTTAAAAATCCTAATTGGATTAAAATAACCCTAGGGAGGACGAAAATGACCTAAATGTTGAACCAATGACACAAAATGACACAAAATCACATATTGGATGCAGAAGATTGGTTAAAAACCCTAAATGGAATAGAATAAGCCTAGGGAGGACGAAAATGAACTAAATGTTCAACCAATGACACAAAATCACATATTGGATGCACAAGATTGGTTAAAAACCCTAATTGGATTAGAATAAGCCTAGGGAGGACGAAAATGACCTAAATGTTCAACCAATGACACAAAATGACACAAAATCACATATTGGATGCACAAGATTGGTTAAAAACCCTAATTGGATTAGAATAAAGCTAGGGAGGACGAAAATGATCTAAATGTTCAACCAATGACACAAAATCACATATTGGATGCACAAGATTGGTTAAAAACCCTAATTGGATTAGAATAAGCCTAGGGAGGACGAAAATAACCTAAATGTTCAACCAATGACACAAAATGACAAAAAATCACATATTGGATGCACAAGATTGGTTAAAAACCCTAACTGGATTTGAATAAGCCAAGGGAGGACGAAAATGACCTAAATGTTCAACCAATGACACAAAATCACATATTGGATGCACAAGATTGGTTAAAAACCCTAATTGGATTAGAATAAGGCTAGGGAGGACGAAAATGACCTAAATGTTCAACCAATGGTACAAAATCATATATTGGATGCACAAGATTGGTTAAAACCCTAATTGGATTAGAATAAGCCTAAGGAGGACGAAAATGACCTAAATGTTCAACCAATGACACAAAATGACACAAAATGACAGAAAATCACATATTGGATGCACAAGATTGGTTAAAAACCCTAATTGGATTAGAATAAGCCTAGGGAGGACGAAAATGACCTAAATGTTCAACCAATGACACAAAATGACACAAAATCACATATTGGATGCACAAGATTGGTTAAAAACCCTAATTGGATTAGAATAAGCATAGGGAGGACGAAAATCACCTAAATGTTTAACCAATGACACAAAATCAATTATTGGATGCACAAGATTGGTTAAAAACCCTAATTGGATTAGAATAAGCCTAGGGAGGACGAAGATGACCTATATGTTCAACCAATGACACAAAATCACATATTGGATGCACAAGATTGGTTAAAAACCTTAATTGGATTAGGATAAGCCTAGGGAGGACGAAAATGACCTAAATGTTCAACCAATGACACAAAATCACATATTGGATGCACAAGATTGGTTAAAAACCCTAATTGGATTAGAATAAGCCTAGGGAGGACGAAAATGACCTAAATGTTCAACCAATGACACAAAATGACACAAAATCACATATTGGATGCACAAGATTGGTTAAAAACCCTAATTGGATTAGAATAAGTCTATGGAGGACGAAAATGACCTAAATGTTCAACCAATGACACAAAATGACACAAAATCACATATTGGATGCACAAGATTAGTTAAAAACCCTAATTGGATTAGAATAAGCCTAGGGAGGACGAAAATGACCTAAATGTTCAAACAATGACACAAAATGACACAAAATCACATATTGGATGCACAAGATTGGTTAAAAACCCTAATTGGATTAGAATAAGCCTAGGGAGGACGAAAATTACCTAAATGTTCAACCAATGACACAAAATGACACAAAATCACATATTGGATGCACAAGATTGGTTAAAAACCCTAATTGGCTTAGAATAAGCCTAGGGAGGACGAATGACCTAAATGTTCAACCAATGACACAAAATGACACAAAATCACATATTGGATGCACAAGATTGGTTAAAAACCCTAATTGGATTAGAATAAGCCTAGGGAGGACGAAAATGACCTAAATGTTAAACCAATGACACAAACACACTTATTGGATGCCCAAGATTGGTTAAAAACCCTAATTAGATTGGAATAAGCCTAGGGAGGAAGAAAATGACCTAAATGTTCAACCAATGACAGAAAATCACTCATTGGATGCACAAGATTGGTTAAAAACCCTGATTGAATTAGAATATGCCTAGGGAGGACGAAAATGTCCTAAATGTTCAACCAATGACACGAAATCACTTATTGGATGCACAAGATTGGTTAAAAACCCTAATTGGATTAGAATAAGCTTAGGGAGGGCAAAAATGACCTAAACGTTCAACCAATGACACAAACGCATTTATTGGATGCCAAAGGTTGGTTAAAAACCCTAATTGGAGTAGAATAAGACTAGGGAGGAAGAAAATGACCTAAATGTTAATCCAATGACACAAACGCATTTATTGGATGCACAAGATTGGTTAAAAACCCTAATTGGATTAGAATAAGTCTAGGGAGGACGAAAATGACCTAAATTTTCAACCAATGATACCAAATCACTCATTAGATGCACAAGATTATTTAAAAACCCTAATTGAATTAGAATAAGCCTAGGGAGGTCGAAAATGACCTAAATGTTCAACCAATGAAACGAAATCACTTATTGGATGCACAAGAATGGTTAAAAACCCTAATTGGATTAGAATAAGCCTAGGGAGAACGAAAATGACCTAAATGTTAAACCAAGGACACAAAATCACTGATTGGATGCCCAAGGTTTGTTAAAAACCCTAATTGGATTAGAATAAGACTAAGGAAGAAGAAATTGACCTAAATGTTCAACCAATGACACAAAATGACACAAAATCACATATTGGATGCACAAGAATGGTTAAAAACCCTAGTTGGATTAGAATAAGCCTAGGGAGGACGAAAATGACCTAAATGTTCAACCAATGACACAAAATGACACAAAATCACATAATGGA
>JBBPBQ010000002.1:34704165-34715962 GCA_037974755.1 Cicer yamashitae | reverse complement strand
ACACAAAATCACATATTGGATGCACAAGATTGGTTAAAAACCCTAATTGGATTAGAATAAGCCTAGGGTGGATGAAAATGACCTAAATGTTGAACCAATGAAACAAAACCACATATTGGATGCACAACATTGGTTAAAAACCCTAGTTGGATTAGAATAAGCCTAGGGAGGACGAAAATGACCTAAATGTTCAACCAATGACACAAAATGACACAAAATCACATATTGGATGCACAAGATTCGTTAAAAAACCCTAATTGGATTAGAATAAGCCTAAGGAGGACGAAAATGACCTAAATATTCAACCAATGACACAAAATCACATATTGGATGCACAAGATTGGTTAAAAACCCTAATTGGATTAGAATAAGCCTAGGGAGGACGAAAATGACCTAAATGTTCAACCAATGACCCAAAATCACATATTGGATGCACAAGATTGGTTAAAAACCCTAATTGGATTAGAATAAGCCTAGGGAGGACGAAAATGACCTAAATGTTCAACCAATGACACAAAATGACACAAAATCACATATTGGATGCACAAGATTGGTTTAAAACCCTAATCGGATTAGAATAAGCCTAGGGAGGACGAAAATGACCTAAATGTTCAACCAATGACACAAAATCACATATTGGATGCACAAGATTGGTTAAAAACCCTAATTGGATTAGAATAAGCCTAGGGAGGACGAAAATGACCTAAATGTTCAACCAATGACGCAAAATCACATATTGGATGCACAAGATTGGTTAAAAACCCTAATTGGATTAGAATAAGCCTAGGGAGGACGAAAATGACCTAAATGTTCAACCAATGACACAAAATGACACAAAATCACATATTGGATGCACAAGATTGGTTAAAAACCCTAATATGATTAGAATAAGCCTAGGGAGGATGAAAATGACCTAAATGTTCAACCAATGACACAAAATCACATATTGGATGCACAAGATTGGTTAAAAACCCTAATTGGATTAGAATAAGCCTAGGGAGGACGAAAATGACCTAAATGTTCAACCAATGACACAAAATGACACAAAATCACATATTGGATGCACAAGATTGGTTAAAAACCCTAATTGGATTAGAATATGCCTAGGGAGGACCAAAATGACCTAAATGTTCAACCAATGACACATAATGACACAAAATCACATATTGGATGCACAAGATTGGTTAAAAACCCTAATTGGATTAGAATAAGCCTAGGGAGGACGAAAATGACCTAAATGTTCAACCAATGACACAAAATGACACAAAATCACATATTGGATGCACAAGATTGGTTAAAAACCCTAATTGGATTAGAATAAGCCGAGGGAGGACGAAAATGACCCAAATGTTCAACCAATGACACAAAATGACACAAAATCACATATTGGATGCACAAGATTGGTTAAAAACCCTAATTGGATTAGAATAAGCCTAGGGAGGACGAAAATGACCTAAATGTTCAACCAATGACACAAAATGACACAAAATCACATATTGGATGCACAAGATTGGTTAAAAACCCTAATTGGATTAGAATAAGCCTAGGGAGGACGAAAATGACCTAAATGTTCAACCAATGACACAAAATGACACAAAATCACATATTGGATGCACAAGATTGGTTAAAAACCCTTATTGGAAAAGAATAAGCCTAGGGAGGACGAAAATGACCTAAATGTTCAACCAATGACACAAAATGACACAAAATCACATATTGGATGCATAAGATTGGTTAAAACCCTAATTGGATTAGAATAAGCCTAGGGAGGACGAGAATGACCTAAATGTTCAACCAATGACACAAAATCACATATTGGATGCACAAGATTGGTTAAAAACCCTAATTGGATTAGAATAAGCCTAGGGAGGACGAAAATGACCTAAATGTTCAACCAATGACACAAATGACACAAAATCACATATTGGATGCACAAGATTGGTTAAAAACCCTAATTGGATTAGAATAAGCCTAGGGAGGACGAATGACCTAAATTTTCAACCAATGACACAAAATGACACAAAATCACATATTGGATGCACAAGATTGGTTAAAAACCCTAATTTGATTAGAATAAGCCTAGGGAGGATGAAAATGACCTAAATATTCAACCAATGACACAAAATCACATATTGGATGCACAAGATTGGTTAAAAACCCTAATTGGATTAGAATAAGCCTAGGGTGGACGAAAATGTTCAACCAATGACACAAAATGACACAAAATCACATATTGGATGCACAAGATTGGTTAAAAACCCTAGTTGGATTATAATAAGCCTATGGAGGACGAAAATGACCTAAATGTTCAACCAATGACACAAAATGACACAAAATCACATTTTGGAAGCACAAGATTTGTTAAAAACCCTAATTGGATTAGAATAAGCCTAGGGAGGACGAAAATCACCTAAATGTTCAACCAATGACACAAAATCACATATTGGATGCACAAGATTGGTTAAAAACCCTAATTGGATTAGAATAAGCCTAGGGAGGACGAAAATGACCTAAATGTTCAACCAATGACACAAAATGACACAAAATCACATATTGGATGCTCAAGATTGGTTAAAAACCCTAATTGGATTAGAATCAGCCTAGGGAGGACAAAAATGACCTAAATGTTCTACCAATGACACAAAATCACACAAAATCACATATTGGATGCTCAAGATTGGTTAAAAACCCTAATTGGATTAGAATAAGCCTAGGGAGGACAAAAATGACCTAAATGTTCTACCAGTGACACAAAATCACACAAAATCACATATTGGATGCACAAGATTGGTTAAAAACCTTAATTGGATTAGAATAAACCTAGGGAGGACGAAAATAACCTAAATGTTCAACCAATGACACAAAATCACATATTGGATGCACAAGATTGGTTAAAAACCCTAATTGGATTAGAATAAGCCTAGCGAGGACGAAAATGACCTAATTGGATTACCAATGACACAAAATCACTTATAATATGCACAAGATTGGTTAAAAACCCTAATTGGATTAGAATAAGCCTAGGGAGGACGAAAATGACCTAAATGTTCAACCAATGACACAAAATCACATATTGGATGCACAAGATTGGTTAAAAACCCTAATTGGATTAGAATAAACCTAGGGAGGACGAAAATAACCTAAATGTTTAACCAATGACACAAAATCACATATTGGATGCACAAGATTGGTTAAAAACCCTAATTGGATTAGAATAAGCCTAGGGAGGACGAAAATGACCTAAATGTTCAACCAATGACACAAAATGATACAAAATCACATATTGGATGCACAAGATTGGTTAAAAACCCTAATTGGATTAGAATAAGCCCAGGGAGGACAAAAATGACCTAAATATTCAACCAATGACACAAAATCACATATTGGATGCACAAGATTGGTTAAAAACCCTAATTGGATTATAATAATCCTAGGGAGGACGAAATTGACCTAAATGTTCAACCAATGACACAAAATGACAGAAAATCACATATTGGATGCACAAGATTGGTTAAAAACCCTAATTGGATTAGAATAAGCCTACAGAGGACGAAAATGACCTAAATGTTCAACAAATGACACAAAAAAGACACAAAATCACATATTGGATGCACAAGATTGGTTAAAAACCCTAATTGGATTAGAATAAGCCTAAGGAGAACAAAAATGACCTAAATATTCAACCAATGACAAAAAATCACATATTGGATGCACAAGATTGGTTAAAAACCATAATTGGATTAGAATAAGCCTAGGGAGGACGAAAATGACCTAAATGTTCAACCAATGACACAAAATCACATATTGGATGCACAAGATTGGTTAAAAACCCTAATTGGATTAGAATAAGCCTAGGGAGGACGAAAATGACCTAAATGTTCAACCAATGACACAAAATCACATATTGGATGCACAAGATTGGTTAAAAACCCTAATTGGATTAGAATAAGCCTATGGAGGACGAAAATGATCTATATGTTCAACCAACGACACAAAATGACACAAAATCACATATTGGATGCACAAGATTGGTTAAAAACCCTAATTGGATTAGAATAAGCCTATGGAGGACGAAAATGATCTATATGTTCAACTAACGACACAAAATGACACAAAATCACATACTGGATGCACAAGATTGGTTAAAAACCCTAATTGGATTAGAATAAGCCTAGGGAGGACGAAAATGACCTAAATGTTCAACTAATGACACAAAATGATACAAAATCACATATTGGATGCACAAGATTGGTTAAAAACCCTAATTGGATTAGAATAAGCCCAGGGAGGACAAAAATGACCTAAATATTCAACCAATGACACAAAATCACATATTGGATGCACAAGATTGGTTAAAAACCCTAATTGGATTATAATAATCCTAGGGAGGACGAAAATGACCTAAATGTTCAACCAATGACACAAAATGTCAGAAAATCACATATTGGATGCACAAGATTGGTTAAAAACCCTAATTGGATTAGAATAAGCCTACGGAGACGAAAATGACCTAAATGTTCAACAAATGACACAAAAAAGACACAAAAGCACATAATGGATGCACAAGATTGGTTAAAAACCCTAATTGGATTAGAATAAGCCTAAGGAGGACAAAAATGACCTAAATATTCAACCAATGACAAAAAATCACATATTGGATGCACAAGATTGGTTAAAAACCCTAATTGGATTAGAATAAGCCTAGGGAGGACGAAAATGACCTAAATGTTCAACCAATGACACAAAATCACATATTGGATGCACAAGATTGGTTAAAAACCCTAATTGGATTAGAATAAACCTAGCAAGGCGAAAATGACCTAAATGTTCAACCAATGACACAAAATGACACAAAATCACATATTGGATGCACAAGATTGGTTAAAAACCCTAATTGGATTAAAAAGAGCCTAGGGAGGACGAAAATGACCTAAATGTTCAACCAATGACACAAAATCACACATTGGATGCACAAGATTGGTTAAGAACCTTAATTGGATTAGAATAAGCCAAGGGAGGACGAAATTGACCTAAATGTTCAACCAATGACACAAAATGACATAAAATCACATATTTGATGCACAAGATTGGCTAAAAACCCTAATTGGATTAGCATAAGCATAGCGAGGACGAAAATGACCTAAATGTTCAACCAATGATACAAAATCACATATTGGATGCACAAGATTGGTTAAAAACCCTAATTGGATTAGAATAAGCCTAGGGAGGACGAAAATGACCTAAATGTTCAACCAATGACACAAAATGACACAAAATCACATATTGGATGCACAAGATTGGTTAAAAACCCTAATTGGATTAGAATAAGCCTAGGGAGGACGAAAATGACCTAAATGTTAAACCAATGACACAAACACACTTATTGGATGCCCAAGATTGGTTAAAAACCCTAATTAGATTGGAATAAGCCTAGGGAGGAAGAAAATGACCTAAATGTTCAACCAATGACAGAAAATCACTCATTGGATGCACAAGATTGGTTAAAAACCCTGATTGAATTAGAATATGCCTAGGGAGGACGAAAATGTCCTAAATGTTCAACCAATGACACGAAATCACTTATTGGATGCACAAGATTGGTTAAAAACCCTAATTGGATTAGAATAAGCTTAGGGAGGGCAAAAATGACCTAAATGTTCAACCAATGACACAAACGCATTTATTGGATGCCAAAGGTTGGTTAAAAACCCTAATTGGATTAGAATAAGACTAGGGAGGAAGAAAATGACCTAAATGTTAATCCAATGACACAAACGCATTTATTGGATGCACAAGATTGGTTAAAAACCCTAATTGGATTAGAATAAGTCTAGGGAGGACGAAAATGACCTAAATTTTCAACCAATGATACCAAATCACTCATTAGATGCACAAGATTATTTAAAAACCCTAATTGAATTAGAATAAGCCTAGGGAGGTCGAAAATGACCTAAATGTTCAACCAATGAAACGAAATCACTTATTGGATGCACAAGAATGGTTAAAAACCCTAATTGGATTAAAATAAGCCAAGGCAGGAAGAAAATGACCTAAATGTTAATCCAATGGCACAAACGCATTTTTTGGATGCACAGGATTGGTTAAAACCCTAATTGGCTTAGAATAAGCCTAGGGAGGACGAATGACCTAAATGTTCAACCAATGACACAAAATGACACAAAATCACATATTGGATGCACAAGATTGGTTAAAAACCCTAATTGGATTAGAACAAGCCTAGGGAGGATGAAAATGACCTAAATAATCAACCAATGACACAAAATCACATATTGGATGCACAAGATTGGTTAAAAACCCTAATTGGATTAGAATAAGCCTACGGAGGACGAAAATGACCTAAATGTTCAACCAATGACACAAAATGACACAAAATGACATATTGGATGCACAAGATTGGTTAAAAACCCTAGTTGGATTAGAATAAGCCTAGGGAGGATGAAAATGACCTAAGTTTTCAACCAATGACACAAAATGACACAAAATCACATATTGGATGCACAAGATTGGTTAGAAACCCTAATTGGATTAGAATAAGCCTAGGGAGGATAAAAATGACCTAAATATTCAACGAATGACACAAAATCACATATTGGATGCACAAGATTGGTTAAAAACCCTAATTGGATTAGAATAAGCCTAGGGAGGATGAAAATGACCTAAATGTTCAACCAATGACACAAAATGACACAAAATCACATATTGGATGCACAATATTGGTTAAAAACCCTAGTTGAATTAGAATAAGCCTAGGGAGGACGAAAATGAACTAAATGTTCAACCAATGACACAAAATCACATATTGGATGCACAAGATTGGTTAAAAACCCTAATTGGATTAGAATAAGCCTAGGGAGGACGAATGACCTAAATTTTCAACCAATGACACAAAATGACACAAAATGACATATTGGATGCACAAGATTGGTTAAAAACCCTAATTGGATTAGAATAAGCCTAGGGAGGATGAAAATGACCTAAATATTCAACCAATGACACAAAATCACATATTGGATGCACAAGATTGGTTAAAAACCCTAATTGGATTAGAATAAGCCTAGGGTGGACGAAAATGACCTAAATGTTCAACCAATGACACAAAATGACACAAAATCACATATTGGATGCATAAGATTGGTTAACAACCTTAATTGGATTAGAATAAGCCTAGGGAGGACGAAAATGACCTAAATGTTCAACCAATGACACAAAATGACACAAAATCACATATTGGATGCACAAGATTGGTTAAAAACCCTAATTGGATTAGAATAAGCCTAGGGAGGACGAAAATGACCTAAATGTTCAACCAATGACACAAAATGACACAAAATCACATATTGGATGCACAAGATTGGTTAAAAACCCTTATTGGAAAAGAATAAGCCTAGGGAGGACGAAAATGACCTAAATGTTCAACCAATGACACAAAATGACACAAAATCACATATTGGATGCATAAGATTGGTTAAAACCCTAATTGGATTAGAATAAGCCTAGGGAGGACGAGAATGACCTAAATGTTCAACCAATGACACAAAATCACATATTGGATGCACAAGATTGGTTAAAAACCCTAATTGGATTAGAATAAGCCTAGGGAGGACGAAAATGACCTAAATGTTCAACCAATGACACAAAATGACACAAAATCACATATTGGATGCACAAGATTGGTTAAAAACCCTAATTGGATTAGAATTAGCCTAGGGAGGACGAAAATGACCTAAATGTTCAACAAATGACAAAAAATGACACAAAATCACATATTGGATGCACAAGATTGGTTAAAAACCCTAATATGATTAGAATAAGCCTAGGGAGGACGAAAATGACCTAAATGTTCAACCAATGACACAAAATGACACAAAATCACATATTTGATGCACAAGATTGGTTAAAAACCCTAATTGGATTAGAATAAGCCTAGGGAGGACGAAAATGACCTAAATGTTCAACCAATGACAGAAAATGGCACAAAATCACATATTGGATGCACAAGATTGGTTAAAAACCCTAATTGGATTAGAATAAGCCTAGGGAGGACGAAAATGACCTAAATGTTCAACCAATGACACAAAATGACACAAAATCACATATTGGATGCACAAGATTGGTTAAAAACCCTAGTTGGATTATAATAAGCCTAGGGAGGACGAAAATGACCTAAATGTTCAACCAATGACACAAAATCACATATTGGATGCACAAGATTGGTTAAAAACCCTAATTGGATTAGAATAAGCCTAGGGAGGACGAAAATGACCTAAATGTTCAACCAATGACACAAAATGACACAAAATCACATATTGGATGCACAAGATTGGTTAAAAACCCTAATTGGATTAGAATAAGCCTAGGGAGGACGAAAATGACCTAAATGTTCAACCAATGACACAAAATGACACACAATCACATATTGGATGCACAAGATTGGTTAAAAACCCTAATTGGATTAGAATAAGCCTAGGGAGGACGAAAATGACCTAAATGTTCAACCAATGACACAAAATGACACAAAATCACATATTGGATGCACAAGATTGGTTAAAAACCCTAATTGGATTAGAATAAGCCTAGGGAGGACGAAAATGACCTAAATGTTCAACCAATGACACAAAATGACACAAAATCACATATTGGATGCACAAGATTGGTTTAAAACCCTAATTGTATTAGAATAAGCCTATGGAGTACGAAAATGACCTAAATGTTCAATCAATGACACAAAATGACACAAAATCACATACTGGATGCACAACATTGGTTAAAAACCCTAATTGGATTAGAATAGGCTTAGGGAGGACGAAAATGAACTAAATGTTCAACCAATGACACAAAATCACATATTGGATGCACAAGATTGGTTAAAAACTCTAATTGGATTGGAATAAGCCTAGGGAGGACGAAAATGACCTAAATGTTCAACCAATGACACAAAATGACACAAAATCACATATTGGATGCACAAGATTGGTTAAAAACCCTAATTGGATTAGAATAAGCCTAGAGAGGACGAAAATGACCTAAATGACACAAAATGACACAAAATCACATATTGGATGCACAAGATTGGTTAAAAACCCTAATTGGATTAGAATAAGCCTAGGGAGGACGAAAATGACCTAAATGTTCAACCAATGACACAAAATGACACAAAATCACATATTGGATGCACAAGATTGGTTAAAAACCCTAATTGGATTAGAATAAGCCTAGGGAGGAAGATAATGACCTAAATGTTCAACCAATGACACAAAATGACACAAAATCACATATTGGATGCACAAGATTGGTTAAAAACCCTAATTGGATTAGAATAAGCCTAGGGAGGACGAAAATGACCTAAATGTTCAACCAATGACACAAAATGACACAAAATCACATATTGGATGCACAAGATTGGTTAAAAACCTTAATTTGATTAGAATAAGCCTAGGGAGGACGAAAATGACCTAAATGTTCAACCAATGACACAAAATCACATATTGGATGCACAAGATTGGTTAAAAACCCTAATTGGATTAGAATAAGCCTAGGGAGGACGAAAATGACCTAAATGTTCAATCGATGACACAAAATCACTTATTGGAAGCACAAGATTGGTTAAAAACCCTAATTGGATTAGAATAAGCCTAGGGAGGACGAAAATGACCTAAATGTTCAACCAATGACACAAAATCACATATTGGATGCACAAGATTGGTTAAAAACCCTAATTGGATTAGAATAAGCCTAGGGAGGACGAAAATGACCTTAATGTTCAACCAATGACACAGAATCACATATTGGTTGCACAAGATTGGTTAAATACCCTAATTGGATTAGAATAAGCCTAGGGAGGACGAAAATGACCTAAATGTTCAACCAATGACACAAAATCACATATTGGATGCACAAGATTGGTTAAAAACCCTAATTGGATTAGAATAAGCCTAGGGAGGACGAAAATGACCTAAATGTTCAACCAATGACACGAAATCACATATTTGATGCACAAGATTGGTTAAAAACCCTAATTGGATTAGAATAAGCCTAGGGAGGACGAAAATGACCTAAATGTTCAACGAATGAAACAAAATCACATATTGGATTCACAAGATTGGTTAAAAACCCTAATTGGATTAGAATAAGCCTAGGGAGGACGAAAATGACCTAAATGTTCAACGAATGACACAAAATCACATATTGGATGCACAAGATTGGTTAAAAACCCTAATTGGATTAGAATAAGCCTAGGGAGGACAAAAATGACCTAAATATTCAACCAATGACACAAAATCACAGATTGGATGCACAAGATTGGTTAAACACCCTAATTGGATTAGAATAAGCCTAGGGAGGACGAAAATGACCTAAATGTTCAACCAATGACACAAAATCACATATTGGATGCACAAGATTGGTTAAAAACCCTAATTGGATTAGAATAAGCCTAGGGAGGACGAAAATGACCTAAATGTTCAACCAATGACACAAAATGACAGAAAATCACATACTAGATGCACAAGATTGGTTAAAAACCCTAGTTGGATTATAATAAGCCTAGGGAGGACGAAAATGACCTAAATGTTCAACCAATGACACAAAATGACACAAAATCACATAATGGATGCACAAGATTGGTTAAAAACCCTAAATGGATTCGAATAAGCCTAGGGATGACGAAAATGACCTAAATGTTCAACCAATGACACAAAACCACATATGTGATGCACAAGATTGGTTAAATACCCTAATTGGATTAGAATAACCCTAGGGAGGACGAAAATGACCTAAATGTTCAACCAATGACACAAAATGACACAAAATCACATTTTGGATGCACAAGATTGGTTAAAAACCCTAATTGGATTAGAATAAGCCTAGGGAGGACGAATGACCTAAATTTTCAACCAATGACACAAAATGACACAAAATCACATATTGGATGCACAAGATTGGTTAAAAACCCTAATTGGATTAGAATAAGCCTAGGGAGGATGAAAATGACCTAAATATTCAACCAATGACACAAAATCACATATTGGATGCACAAGATTGGTTAAAAACCCTAATTGGATTAGAATAAGCCTAGGGTGGACGAAAATGACCTAAATGTTCAACCAATGACACAAAATGACACAAAATCACATATTGGATGCACAAGATTGGTTAAAAACCCTAGTTGGATTAGAATAAGCCTATGGAGGACGAAAATGACCTAAATGTTCAACCAATGACACAAAATGACACAAAATCACATTTTGGATGCACAAGATTGGTTAAAAACCCTAATTGGATTAGAATAAGCCTAGGGAGGACGAATGACCTAAATTTTCAACCAATGACACAAAATGACACAAAATCACATATTGGATGCACAAGATTGGTTAAAAACCCTAATTGGATTAGAATAAGCCTAGGGAGGATGAAAATGACCTAAATATTCAACCAATGACACAAAATCACATATTGGATGCACAAGATTGGTTAAAAACCCTAATTGGATTAGAATAAGCCTAGGGTGGACGAAAATGACCTAAATGTTCAACCAATGACACAAAATCACTTATTGGTTGCAAAAGATTGGTTAAAAACCCTATTTGAAATAGATTAAGCCTAGGGAGGACGAAAATTACCTAAATATCCTACCAATGACATAAACGGGCTTATTGGATGCACAAGATTGGTTAAAACCCCTAATTCGATTAGAACAAGCCTATGGAGGACGAAAATGACCTAAATATTCAACCAATGAGACAAAATCACATTTTGGATGCACAAGATTGGTTAAAAA
>JBBPBQ010000002.1:34667345-34703995 GCA_037974755.1 Cicer yamashitae | reverse complement strand
TAGATTAAGCCTAGGGAGGACGAAAATTACCTAAATATCCTACCAATGACATAAACGGGCTTATTGGATGCACAAGATTGGTTAAAACCCCTAATTCGATTAGAACAAGCCTATGGAGGACGAAAATGACCTAAATATTCAACCAATGAGACAAAATCACATTTTGGATGCACAAGATTGGTTAAAAATCCTAATTGGATTAGAATAAGCCTAGGGAGAACGAAAATGACCTAAATGTTAAACCAAGGACACAAAATCACTGATTGGATGCCCAAGGTTTGTTAAAAACCCTAATTGGATTAGAATAAGACTAAGGAAGAAGAAATTGACCTAAATGTTCAACCAATGACACAAAATGACACAAAATCACATATTGGATGCACAAGAATGGTTAAAAACCCTAGTTGGATTAGAATAAGCCTAGGGAGGACGAAAATGACCTAAATGTTCAACCAATGACACAAAATGACACAAAATCACATAATGGATGCACAAGATTGGTTAAAAACCCTAAATGGATTCGAATAAACCTATGGAGGACGAAAATGACCTAAATAATCAACCAATGACACAAAATAACACAAAATCACATATTGGATGCACAAGATTGGTTAAAAACCCTAATTGGATTAGAATAAGCCTAGGGTGGATGAAAATGACCTAAATGTTGAACCAATGAAACAAAACCACATATTGGATGCACAACATTGGTTAAAAACCCTAGTTGGATTAGAATAAGCCTAGGGAGGACGAAAATGACCTAAATGTTCAACCAATGACACAAAATGACACAAAATCACATAATGGATGCACAAGATTGGTTAAAAACCCTAAATGGATTCGAATAAGCCTATGGAGGACGAAAATGACCTAAATAATCAACCAATGACACAAAATGACACAAAATCACATATTGGATGCACAAGATTGGTTAAAAACCCTAATTGGATTAGAATAAGCCTAGGATGGACGAAAATGACCTAAATGTTGAACCAATGAAACAAAACCACATATTGGATGCACAACATTGGTTAAAAACCCTAATTGGATTAGAATAAGCCTAGGGAGGACGAAAATGACCTAAATATTCAACCAATGACACAAAATGACACAAAATCACATATTGGATGCACAAGATTCGTTAAAAAACCCTAATTGGATTAGAATAAGCCTAAGGAGGACGAAAATGACCTAAATGTTCAACCAATGACACAAAATCACATATTGGATGCACAAGATTGGTTAAAAACCCTAATTGGATTAGAATAAGCCTAGGGAGGACGAAAATGACCTAAATGTTCAACCAACGACACAAAATGACACAAAATCACATATTGGATGCACAAGATTTGTTAAAAACCCTAAATCGATTAGAATAAGCCTAGGGAGGATGAAAATGACCTCAATGTTCAACTAGTGACACAAAATCACATATTGGATACACAAGATTGGTTAAAAACCCTAATTGGATTAGAATAAGCCTAGGGAGGACGAAAATGACCTAAATGTTCAACCAATGACACAAAATCACATATTGGATGCACAAGATTGGTTAAAAACCCTAATTGGATTAGAAAAAGCCTAGGGAGGACGGAAATGACCTAAATGTTCAACCAATGACACAAAATGACACAAAATCCATATTGGATGCACAAGATTGGTTAAAAACACTAATTGGATTAGAATAAGCCTAAGGAGGATGAAAATGACCTAAATGTTCAACCAATGACACAAAATCACATATAGGATGCACAAGATTGGTTAAAAACCCTAATTGGATTAGAATATGCCTAGGGAGGATGAAAATGACCTAAATGTTCAACCAATGACACAAAATCACATATTGGATGCACAAGATTGGCTAAAAACCCTAATTGGATTAGAATAAGCCTAGGAAGGATGAAAATGACTTAAATGTTCAACCAATGACACAAAATGACACAAAATCACATATTGGATGCACAAGATTGGTTAAAAACCCTAATTGGATTAGAATAAGCCTAGGGAGGAAGAAAATGACCTAAATGTTCAACCAATGACACAAAATCACATATTGGATGCACAAGATTGGTTAAAAACCCTAATTGGATTAGAATAAGCCTAGGGAGGACGAAAATGACCTAAATGTTCAACCAATGACACAAAATGACACAAAATCACATATTGGATGCACAAGATTGGTTAAAAACCCTAATTGGATTAGAATAAGCCTAGGGAGGACGAAAATGACAAAAATGTTGAACCAATGACACAAAATGACACAAAATCACTTATTGGATGCACAAGATTGGTTAAAAACCCTAATTGGATTAGAATAAGCCTAGGGAGGACGAAAATTACCTAAATGTTCAACCAATGACACAAAATGACACAAAATCACATATTGGATGCACAAGATTGGTTAAAAACCCTAATTGGATTAGAATAAGCCTAGGGAGGACGAAAATGACCAAAATGTTCAACCAATGACACAAAATTACACAAAATCACATATTGGACGCACAAGATTGGTTAAAAACCCTAATTGGATTAGAATAAGCCTAGGGAGGACGAAAATGACCTAAATGTTCAACCAATGACACAAAATCACATATTGGATGCACAAGATTGGTTAAAAACCCTAATTGGATTAGAATTAGCTTAGGGAGGGCGAAAATGACCTAAATGTTCAATCAATGACACAAAATGACATATTGGATGCACAAGATTGGTTAAAAACCCTAATTGGATTAGAATAAGCCTAGGGAGGACGAAAATGACCTAAATGTTCAACCAATGACACAAAATGACACAAAATCACATATTGGATGCACAAGATTGGTTAAAAACCCTAATTGGATTAGAATAATTCTAGGGAGGACAAAAATGACCTAAATGTTCAACCAATGACACAAAATCACATATTGGATGCACAAGATTGGTTAAAAACCCTAATTGGATTAGAATAAGCCTAGGGAGGACGAAAATGACCTAAATGTTCAACCAATGACACAAAATGACACAAAATCACATATTGGATGCACAAGATTGGTTAAAAACCCTAATTGGATCAGAATAAGCCTAGGAGGACGAAAACGACCTAAATGTTCAACTAATGACACAAAATCACATATTGGATGCACAAGATTAATTAAAAACATTAGTTGTATTAGAATAAGCCTAGAGAGGACGAAAGAGACCTAAATGTTCAACCAATGACACAAAATCACATATTGGATGCACAAGATTGGTTAAAAACCCTAATTGGATTAGAATAAGCCTAGGGAGGACGAAAATGACCTAAATGTTCAACCAATGACACAAAATGACACAAAATCACATATTGGATGCACAGGATTGGTTAAAAACCCTAATTGCATTGGAATAAGCCTAGGGAGGACGAAAATGACCTAAATGTTCAACCAATGACACAAAGTGACACAAAATCACATATTGGATGCACAAGATTGGTTAAAAACCCTAATTGGATTAGAATAAGCCTAGGGAGGACGAAAATGACCTAAATGTTCAACCAATGACACAAAATGACACAAAATCACATATTGGATGCACAACATTGGTTAAAAACCCTAATTGGATTAGAATAAACCTAGGGAGGACGAAAATGACCTAAATGTTCAACCAATGACACAAAATGACACAAAATCACATATTGGATGCACAAGATTGGTTAAAAACCCTAATTGGAGTAGAATAAGCCTAGGGAGGACGAAAATGACCTAAATGTTAAACAAATGACACAAAATCACATATTGGATGCACAAGATTGGTTAAAAACCCTAATTGGATTAGAATAAGCCTAGGGAGGACGAAAATGACCTAAATGTTCAACCAATGACACAAAATGACACAAAATCATATATTGGATGCACAAGATTGGTTAAAAACCCTAATTGGATTAGAATAACCCTAGGGAGGACGAAAATGACCTAAATGTTCAACCAATGACACAAAATGACACAAAATCACATATTGGATGCACAAGATTGGTTAAAAACCCTAATTGGATTAGAATAAGCCTAGGGAGGAAGAAAATGACCTAAATGTTCCATCAATGACACAATCATATATTGGATGCACAAGATTGGTTAAAAACGCTAATTGGATTACAATAAGCCTAGGGAGGACGAAAATGACCTAAATGTTCAACCAATGACACAAAATGACATAAAATCACATATTGGATGCACAAGATTGGTTAAAAACCCTAATTAGATTAGAATACGCCTACGGAGGACGAAAATGACCTAAATGTTCAATCAATGACACAAAATCACATGTTGGATGCACAAGATTGGTTAAAAACCCTAATTGGATTAGAATAAGCCTAGGGAGGACGAAAATGACCTAAATGTTCAACCAATGACACAAAATGACACAAAATCACATATTGGATGCACAAGATTGGTTAAAAACCCTAATTGGATTAGAATAAGCCTAGGGAGGACGAAAATGACCTAAATGTTCAACCAATGACACAAAATGACACAAAATCACATATTGGATGCACAAATTGGTTGAAAACCCTAATTGGATTAGAATAAGCCTAGGGAGGACGAAAACGACCTAAATGTTCAACTGATGACACAAAATGACACAAAATCACATATTGGATGCACAAGATTGGTTAAAAACCCTAATTGGATTAGAATAAGCCTAGGGAGGACGAAAATGACCTAAATGTTCAACCAATGACACAAAATGACACAAAATCACATATTGGATTCACAAGATTGGTTAAAAACCCTAATTGGATTAGAATAAGCCTAGGGAGGACGAAAATGAACTAAATGTTAAACCAATGACACAAAAAACATATTGGATGCACAAGATTGGTTAAAAACCCTAATTGGATTAGAATAAGCATAGGGAGGACAAAAATGACCTAAATGTTTAACCAATGACACAAAATGACACAAAGTCACATATTGGATGCACAAGATTGGTTAAAAACCCTAATTGGTTTAGAATAAGCCTAGGGAGGACGAAAATGAACTAAATGTTCAACCAATGACACAAAATCACATATTGGATGCACATGATTGGTTAAAAACCCTAATCGGATTAGAATAAACCTAGGGAGGATGAAAATGACCTAAATGTTCAACCAATGACACAAAATCATATATTGGATGCAAAAGATTGGTTAAAAACCCTAATTGGATTAGAATAAGCCTAGGGAGGACGAAAATGACCTAAATGTTCAACCAATGACACAAAATGACACAAAATCACATAATGGATGCACAAGATTGGTTAAAAACCCTAAATGGATTCGAATAAGCCTATGGAGGACGAAAATGACCTAAATAATCAACCAATGACACAAAATCACATATTGGATGCACCAGATTGGTTAAAAACCCTAATTGGATTAGAATAAGCCTAGGATGGACGAAAATGACCTAAATGTTGAACCAATGAAACAAAACCACATATTGGATGCACAACATTGGTTAAAAACCCTAATTGGATTAGAATAAGCCTAGGGAGGACGAAAATGACCTAAATATTCAACCAATGACACAAAATGACACAAAATCACATATTGGATGCACAAGATTCGTTAAAAAACCCTAATTGGATTAGAATAAGCCTAAGGAGGACGAAAATGACCTAAATGTTCAACCAATGACACAAAATCACATATTGGATGCACAAGATTGGTTAAAAACCCTAATTGGATTAGAATAAGCCTAGGGAGGACGAAAATGACCTAAATGTTCAACCAACGACACAAAATGACACAAAATCACATATTGGATGCACAAGATTTGTTAAAAACCCTAAATCGATTAGAATAAGCCTAGGGAGGATGAAAATGACCTCAATGTTCAACTAGTGACACAAAATCACATATTGGATACACAAGATTGGTTAAAAACCCTAATTGGATTAGAATAAGCCTAGGGAGGACGAAAATGACCTAAATGTTCAACCAATGACACAAAATCACATATTGGATGCACAAGATTGGTTAAAAACCCTAATTGGATTAGAAAAAGCCTAGGGAGGACGGAAATGACCTAAATGTTCAACCAATGACACAAAATGACACAAAATCCATATTGGATGCACAAGATTGGTTAAAAACACTAATTGGATTAGAATAAGCCTAAGGAGGATGAAAATGACCTAAATGTTCAACCAATGACACAAAATCACATATAGGATGCACAAGATTGGTTAAAAACCCTAATTGGATTAGAATATGCCTAGGGAGGATGAAAATGACCTAAATGTTCAACCAATGACACAAAATCACATATTGGATGCACAAGATTGGCTAAAAACCCTAATTGGATTAGAATAAGCCTAGGAAGGATGAAAATGACTTAAATGTTCAACCAATGACACAAAATGACACAAAATCACATATTGGATGCACAAGATTGGTTAAAAACCCTAATTGGATTAGAATAAGCCTAGGGAGGAAGAAAATGACCTAAATGTTCAACCAATGACACAAAATCACATATTGGATGCACAAGATTGGTTAAAAACCCTTATTGGATTAGAATAAGCCTAGGGAGGACGAAAATGACCTAAATGTTCAACCAATGATAGAAAATCACATATTGGATGCACAAGATTGGTTGAAAACCCTAATTGGGTTAGAATAAGCCTAGGGAGGACGAAAATGACCTAAATGTTCAACCAATGATACAAAATGAAACAAAATCACATATTGGATGCACAAGATTGGTTAAAAACCCTAATTGGATTAGAATAAGCCTAGGGAGGACGAAAATGACCTAAATGTTCAACCAATGACACAAAATGACACAAAATCACATATTGGATGCACAAGATTGGTTAAAAACCCTAATTGGATTAGAATAAGCCTAGGGAGGACGAAAATGACCTAAATGTTCAACCAATGACACAAAATGACACAAAATCACATTTTGGATGCACAAGATTGGTCAAAAACCTCAATAGGATTACAATAAGCCTAGGGAGGACGAAAACGACCTAAATGTTCCACCAATGACACAAAATGACACAAAATCACATAATGGATGCACCAGATTGGTTAAAAACCCTAAATGGATTCGAATAAGCCTAGGGAGGACGAAAATGACCTAAATGTTCAACCAATGACACAGAATCACATATTGGATGCACAAGATTGGTTAAATACCCTAATTGGATTAGAATAAGCCTAGGGAGGACAAAAATGACCTAAATGTTTAACCAATGACACAAAATGACACAAAATCACATATTGGATGCACAAGATTGGTTAAAAACCCTAATTGGATTAGAATAAGCCTAGGGAGGACGAAAATGACCTAAATGTTCAACCAATGACACAAAATGACACAAAATCACATATTGGATGCACAAGATTGGTTAAAAACACTAATTGGTTTAGAATAAGCCTAGGGAGGACGAAAATGACCTAAATGTTCAACCAATGACACAAAATGACACAAAATCACATATTGGATGCACAAGATTGGTTAAAAACCCTAATTGGATTAGAATAAGCCTAGGGAGGACGTAAATGACCTAAATGTTCAGTCTATGACACAAAATCACATATTGGATGCACAAGATTGGTTAAAAACCCTAATTGGATTAGAATAAGCCTAGGGAGGACGAAAATGACCTAAATGTTCAACCAATGACACAAAATGACACAAAATCACATATTGGATGCACAAGATTGGTTAAAAACCCTAATTGGATTAGAATAAGCCGAGGGAGGACGAAAATGACCCAAATGTTCAACCAATGACACAAAATGACACAAAATCACATATTGGATGCACAAGATTGGTTAAAAACCCTAATTGGATTAGAATAAGCCTAGGGAGGACGAAAATGACCTAAATGTTCAACCAATGACACAAAATGACACAAAATCACATATTGGATGCACAAGATTGGTTAAAAACCCTAATTGGATTAGAATAAGCCTTGGGTGGACGAAAATGACCTAAATGTTCAACCAATGATACAAAATGACACAATCACATATTGGATGCACAAGATTTGTTAAAAACCCTAATTGGATAAGAATAACCCAAGGGAGGACGAAAATGACCTAAATGTTCAACCAATGACATAAAATCACATATTGGATGCACAAGATTGGTTAAAAACCCTAATTGGATTAGATTAAGCCTAGGGAGGACGAAAATGACATAAATGTTCAACCAATGACACAAAATGATACAAAATCACATATTGGATGCACAAAATTGGTTAAAAACCCTAATTTGATTAGAATAAGACTAGGGAGGGCGAAAATGACCTAAATGTCCAACCAATGACACAAAATGACACAAAATCACATATTGGATGCACAAGATTGGTTAAAAACCCTAATTGGATTAGAATAAGCCTAGGGAGGACGAAAATGACCTAAATGTTCAACCAATGACACAAAATGACACAAAATCACATATTGGATGCACAAGATTGGTTAAAAACCCTAATTGGATTAGAATAAGTCTAGCGAGGACGAAAATGACCCAAATGTTCAACCAATGACACAAAATCACATATTGGATGCACAAGATTGGTTAAAAACCCTAATTGGATTAGAATAAGCCTAGGGAGGACGAAAATGACCTAAATGTTCAACCAATGACACAAAATGACACAAAATCACATATTGGATGCACAAGATTGGTTAAAAACCCTAATTGGATTAGAATAAGCCTAGGGAGGACGAAAATGACCTAAATGTTCAACCAATGACACAAAATGACACAAAATCAGATATTGGATGCACAAGATTGGTTAAACACCTTAATTGGATTAGAATTAGCCTAGGCAGGACAAAAATGACCTAAATGTTCAACCAATGACAGAAAATGACACAAAATCACATATTGGATGCACAAGATTGGTTAAAAACGCTAATTGGATTAGAATAAGCCTAGGGAGGACGAAAATGACCTAAATGTTCAACCAATGACACAAAATCACATATTGGATGCACAAGATTGGTTAAAAACCCTAATTGGATTAGAATAAGCTTTGGGAGGACGAAAATGACCTAAATGTTCAACCAATGACAAAAAATCACTAATTGGATGCACAAGATTGGTTAAAAACCCTAATTGGATTAGAATAATCCCATTGAGGACGAAAATGACTTAAATGTTCAACAAATGACACAAAATCACATATTGGATGCACAAGATTGGTTAAAAACCCTAATTGAATCAGAATAAGCCTAGGGAGGACGAAAATGACCTAAATGTTCAACCAATGACACAAAATCAGTAATTAGATGCACAAGATTGGTTAAAAACCCTAATTGGATTAGAATAAGCCTAGGGAGGACGAAAATGACCTAAATGTTCAACAAATGACACAAAATCACATATTGGATGCACAAGATTCGTTAAAAACCCTAATTGGATTAGAATAAGTCCAAGGATGACGAAAATGACCTAAATTTTCAACCAATGACACAAAATCACAAATTGGATGCACAAGATTGGTTAAAAACCCTAAATGGATTAGAATCATCCTAGGGAGGACGAAAAAGACCTAAATGTTCAACAAATGACACAAAATCACATATTGGATGCACAAGATTGGTTAAAAACCCTAATTGGATTAGAATAATCCTAGGGAGGACGAAAATGACTTAAATGTTCAACAAATGACACAAAATCACATATTGGATGCACAAATTTTGTTAAAAACCCTAATTGGATTAGAATAAGCCTAGGGAGGATGAAAATGACCTAAATAATCAACCAATGACACAAAATCACATATTGGATGCACAAGATTGGTTAAAAACCCTAATTGGATTAGAATAAGCCTAGGGAGGACGAAAATGACCTAAATGTTCAACCAATGACACAAAATGACACAAAATCACAAATTGGATGCACAAGATTGGTTAAAAACCCTAATTGGATTAGAATAAGCCTAGGGAGGACGAAAATTACCTAAATGTTCAACCAATGACACAAAATGACACAAAATCACATATTGGATGCACAAGATTGGTTAAAAACCCTAATTGGCTTAGAATAAGCCTAGGGAGGACGAATGACCTAAATGTTCAACCAATGACACAAAATAACACAAAATCACATATTGGATGCACAAGATTGGTTAAAAACCCTAATTGGATTAGAATAAGCCTAGGGAGGATGAAAATGACCTAAATAATCAACCAATGACACAAAATCACATATTGGATGCACAAGATTGGTTAAAAACCCTAATTGGATTAGAATAAGCCTAGGGAGGACGAAAATGACCTAAATGTTCAACCAATGACACAAAATGACACAAAATCACATATTGGATGCACAAGATTGTTTAAAAAGCCTAATTCGATTACAATAAGCCGAGCGAGGACGAAATTGACCTAATTGGATTACCAATGATACAAAATCACTTATTATATGCACAAGATTGGTTAAAAACCCTAATTGGATTAGAATAAGCCTAGGGAGGATGAAAATGACCTAAATGTTCAACTAGTGACCCAAAATGACAAAAAATCACATATTGGATGCACAAGATTGGTTAAAAACCCTAATTGAATTAGAATAAGCCTAGGGAGGATGAAAATGACCTAAGTGTGCAACCAATGACACAAAATGACACAAAATCACATATTGGATGCACAAGATTGGTTAAAAACCCTAATTGGATTAGAATAAGCCTAGGGAGGACGAAAATGACCTAAATGTTCAACCAATGACACAAAATGACACAAAATCACATATTGGATGCACAAGATTGGTTAAAAACCCTAGTTGGATTATAATAAGCCTAGGGAGGACGAAAATGACCTAAATGTTCAACCAATGACACAAAATCACATATTGGATGCACAAGATTGGTTAAAAACCCTAATTGGATTAGAATAAGCCTAGGGAGGACGAAAATGACCTAAATGTTCAACCAATGACACAAAATGACACAAAATCACATATTGGATGCACAAGATAGGTTAAAACCCCTAATTGGATTAGAATAAGCCTAAGGAGGATGAAATTGACCTAGATGTTCAACCAATGACACAAAATCCCATATTGGATGCACAAGATTGGTTAAAAACCGTAATTGGATTAGAATAAGCCTAGGGAGGACGAAAGTGACCTAAATGTTCAACCAATGACACAAAGTCACATATTGGATGCACAAGATTGGTTAAAAACCCTAATTGGATTAGAATAAGCCTAGGGAGGACGAAAATGACCTAAATGTTCAACCAATGACACAAAATGACACAAAATCACATATTGGATGCACAAGATTGGTTAAAAATACTAATTGGATTAGAATAAGCCTAGGGAGGATGAAAATGACCTAAATGTTCAACCAATGACACAAAATCACATATTGGATGCACAAGATTGGTTAAAAACCCTAATTGGATTAGAATAAGCCTAGGGAGGACGAAAATGACCTAAATGTTCAACCAATGACACAAAATGACACAAAATCACATATTGGATGCACAAGTTTGGTTAAAAATCCTAATTGGATTAGAATAAGCCTAGGGATGACGAAAATGACCTAAATGTTAAACCAATGACACAAAATCACATATTGGATGCACACGATTGGTTAAAAACCCAAATTGGATTAGAATAAGCCTAGGGAGGACGAAAATGACCTAAATGTTCAACCAATGACAAAAAATGACACAAAATCACATATTGGATGCCCAATATTGGTTAAAAACCCTAATTGGATTAGAATAAGCCTAGGGAGGACGAAAATGACCTAAATGTTCAACCAATGACACAAAATCACATATTGGATGCACAAGATTGGTTAAAAACCCTAATTGGATTAGAATAAGCCTAGGGAGGACGAAAATGACCTAAATGTTCAACCAATGACACAAAATGACACAAAATCATATATTGGATGCACAAGATTGGTTAAAAACCATAATTGGATTAGAATAAGCCTAGGGATGACGAAAATGACCGAAATGTTCAACCAATGACACAAAATCACATATTGGATGCACATGATTGGTTAAAAACCCTAATTGGATTAGAATAAGCCTAGGAAGGAAGAAAATGACCTAAATGTTCAACCAATGACACAAAACACATATTGGATGCACAAGATTGGTTAAAAACCCTTATTGGATTAGAATAAGCCTAGGGAGGATGAAAATGACCTAAATGTTCAACCAATTACACAAAATGACACAAAATCACATATTGGATGCACAAGATTGGTTAAAAACCCTAATTGGATTAGAATAAGCCTAGGGAGGATGAAAATGACCTAAATGTTCAACCAATGACACAAAATGACACAAAATCACATATTGGATGCACAATATTGGTTAAAAACCCTAGTTGAATTAGAATAAGCCTAGGGAGGACGAAAATGAACTAAATGTTCAACCAATGACACAAAATCACATATTGGATGCACAAGATTGGTTAAAAACCCTAATTGGATTAGAATAAGCCTAGGGAGGACGAATGACCTAAATTTTCAACCAATGACACAAAATGACACAAAATGACATATTGGATGCACAAGATTGGTTAAAAACCCTAATTGGATTAGAATAAGCCTAGGGAGGATGAAAATGACCTAAATATTCAACCAATGACACAAAATCACATATTGGATGCACAAGATTGGTTAAAAACCCTAATTGGATTAGAATAAGCCTAGGGTGGACGAAAATGACCTAAATGTTCAACCAATGACACAAAATGACACAAAATCACATATTGGATGCACAAGATTGGTTAAAAACCCTAACTGGATTAGAATAAGCCTAGGGAGGACGAAAATGACCTAAATGTTCAACCAATGACACAAAATGACACAAAATCACATATTGGATGCACAAGATTGGTTAAAAACCCAAATTAGATTAGAATAAGCCTAGGGAGGACGAAAATGACCTAAATGTTCAACCAATGACACAAAATGACACAAAATCACATATTGGATGCACAAGATTGGTTAAAAACCCTAATTGGATTAGAATAAGCCTAGGGAGGACGAAAATGACCTAAATGTTCAACCAATGACACAAAATGACACAAAATCACATATTGGATGCACAAGATTGGCTAAAAACCCTAATTGGATTAGAATAAGCCTATGGAGGACGAAAATGACCTAAATGTTCAACCAATGACACAAAATGACATATTGGGTGCAAAAGATTGGTTAAAAACCCTAACTGGATTGGAATAAGCCTAGGGAAGACGAAAATGACCTAAATGTTCAACCAATGACACAAAATCACATATTGGATGCACAAGATTGGTTAAAAACCCTAATTGGATTAGAATAAGCCTAGGGAGGACGAAAATGACCTAAATGTTCAACCAATGACACAAAATGACACAAAATCACATATTAGATGCACAAGATTGGTTAAAAATCTTAATTGGATTAGAATAAGCCTAGGGAGGACGAAAATGACCTAAATGTTCAACCAATGACACAAAATGACACAAAATCACATATTGGATGCACAAGATTGGTTAAAAACCTTAATTGGATTAGAATCAACCTAGGGAGGACGAAAATGACCTAAATGTTCAACCAATGACACAAAATGACACAAAATCACATATTGGATGCACAAGATTGGTTAAAAACCCTACATGGATTAGAATTAGCCTAGCAAGGCGAAAATGACCTAAATGTTCAACCAATGACACAAAATCACATATTGGATGCACAAGATTGGTTAAAAACCCTAATTGGATTAGAATAAGCCTAGGGAGGACGAAAATGACCTAAATGTTCAACCAATGACACAAAATGACACAAAATCACATATTGGATGCACAAGATTGGTTAGAAACCCTAATTGGATTAGAATTAGCCTAGCAAGGCGAAAATGACCTAAATGTTCAACCAATGACACAAAATCACATATTGGATGCACAAGATTGGTTAAAAACCCTAATTGGATTAGAATAAGCCTAGGGAGGACGAAAATGACCTAAATGTTCAACCAATGACACAAAATGGTACAAAATCACATATTGGATGCACAAGAATGGTTAAAAACCCTAATTGGATTAGAATAAGCCTAGGGAGGACGAAAATGACCTAAATGTTCAACCAATGACACAAAATCACACAAAATCACACATTGGATGCATAAGATTGGTTAAAAACCTTAATTGGATTAGAATAAGCCTAGGGAGGACGAAAATGACCTAAATGTTCAACCAATGACACAAAATGACACAAAATCACATATTGGATGCACAAGATTGGTTAAAAACACTAATTGGATTAGAATAAGCCTAGGGAGGATGAAAATGACCTAAATGTTCAACCAATGACACAAAATCACATATTGGATGCACAAGATTGGTTAAAAACCCTAATTGGATTAGAATAAGCCTAGGGAGGACGAAAATGACCTAAATATTCAACCAATGACACAAAATCACATATTGGATGCATAAGATTGGTTAAAACCCTAATTGGATTAGAATAAGCATAGGGAGGACGAAAATGACCTAAATATTCACCCAATGACACAAAATGATACAAAATCACATATTTGATGCACAAGATTGGTTAAAAACCCTAATTGGATTAGAATAAGCATAAGGAGGACGAAAATGACCTAAATGTTCAACCAATGACACAAAATCACATATTGGATGCACAAGATTGGTTAAAAACCCTAATTGGATTAGAATAAGCCTAGGGAGGACGAAAATGACCTAAATGTTCAACCAATGACACAAAATCACATATTGGATGCACAAGATTGTTTAAAAACCCAAATTGGATTAGAATAAGCCTAGGGAGGACGAAAATGACCTAAATGTTCAACCAATGACACAAAATGACACAAAATCACATATTGGATGCACAAGATTGGTTAAAAACCCTAATTGGATTAGAATAAGCCTAGGGAGGACAAAAATGACCTAAATGTTCAACCAATGACACAAAATCACATTTTGGATGCACAAGATTGGTTAAAAACCCAAATTGGATTAGAATAAGCCTAGGGAGGACCAAAATGACCTAAATGTTCAACCAATGACACAATCACATATTGCATGCACAAGATTGTTTAATAACCCTAATTGGATTAGAATAAGCCTAGGGAGGACGAAAATGACCTAAATGTTCAACCAATAAAACAAAATGACACAAAATCACATATTGGGTGCACAAGATTGGTTAAAAACCCTAACTGGATTAGAATAAGCCTAGGGAGGACAAATATGACCGAAATGTTCAACCAATGACACAAAATGACACAAAATCACATTTTGGATGCACAAGATTGGTGAAAAACCCTAATTGGATTAGAATAAGCCTAGGGAGGACGAAAATGACCTAAATGTTCAACCAATGACACAAAATGACTAAAAATCACATATTGGTTGCACAAGATTGGTTAAAAACCCTAATTGGATTAGAATAAGCCTAGGGAGGACGAAAGTGACCTAAATGTTCAACCAATGACACAAAATGACACAGAATCACATATTGGATGCACAAGATTGGTTAGAAACCCAAATTGGATTAGAATAAGCCTAGGGAAGACGAAAATGACCTAAATGTTCAACCAATGACACAAAATCACATATTGGATGCACAAGATTGGTTAAAAACCCTAAATGGATTAGAATAAGCCTAGGGAGGACGAAAATGACCTCAATGTTCAACCAATGACACAAAATCACATATTGGATGCACAAGATTGGTTAAAAACCCTAATTGGATTAGAATAAGCCTAGGGAGGACGAAAATGACCTAAATGTTCAACCAATGACACAAAATGACACAAAATCACATTTTGGATGCACAAGATTGGTTAAAAATCTTAATAGGATTAGAATAAGCCTAGGGAGGACGAAAACGACCTAAATGTTCCACCAATGACACAAAATGACACAAAATCACATAATGGATGCACCAGATTGGTTAAAAACCCTAAATGGATTCGAATAAGCCTAGGGAGGACGAAAATGACCTAAATGTTCAACCAATGACACAGAATCACATATTGGATGCACAAGATTGGTTAAATACCCTAATTGGATTAGAATAAGCCTAGGGAGGACAAAAATGACCTAAATGTTTAACCAATGACACAAAATGACACAAAATCACATATTGGATGCACAAGATTGGTTAAAAACCCTAATTGGATTAGAATAAGCCTAGGGAGGATGAAAATGACGTAAATATTCAACCAATGACACAAAATCACATATTGGATGCACAAGAATGGTTAAAAACCCTAATTGGATTAGAATAAGCCTAGGGAGAATGAAAATGACCTAAATGTTCAACCAATGACACAAAATGACACAAAATCAGATATTGGATGCACAAGATTGGTTAAAAACCCTAGTTGGATTAGAATAAGCCTAGGGAGGACGAAAATGACCTAAATGTTCAACCAATGACACAAAATGACACAAAATCACATTTTGGATGCACAAGATTGGTTAAAAACCCTAATTGGATTAGAATAAGCATAGGGAGGATGAAAACGACCTAAATGTTCAACCAATGACACAAAATCACATATTGGATGCACAAGATTGGTTAAAAACCCTAATTGGATTAGAATAAGCCTAGGGTGGACGAAAATGACCTAAATGTTCAACCAATGACCTAAAACCACATATTGGATGCACAAGATTGGTTAAAAACACTAGTTGGATTAGAATAAGCATAGGGAGGACGAAAATGACTTAGATGTTCAACCAATGACACAAAATCACATATTGGATGCACAAGATTGGTTAAATACCCTAATTGGATTAGAATAAGCCTATGGAGGACGAAAATGACCTAAATGTTCAACCAATGACACAAAATGACACAAACTCACATATTGGATGCACAAGATTGGTTAAAAACCCTAATTGGATTAGAATAAGCCTAGGGAGGACGAAAATGACCTAAATGTTCAACCAATGACACAAAATGACACAAAATCACATATTGGATGCACAAGATTGGTTAACAACTTTAATTGGATTAGAATAAGCCTAGGGAGGACGAAAATGACCTAAATGTTCAACCAATGACACAAAATGACACAAAATCACATATTGGATGCACAAGATTGGTTAAAAACCCTAATTGGATTAGAATAAGCCTAGGGAGGACGAAAATGACCTAAATGTTCAACCAATGACACAAAATGACACAAAATCACATATTGGATGCACAAGATTGGTTAAAAACCCTTATTGGAAAAGAATAAGCCTAGGGAGGACGAAAATGACCTAAATGTTCAACCAATGACACAAAATGACACAAAATCACATATTGGATGCATAAGATTGGTTAAAACCCTAATTGGATTAGAATAAGCCTAGGGAGGACGAGAATGACCTAAATGTTCAACCAATGACACAAAATCACATATTGGATGCACAAGATTGGTTAAAAACCCTAATTGGATTAGAATAAGCCTAGGGAGGACGAAAATGACCTAAATGTTCAACCAATGACACAAAATGACACAAAATCACATATTGGATGCACAAGATTGGTTAAAAACCGTAATTGGATTAGAATAAGCCTAGGGAGGACGAAAATGACCTAAATGTTCAACCAATGACACAAAATCATATATTAGATGCACAAGATTGGTTAAAAACCCTAATTGGATTAGAATAAGCCTAGGGAGGACGAAAATGACCTAAATGTTCAACCAATGACACAAAATCACATATAGGATGCACAAGATTGGTTAAAAACCCTAATTGGAATAGAATAAGCCTAGGGAGGACGAAAATGACCTAAATGTTCAACCAATGACACAAAATCACATATTGGATGCACAAGATTGGTTAAAAACCCTAATTGGATTAGAATAAGCCTAGGGAGTACGAAAATGACCTAAATGTTCAACCAATGACACAAAATCATATATTGGATGCACAAGATTGGTTAAAAACCGTAATTGGATTAGAATAAGCCTAGGGACAACGAAAATGACCTAAATGTTCAACCAATGACACAAAATGACACAAAATCACATATTGGATGCACAAGATTGGTTAAAAACCCTAATTGGATTAGAATAAGCCTAGGGAGGATGAAAATGACCTAAATATTCAACCAATGACACAAAATCACATATTGGATGCACAAGATTGGTTAAAAACCCTAATTGGATTAGAATAAGCCTAGGGTGGACGAAAATGACCTAAATGTTCAACCAATGACACAAAATGACACAAAATCACATATTGGATGCACAAGATTGGTTAAAAACCCTAACTGGATTAGAATAAGCCTAGGGAGGACGAAAATGACCTAAATGTTCAACCAATGACACAAAATGACACAAAATCACATATTGGATGCACAAGATTGGTTAAAAACCCAAATTAGATTAGAATAAGCCTAGGGAGGACGAAAATGACCTAAATGTTCAACCAATGACACAAAATGACACAAAATCACATATTGGATGCACAAGATTGGTTAAAAACCCTAATTGGATTAGAATAAGCCTAGGGAGGACGAAAATGACCTAAATGTTCAACCAATGACACAAAATGACACAAAATCACATATTGGATGCACAAGATTGTTTAAAAAGCCTAATTCGATTACAATAAGCCGAGCGAGGACGAAATTGACCTAATTGGATTACCAATGATACAAAATCACTTATTATATGCACAAGATTGGTTAAAAACCCTAATTGGATTAGAATAAGCCTAGGGAGGATGAAAATGACCTAAATGTTCAACTAGTGACCCAAAATGACAAAAAATCACATATTGGATGCACAAGATTGGTTAAAAACCCTAATTGAATTAGAATAAGCCTAGGGAGGATGAAAATGACCTAAGTGTGCAACCAATGACACAAAATGACACAAAATCACATATTGGATGCACAAGATTGGTTAAAAACCCTAATTGGATTAGAATAAGCCTAGGGAGGACGAAAATGACCTAAATGTTCAACCAATGACACAAAATGACACAAAATCACATATTGGATGCACAAGATTGGTTAAAAATCGTAATTGGATTAGAATATGCCTAGGGAGGACGAAAATGACCTAAATGTTCAACCAATGACACAAAATGACACAAAATCACATATTGGATGCACAAGATTGGTTAAAAACCCTAATTGGATTAGAATAAGCCTAGGGAGGACGAAAATGACCTAAATGTTCAACCAATGACACAAAATGACACAAAATCACATTTTGGATGCACAAGATTGGTCAAAAACCTCAATAGGATTACAATAAGCCTAGGGAGGACGAAAACGACCTAAATGTTCCACCAATGACACAAAATGACACAAAATCACATAATGGATGCACCAGATTGGTTAAAAACCCTAAATGGATTCGAATAAGCCTAGGGAGGACGAAAATGACCTAAATGTTCAACCAATGACACAGAATCACATATTGGATGCACAAGATTGGTTAAATACCCTAATTGGATTAGAATAAGCCTAGGGAGGACAAAAATGACCTAAATGTTCAACCAATGACACAAAATGACACAAAATCACATATTGGATGCACAAGATTGGTTAAAAACCCTAATTGGATTAGAATAAGCCTAGGGAGGATGAAAATGACGTAAATATTCAACCAATGACACAAAATCACATATTGGATGCACAAGAATGGTTAAAAACCCTAATTGGATTAGAATAAGCCTAGGGTGGACGAAAATGACCTAAATGTTCAACCAATGACACAAAATGACACAAAATCACATATTGGATGCACAAGATTGGTTAAAAACCCTAATTGGATTAGAATAAGCCTAGGGAGGACGAAAATGACCTAAATGTTCAACCAATGACACAAAATGACACAAAATCACATATTGGACGCACAAGATTGGTTAAAAACCCTAATTGGATTAGAATAAACCTAGGGTGGACGAAAATGACCTAAATGTTCAACCAATGACACAAAATCACATATTGGATGCACAAGATTGGTTAAAAACCCTAATTGGATTAGAATAAACCTAGGGTGGACGAAAATGACCTAAATGTTCAACCAATGACACAAAATCACATATTGGATGCACAAGATTGGTTAAAAACCCTAATTGGATTAGAATAAGCCTAGGGAGGACGAAAATGACCTAAATGTTCAACCAATGACACAAAATGACACAAAATCACATATTGGATGCAAAAGATTAGTTAAAAACCCTAATTGGATTAGAATAAGCCTAGGGAGGACGAAAATGACCTAAATGTTCAACCAATGACACAAAATCACATATTGGATGCACAAGATTGGTTAAAAACCCTAATTGGATTAAAATAAGCCTAAGGAGGACGAAAATGACCTAAATGTTCAACCAATGACACAAAATCACATATTGGATGCACAAGATTGGTTAAAAACCCTAATTGGATTAGAATAAGCCTAGGGAGGACGAAAATGACCTAAATGTTCAACCAATGACACAAAATGACACAAAATCACATATTGGATGCACAAGATTGGTTAAAAACCCTAATTTGATTAGAATAAGCCTAAGGAGGACGAAAATGACCTAAATGGTCAACTAATGACACAAAATCACATATAGGATGCACAAGATTGGTTAAAAACCCTAATTGGATTAGAATAACCCTAGGGAGGACGAAAATGACCTAAATGTTCAACCAATGACACAAAATGACACAAAATCACATATTGGATGCACAAGATTGGTTAAAAACCCTAATTGGATTAGAATAAGCCTAGGGAGGACGAATGACCTAAATTTTCAACCAATGACACAAAATGACACAAAATCACATATTGGATGCACAAGATTGGTTAAAAACCCTAATTTGATTAGAATAAGCCTAGGGAGGATGAAAATGACCTAAATATTCAACCAATGACACAAAATCACATATTGGATGCACAAGATTGGTTAAAAACCCTAATTGGATTAGAATAAGCCTAGGGTGGACGAAAATGTTCAACCAATGACACAAAATGACACAAAATCACATATTGGATGCACAAGATTGGTTAAAAACCCTAGTTGGATTATAATAAGCCTATGGAGGACGAAAATGACCTAAATGTTCAACCAATGACACAAAATGACACAAAATCACATTTTGGAAGCACAAGATTTGTTAAAAACCCTAATTGGATTAGAATAAGCCTAGGGAGGACGAAAATCACCTAAATGTTCAACCAATGACACAAAATCACATATTGGATGCACAAGATTGGTTAAAAACCCTAATTGGATTAGAATAAGCCTAGGGAAGACGAAAATGACCTAAATGTTCAACCAATGACACAAAATGACACAAAATCACATGTTGGATGCACAAGATTGGTTAAAAACCCTAATTGGATTAGAATAACCCTAGGGAGAACGAAAATGACCTAAATATTCAACCAATGACACAGAAGGACACAAAATCACATATTGGATGCACAAGATTGGTTAAAAACCCTAATTGGATTAGAATAAGCCTAGGGAGGACGAAAATGACCTAAATGTTCAACCAATGACACAAAATGACACAAAATCACATATTGGATGCACAAGATTGGTTAAAAACCCTAATTGGATTAGAATAAGCCTAGGGAAGACGAAAATGACCCAAATGTTCAACCAATGACACAAAATGACATATTCGATCCACAAGATTGGTTAAAAACCCTAATTGGATTAGAATAAGCCCAAGGAGGACAAAAATGACCTAAATGTTCAACCAATGACACAAAATCACATATTGGATTCACAAGATTGGTTAAAAACCCTAATTGGATTAGAATAAGCCAAGGGAGGACGAAAATGACCTAAATGTTCAACCAATGACACAAAATGACACAAAATCACATATTGGATGCACAAGATTGGTTAAAAACCCTAATTGGATTAGAATAAGCCTTGGGAGAACGAAAATGACAAAAATTTTCAACGAATGACACAAAATCACATATTGGATGCACAAGATTGGTTAAAAATCCTAATTGGATTAGAATAAGCCTTGGGAGGACGAAAATGACCTAAATGTTCAACCAATGACACAAAATGACAAAAAATCACATATTGGATGCACAAGATTGGTTAAAAACCCTAATTGGATTAGAATAAGCCTAGGGAGGACGAAAATGACCTAAATGTTTAACCAATGACACAAAATGACACAAAATCACATATTGGATGCACAAGATTGGTTAAAAACCCTAATTGGATTAGAATAAGCTTTGGGTGGACGAAAATGACCTAAATGTTCAACCAATGATACAAAATGACACAATCACATATTGGATGCACAAGATTTGTTAAAAACCCTAATTGGATAAGAATAACCCAAGGGAGGACGAAAATGACCTAAATGTTCAACCAATGACATAAAATCACATATTGGATGCACAAGATTGGTTAAAAACCCTAATTGGATTAGATTAAGCCTAGGGAGGACGAAAATGACATAAATGTTCAACCAATGACACAAAATGATACAAAATCACATATTGGATGCACAAAATTGGTTAAAAACCCTAATTTGATTAGAATAAGACTAGGGAGGGCGAAAATGACCTAAATGTCCAACCAATGACACAAAATGACACAAAATCACATATTGGATGCACAAGATTGGTTAAAAACCCTAATTGGATTAGAATAAGCCTAGGGAGGACGAAAATGACCTAAATGTTCAACCAATGACACAAAATGACACAAAATCACATATTGGATGCACAAGATTGGTTAAAAACCCTAATTGGATTAGAATAAGTCAAGGGAGGACGAAAATGACCTAAATATTCAACCAATGACACAAAATCACATATTAGATGCACAAGATTGGTTAAAAACCCTAATTGGATTAGAATAAGCCTAGGGAGGACGAAAATGACCTAAATGTTCAACCAATGACACAAAATGACACAAAATCACATATTGGATGCACAAGATTGTTTAAAAACCCTAGTTGGATTAGAATAAGCCTAGGGAGGATGAAAATGACCTAAGTTTTCAACCAATGACACAAAATGACACAAAATCACATATTGGATGCACAAGATTGGTTAGAAACCCTAATTAGATTAGAATAAGCCTAGGGAGGATAAAAATGACCTAAATATTCAACGAATGACACAAAATCACATATTGGATGCACAAGATTGGTTAAAAACCCTAATTGGATTAGAATAAGCCTAGCGAGGACGAAAATGACCTAAATGTTCCACCAATGACACAAAATGACACAAAATCACATATTGGATGCACAATATTGGTTAAAAACCATAGATGAATTAGAATAAGCCTAGGGAGGACGAAAATGAACTAAATGTTCAACCAATGACACAAAATGACACAAAATCACATTTTGGATGCACAAGATTGGTTAAAAACCCTAATTGGTATAGAATAAGCCTATGGAGGACGAAAATGACCTAAATGTTCAACCAATGACAGAAAACCACATATTGGATGCACAAGATTGGTTAAAAACTCTTATTGGATTAGAATAAGCCTAGGGAGGACGAATGACCTAAATTTTCAACCAATGACACAAAATGACACAAAATCACATATTGGATGCACAAGATTGGTTAAAAACGCTAATTTGATTAGAATAAGCCTAGGGAGGATGAAAATGACCTAAATATTCAACCAATGACACAAAATCACATATTGGATGCACAAGATTGGTTAAAAACCCTAATTGGATTAGAATAAGCCTAGGGTGGACGAAAATGTTCAACCAATGACACAAAATGACACAAAATCACATATTGGATGCACAAGATTGGTTAAAAACCCTAGTTGGATTAGAATAAGCCTATGGAGGACGAAAATGACCTAAATGTTCAACCAATGACACAAAATGACACAAAATCACATTTTGGAAGCACAAGATTTGTTAAAAACCCTAATTGGATTAGAATAAGCCTAGGGAGGACGAAAATCACCTAAATGTTCAACCAATGACACAAAATCACATATTGGATGCACAAGATTGGTTAAAAACCCTAATTGGATTAGAATAAGCCTAGGGAAGACGAAAATGACCTAAATGTTCAACCAATGACACAAAATGACACAAAATCACATGTTGGATGCACAAGATTGGTTAAAAACCCTAATTGGATTAGAATAACCCTAGGGAGAACGAAAATGACCTAAATATTCAACCAATGACACAAAACGACACAAAATCACATATTGGATGCACAAGATTGGTTAAAAACCCTAATTGGATTAGAATAAGCCTAGGGAGGACGAAAATGACCTAAATGTTCAACCAATGACACAAAATGACACAAAATCACATATTGGATGCACAAGATTGGTTAAAAATCGTAATTGGATTAGAATATGCCTAGGGAGGACGAAAATGACCTAAATGTTCAACCAATGACACAAAATGACACAAAATCACATATTGGATGCACAAGATTGGTTAAAAACCCTAATTGGATTAGAATAAGCCTAGGGAGGACGAAAATGACCTAAATGTTCAACCAATGACACAAAATGACACAAAATCCATTTTGGATGCACAAGATTGGTTAAAAACCTTAATAGGATTAGAATAAGCCTAGGGAGGACGAAAACGACCTAAATGTTCCACCAATGACACAAAATGACACAAAATCACATAATGGATGCACCAGATTGGTTAAAAACCCTAAATGGATTCGAGTAAGCCTAGGGAGGACGAAAATGACCTAAATGTTCAACCAATGACACAGAATCACATATTGGATGCACAAGATTGGTTAAATACCCTAATTGGATTAGAATAAGCCTAGGGAGGACAAAAATGACCTAAATGTTCAACCAATGACACAAAATGACACAAAATCACATATTGGATGCACAAGATTGGTTAAAAACCCTAATTGGATTAGAATAAGCCTAGGGAGGATGAAAATGACGTAAATATTCAACCAATGACACAAAATCACATATTGGATGCACAAGAATGGTTAAAAACCCTAATTGGATTAGAATAAGCCTAGGGTGGACGAAAATGACCTAAATGTTCAACCAATGACACAAAATGACACAAAATCACATATTGGATGCACAAGATTGGTTAAAAACCCTAATTGGATTAGAATAAGCCTAGGGAGGACGAAAATGACCTAAATGTTCAACCAATGACACAAAATGACACAAAATCACATATTGGATGCACAAGATTGGTTAAAAACCCTAATTGGATTAGAATAAGCCTAGGGAGGACGAAAATGACCTAAATGTTCAACCAATGACACAAAGTGACACAAAATCACATATTGAATGCTTAAGATTTGTTAAAAACCCTAATTGGATTAGAATAAGCCTAGGGAGGACGAAAATGACCTAAATGTTCAACCAATGACACAAAATGAAACAAAATCACATTTTGGATGCACAAGATTGGTTAAAAACCCTAATTAGATTAAAATAAGACTAGGGAGGACGAAAATGACCTAAATGTTCAACCAATCACACAAAATCACATATTGGATGCACAAGATTGGTTAAAAACCCTAATTGGATTAGAATAAGTCTATGGAGGGCGAAAATGACCTAAATGTTCAACCAATGACACAAAATGACATATTGGATGCACAAGATTGGTTAAAAACCCTAATTGGATTAGAATAAGCCTAGGGAGGACGAAAATGACCTAAATGTTCAACCAATGACACAAAATGACATATTGGATGCACATGATTGGTTAAAAACCATAATTGGATTAGAATAAGCCTAGGGAGGACGAAAATGACCTAAATGTTCAACCAATGACACAAAATGACACAAAATCACATATTGGATGCACAAGATTGGTTAAAAACCCTAATTGGATTAGAATAAGCCTAGGGAGGACGAAAATGACCTAAATGTTCAACCAATGACCCAAAATGACACAAAATCACACATTGGATGCACTAGATTGGTTAAGAACCTTAATTGGATAAGAATAAGCCAAGGGAGGACGAAAATGACCTAAATGTTCAACCAATGACACAAAATGACACAAAATCACATATTGGATGCACAAGATTGGTTAAAAACCCTAATTGGATTAGAATAAGCCTAGGGAGGACGAAAATGACCTAAATGTTCAACCAATGACGCAAAACGACACAAAATCACATATTGGATGCACAAGATTGGTTAAAAACCCTAATTGGATTAGAATAAGCCTAGGGAGGACGAAAATGACCTAAATGTTCAACCAATGACACAAAATGACACAAAATCACATATTGGATGCACAAGATTGGTTTAAAACCCTAATTGTATTAGAATAAGCCTAGGGAGTACGAAAATGACCTAAATGTTCAATCAATGACACAAAATGACACAAAATCACATACTGGATGCACAAGATTGGTTAAAAACCCTAATTGGATTAGAATAAGCCTAGGGAGGACGAAAATGACCTAAATGTTCAACCAATGACACAAAATCACATATTGGATGCACAAGATTGGTTAAAAACCC
Source organism: Cicer yamashitae (assembly GCA_037974755.1). Taxonomy (NCBI): domain Eukaryota; kingdom Viridiplantae; phylum Streptophyta; class Magnoliopsida; order Fabales; family Fabaceae; genus Cicer; species Cicer yamashitae. The sequence continues at coordinate 34,677,587 of JBBPBQ010000002.1, read as the reverse complement.
TAATTGGATTGGAATAAGCCCAGGGAGGACAAAAATGACCTAAATGTTCAACCAATGACACAAAATGACACAAAATCACATATTGGATGCACAAGATTGGTTAAAAACCCTAATTGGATTAGAATAAGCCTAGGGAGGACGAAAATGACCTAAATGTTCAACCAATGATACAAAATGACAGAATATCACATATTGGATGCACTAGATTTGTTAAAAACCCTAATTGGATAAGAATAACCCAAGGGAGGACGAAAATGACCTAAATGTTCAACCAATGACATAAAATCACATATTGGATGCACAAGAATGGTTAAAAACCCTAATTGGATTAGATTAAGCCTAGGGAGGACGAAAATGACCTAAATGTTCAACCAATGACACAAAATGACACAAAATCACATATTGGATGCACAAGATTGGTTAAAAACCCTAATTGGATTAGAATAAGCCTAGGGAGGACGAAAATGACCTAAATGTTCAAACAATGACACATAATGACACAAAATCACATATTGGATGCACAAGATTGGTTAAAAACCCTAATTGGATTAGAATAAGCCTAGGGAGGACGAAAATGACCTAAATGTTCAACCAATGACACAAAATGACACAAAATCACATATTGGATGCACAAGATTGGTTAAAAACCCTAATTGGATTAGAATAAGCCTAGGGAGGACGAAAATGACCTAAATGTTCAACCAATGACACAAAATGACACACAATCACATATTGGATGCACAAGATTGGTTAAAAACCCTAATTGGATTAGAATAAGCCTAGGGAGGACGAAAATGACCTAAATGTTCAACCAATGACACAAAATGACACAAAATCACATATTGGATGCACAAGATTGGTTAAAAACCCTAATTGGATTAGAATAAGCCTAGGGAGGACGAAAATGACCTAAACGTTCAACCAATGACACAAAATCACATATTGGATGCACAAGATTGGATAAAAACCCTAATTAAATTAGAATAAGCCTAGGGAGGACGAAAATGACCTAAATGTTCAACCAATGACACAAAATGACTTATTGGATGCACAACATTGTTTAAAACCCCTAATTGGATTAGAATAAGCCTAGGGAGGACGAAAATGACCTAAATGTTCAACCAATGACACAAAATGACACAAAATCACATATTGGATGCACAAGATTGGTTAAAAACCCTAATTGGATTAGAATAAGCCTAGGGAGGACGAAAATGACCTAAATGTTCAACCAATGACACAAAATGACACAAAATCACATATTGGATGCACAAGATTGGTTAAAAACCCTAATTGGATTAGAATAACCATAGGGAGGACGAAAATGACCTAAATGTTCAACCAATGACACAAAATGACACAAAATCACATATTGGATGCACAAGATTGGTTAAAAACCCTAATTGGATTAGAATAAGCCTAGGGAGGACGAAAATGACCTAAATGTTCAACCAATGACACAAAATGACACAAAATCACATATTGGATGCACAAGATTGGTTAAAAACCCTAATTGGATTAGAATATCGCTAGGGAGGACGAAAATGACCTAAATGTTCAACCAATGACACAAAATCACATATTGGATGCACAAGATTGGTTAAAAACCCTAATTGGATTAGAATAAGCCTAGGGACGACAAAAATGACCTAAATATTCAACCAATGACACAAAATGACACAAAATCACATATTGGATGCACAAGATTGGTTAAAAACCCTAATTCGATTACAATAAGCCTAGGGAAGACGAAAATGACCTAAATGTTCAACCAATGACACAAAATCACATATTGGATGCACAAGATTGGTTATAAACCCTAATTGGATTAGAATAAGCCTAGGGACGACGAAAATGACCTAAATGTTCAACCAATTACACAAAATCACATATTGGATGCACAAGATTTGTTAAAAACCGTAATTGGATTAGAATAAGCCTAGGGAGGACGAAAATGACCGAAATGTTCAACCAATGACACAAAATGACACAAAATCACATATTGGATGCACAAGATTGGTTAAAAACCCTAATTGGATTAGAATAAGCCTAGGGAGGACGAAAATGACCTAAATGTTCAACCAATGACACAAAATGACACAAAATCACATATTGGATGCACAAGATTGGTTAAAAACCCTAATTGGATTAGAATTAGCCTATGGAGGACAAAAATGACCTAAATGTTCAACCAGTGACAGAAAATGACACAAAATCACATATTGGATGCACAAGATTGGTTAAACACGCTAATTGGATTAGAATAAGCCTAGGGAGGACGAAAATGACCTAAATGTTCAACCAATGACACAAAATCACATATTGGATGCACAAGATTGGTTAAAAACCCTAATTGGATTAGAATAAGCCTAGGGAGCACGAAAATGACCTAAATGTTCAACCAATGACACAAAATGACACAAAATAACATAATGGATGCACAAGATTGGTTAAAAACCCTAAATGGATTCGAATAAGCCTAATGAGGACGAAAATGACCTAAATGTTCAACCAATGACACAAAATCACATATTGGATGCACAAGATTGGTTAAATACCCTAATTGGATTAGAATAAGCCTAGGGAGGACGAAAATGACCTAAATGTTCAACCAATGACACAAAATGACACAAAATAACATATTGGATGCACAAGATTGGTTAAAAACCCTAATTAAATTAGAATAAGCCTAGGGAGGACGAAAATGACCTAAATGTTCAACCAATGACACAAAATGACACAAAATCACATTTTGGATGCACAAGATTGGTCAAAAACCTCAATAGGATTACAATAAGCCTAGGGAGGACGAAAACGACCTAAATGTTCCACCAATGACACAAAATGACACAAAATCACATAATGGATGCACCAGATTGGTTAAAAACCCTAAATGGATTCGAATAAGCCTAGGGAGGACGAAAATGACCTAAATGTTCAACCAATGACACAGAATCACATATTGGATGCACAAGATTGGTTAAATACCCTAATTGGATTAGAATAAGCCTAGGGAGGACAAAAATGAGCTAAATGTTCAACCAATGACACAAAATCACATATTGGATGCACAAGATTGGTTAAAAACCCTAATTGGATTAGAATAAGCCTAGGGAGGATGAAAATGACGTAAATATTCAACCAATGACACAAAATCACATATTGGATGCACAAGAATGGTTAAAAACCCTAATTGGATTAGAATAAGCCTAGGGAGGATGAAAATGACCTAAATGTTCAACCAATGACACAAAATGACACAAAATCAGATATTGGATGCACAAGATTGGTTAAATACCATAATTGGATTAGAATAAGCCTAGGGAGGACGAAAATGACCTAAATGTTCAACCAATGACACAATCACATATTCGATGCACAAGATTGGTTAAAAACCCTAATTGGATTAGAATAAGCCTAGGGAGGACGAAAATGACCTAAATGTTCAACCAATGACACAAAATGACACAAAATCACATATTGGATGCACAAGATTGGTTAAAAACCCTAATTGGATTAGAATAAGCCTAGGGAGGACGAAATTGACCTAAATGTTCAACCAATGATACAAAATGACACAAAATCACATATTGGATGCACAAGATTGGTTAAAAACCCTAATTGGTTAAGAATAACCCTAGGGAGGACGAAAATGACCTAAATGTTCAACCAATGACACAAAATCACATATTGGATGCACAAGATTGGTTAAAAACCCTAATTGGATTAGAATAAGCCTAGGGAGGACGAAAATGACCTAAATGTTCAACCAATGACACAAAATCAAATATTGGATGCACAATATTGGTTAAAAACCCTAATTGGATTAGAATAAGCCTAGCAATGATAAAAATGACCTAAATGTTCAACCAATGACACAAAATCACATATAGGATGCACATGATTGGTTAAAAACCCTAATTGGATTAGAATAAGCCTAGGGAGGACGAAAATGACCTAAATGTTCAACCAATGACACAAAACCACATATTGGATGCACAAGATTGGTTAAAAACCCTAGTTGGATTAGAATAAGCCTAGGGAGGACGAAAATGACCTAAATGTTCAACCAATGACACAAAATGACACAAAATCACATTTTGGATGCACAAGATTGGTTAAAAACCCTAATTGGATTAGAATAAGCCTAGGGTGGACGAAAATGACCTAAATGTTCAACCAATGACACAAAACCACATATTGGATGCACAAGATTGGTTAAAAACTCTAGTTGGATTAGAATAAGCATAAGGAGGACGAAAATGACCTAAATGTTCAACCAATGACACAAAATCACATATTGGATGCACAAGATTGGTTAAAAACCCTAATTGGATTAGATTAAGCCTAGGGAGGACGAAAATTACCTAAATGTTCAACCAATGACACAAAATGACACAAAATCACATATTGGTTGCACAAGATTGGTTAAATACCATAATTGGATTAGAATAAGCCTAGGGAGGAAGAAAATGACCTAAATGTTCAACCAATGACACAAAATCACATATTGGATGCACAAGATTGGTTAAAAACCCTAATAGGATTAGAATAAGCCTAGGGAGCACGAAAATGACCTAAATGTTCAACCAATGACACAAAATGACACAAAATAACATAATGGATGCACAAGATTGGTTAAAAACCCTAAATGGATTCGAATAAGCCTAAGGAGGACGAAAATGACCTAAATGTTCAACCAATGACACAAAATCACATATTGGATGCACAAGATTGGTTAAATACCCTAATTGGATTAGAATAAGCCTAGGGAGGACGAAAATGACCTAAATGTTCAACCAATGACACAAAATGACACAAAATCACATATTGGATGCACAAGATTGGTTAAAAACCCTAATTGGATTAGAATAAGCCTAGGGAGGACGAATGACCTAAATTTTCAACCAATGACACAAAATGACACAAAATCACATATTGGATGCACAAGATTGGTTAAAAACCCTAATTTGATTAGAATAAGCCTAGGGAGGATGAAAATGACCTAAATATTCAACCAATGACACAAAATCACATATTGGATGCACAAGATTGGTTAAAAACCCTAATTGGATTAGAATAAGCCTAGGGTGGACGAAAATGTTCAACCAATGACACAAAATGACACAAAATCACATATTGGATGCACAAGATTGGTTAAAAACCCTAGTTGGATTATAATAAGCCTATGGAGGACGAAAATGACCTAAATGTTCAACCAATGACACAAAATGACACAAAATCACATTTTGGAAGCACAAGATTTGTTAAAAACCCTAATTGGATTAGAATAAGCCTAGGGAGGACGAAAATCACCTAAATGTTCAACCAATGACACAAAATCACATATTGGATGCACAAGATTGGTTAAAAACCCTAATTGGATTAGAATAAGCCTAGGGTGGACGAAAATGACCTAAATGTTCAACCAATGACACAAAACCACATATTGGATGCACAAGATTGGTTAAAAACTCTAGTTGGATTAGAATAAGCATAAGGAGGACGAAAATGACCTAAATGTTCAACCAATGACACAAAATCACATATTGGATGCACAAGATTGGTTAAAAACCCTAATTGGATTAGATTAAGCCTAGGGAGGACGAAAATTACCTAAATGTTCAACCAATGACACAAAATGACACAAAATCACATATTGGTTGCACAAGATTGGTTAAATACCATAATTGGATTAGAATAAGCCTAGGGAGGACGAAAATGACCTAAATGTTCAACCAATGACACAAAATCACATATTGGATGCCCGAGATTGGTTAAAAACCCTAATTGGATTAGAATAAGCCTAGGGAGCACGAAAATGACCTAAATGTTCAACCAATGACACAAAATGACACAAAATAACATAATGGATGCACAAGATTGGTTAAAAACCCTAAATGGATTCGAATAAGCCTAAGGAGGACGAAAATGACCTAAATGTTCAACCAATGACACAAAATCACATATTGGATGCACAAGATTGGTTAAATACCCTAATTGGATTAGAATAAGCCTAGGGAGGACGAAAATGACCTAAATGTTCAACCAATGACACAAAATGACACAAAATCACATATTGGATGCACAAGATTGGTTAAAAACCCTAATTGGATTAGAATAAGCCTAGGGAGGACGAAAATGACCTAAATGTTCAACCAATGATACAAAATGACACAAAATCACATATTGGATGCACAAGATTTGTTAAAAACCATAATTGGATAAGAATAACCCAAGGGAGGACGAAAATGACCTAAATGTTCAACCAATGACACTAAATGACATATTGGATGCACAAGATTGGTTAAAAACCCTAATTGGATTAGATTAAGCCTAGGGAGGACGATAATGACCTAAATGTTCAACCAATGACACAAAATCACATATTGGATGCACAAGATTGGTTAAAAACCTTAATTGGATTAGAATAAGCCTAGGGAGGACGAAAATGACCTAAATGTTCAACCAATGACACAAAATGACACAAAATCACATATTGGATGCACAAGATTGGTTAAAAACCCTAATTGGATTAGAATAAGCCTAGGGAGGACGAAAATGACCTAAATGTTCAACCAATGACACAAAATGACACAAAATCACATATTGGATGCACAAGATTGGTTAAAAACCCTAATTGGATTAGAATAAGCCTAGGGAGGACGAAAATGACCTAAATGTTTAACCAATGACAGAAAATCACATATTGGATGCACAAGATTGGTTAAAAACCCTAATTGGATTAGAATAAGCCTAGGGAGGACGAAAATGACCTAAATGTTCAACCAATGACACAAAATCACATATTGTATGCACAAGATTGGTTAAAAACCCTAATTGGATTAAAAAGAGCCTAGGGAGGACGAATGACCTAAATGTTCAACCAATGACACAAAATGACACAAAATCACATATTGGATGCACAAGATTGGTTAAAAACCCTAATTGGATTAGAATAAGCCTAGGGAGGACGAAAATGACCTAAATGTTCAACTAATGACACAAAATGACGCAAAATCACATATTGGACGCACAAGATTGGTTAAAAACTCTAATTGGATTAGAATAAGCCTAGGGAGGACGAAAATGACCTAAATGTTCAACCAATGACACAAAATCACATATTGGATGCACAAGATTGGTTAAAAACCTAATTGGATTAGAATAAGCCTAGGGAGGACTAAACTGACCTAAATGTTCAACCAATGACACAAAATGACACAAAATCACATATTGGATGCACAAGATTGGTTAAAAACCCTAATTGGATTAGAATAAGCCTAGGGAGGACGAAAATGACCTAAATGTTCAACCAATGACACAAAATGACACAAAATCACATATTGGATGCACAAGATTGGTTAAAAACCCTAATTAAATTAGAATAAGCCTAGGGAGGACGAAAATGACCTAAATGTTCAACCAATGACACAAAATGACACAAAATCACATTTTGGAAGCACAAGATTTGTTAAAAACCCTAATTGGATTAGAATAAGCCTAGGGAGGACGAAAATCACCTAAATGTTCAACCAATGACACAAAATCACATATTGGATGCACAAGATTGGTTAAAAACCCTAATTGGATTAGAATAAGCCTAGGGAGGACGAAAATGACCTAAATGTTGAACCAATGACACAAAATGACACAAAATCACATATTGGATGCACAAGATTGGTTAAAAACCCTAATTGGATTAGAATAAGCCTAGGGAGGACGAAAATGACCTAAATGTTCAACCAATGACACAAAATGACACAAAATCACATATTGGTTGCACAAGATTGGTTAAAAACCCTAATTGGATTAGAATAAGCCTAGGTAGGACGAAAATGACCTAAATGTTGAACCAATGACCCAAAATCACATATTGGATGCACAAGATTGGTTAAAAACCCTAATTGGATTAGAATAAGCCTAGGGAGGACGAAAATGACCTAAATGTTCAACCAATGACACAAAATGACACAAAATCACATATTGGATGCACAAGATTGGTTAAAAACCCTAATTGGATTAGAATAAGCCTAGGGAGGACGAAAATGACCTAAATGTTCAACTGATGACACAAAATGACACAAAATCACATATTGGATGCACAAGATTGGTTAAAAACCCTAATTGGATTAGAATAAGCATAGGGAGGACGAAAATGACCTAAATGTTCAACCAATGACACAAAATGACACAAAATCACATATTGGATGCACAAGATTGGTTAAAAACCCTAATTGGATTAGAATAACCATAGGGAGGACGAAAATGACCTAAATGTTCAACCAATGACACAAAATGACACAAAATCACATATTGGATGCACAAGATTGGTTAAAAACCCTAATTGGATTAGAATAAGCCTAGGGAGGACGAAAATGACCTAAATGTTCAACCAATGACACAAAATGACACAAAATCACATATTGGATGCACAAGATTGGTTAAAAACCCTAATTGGATTAGAATAAACCTAAGGAGGATGAAAATGACCTAAATGTTCAACCGATGACTCAAAATCATATATTGGATGCACAAGATTGGTTAAAAACCCTTTTTGGATTAGAATAAGCCTAGGGAGGACAAAAATGACCTAAATGTCCAACCAATGACACAAAATCACATATTGGATGCACAAGATTGGTTAAAAACCCTAATTGGTTTAGAATAAGCCTAGGGAGGACGAAAATGACCTAAATGATCAACCAATGACACAAAATCATATATTGGATGCATAAGATTGGTTAAAAACCCTAATTGGATTAGAATAAGCCTAGGGAGGACGAAAATGACCTAAATTTTCAACCAATGACACAAAATGACACAAAATCACATATTGGATTTACAAGATTGGTTAAAAACACTAATTGGATTAGAATAACCCTAGGGAGGACGAAAATGTCCTAAATGTTAAACCAATGACACAAAATCACATATTGGATGCACAAGATTGGTTAACAACCCTAATTGGATTAGAATAAGAATAAGGAGGACAAAAATGACCTAAATGTTCAACCAATGACACAAAATGACACAAAATCACATATTGGATGCACTAGATTGGTTAAAAACCCTAATTGCATTAGTATAAGCCTACGGAGGACGAAAATGACCTAAATGTTCAACCAATGACACAAAATCACATATTGGATGCACAAGATTGGTTAAAAACCCTAATTGGATTAGAATAAGCCTAGGGAGGACGAAAATGACCTAAATGATCAACCAATGACACAAAATGATACAAAATCACATATTGGATGCACAAGATTGGTTAAAAACCCTAATTGGATTAAAATAAGCCTAGGGAGGACGAAAATGACCTAAATGTTCAACCAATGACACAAAATGACACAAAATCACATATTGGATGCACAAGATTGGTTAAAAACCCTAATTGGATTAGAATAAGCCTAGGGAGGACGAAAATGACCTAAATGTTCAACCAATGACACAAAATCACATATTGGATGCACAAGATTGGTTAAAAACCCTAATTGGATTAGCATAAGCCTAGGGAGGACGAAAATGACCTAAATGTTCAACCAAAGACACAAAATCACATATTAAATGCACAAGATTGGTTAAAAACCCTAATTGGATTAGAATAAGCCTAGGGAGGATGAAAATAACCTAAATGTTTAACCAATGACACAAAATAACACAAAATCACATATTGGATGCACAAGATTGGTTAAAAACCCTAATTGGATTAGAATAAGCCTAGAGAGGACGAAAATGACCTAAATGTTCAACCAATGACACAAAATGACACAAAATCACATATTGGATGCACAAGATTGGTTAAAAACCCTAATTGGATTAGAATAAGCCTAGGGAAGACGAAAATGACCTAAATGTTCACCCAATGACACAAAATGACACAAAATCACATATTGAATGCACAAGATTGGTTAAAAACCCTAATTGGATTAGAATAAGCCTAGGGAGGACGAAAATGACCTAAATGGTCACCCAATGACAAAAAATCACATATTGGATGCACAAGATTGGTTAAAAACCCTAATTGGATTAGAATAAGCCTAGGGAGGACGAAAATGACCTAAATGTTCAACCAATGACACAAAATGACACAAAATCACATATTGGATGCACAAGATTGGTTAAAAACCCTAATTGGATTAGAATAAGCCTAGGGAGGACGAAAATGACCTAAATGTTCAACCAATGACACAAAATGACACAAAATCCATTTTGGATGCACAAGATTGGTTAAAAACC
>JBBPBQ010000002.1:34623795-34666127 GCA_037974755.1 Cicer yamashitae | reverse complement strand
GGACGAAAATGACCTAAATGTTCAACCAATGACACAAAACCACATATTGGATGCACAAGATTGGTTAAAAACTCTAGTTGGATTAGAATAAGCATAAGGAGGACGAAAATGACCTAAATGTTCAACCAATGACACAAAATCACATATTGGATGCACAAGATTGGTTAAAAACCCTAATTGGATTAGATTAAGCCTAGGGAGGACGAAAATTACCTAAATGTTCAACCAATGACACAAAATGACACAAAATCACATATTGGTTGCACAAGATTGGTTAAATACCATAATTGGATTAGAATAAGCCTAGGGAGGACGAAAATGACCTAAATGTTCAACCAATGACACAAAATCACATATTGGATGCACAAGATGGGTTAAAAACCCTAATTGGATTAGAATAAGCCTAGGGAGCACGAAAATGACCTAAATGTTCAACCAATGACACAAAATGACACAAAATAACATAATGGATGCACAAGATTGGTTAAAAACCCTAAATGGATTCGAATAAGCCTAAGGAGGACGAAAATGACCTAAATGTTCAACCAATGACACAAAATCACATATTGGATGCACAAGATTGGTTAAATACCCTAATTGGATTAGAATAAGCCTAGGGAGGACGAAAATGACCTAAATGTTCAACCAATGACACAAAATGACACAAAATCACATATTGGATGCACAAGATTGGTTAAAAACCCTAATTGGATTAGAATAAGCCTAGGGAGGACGAAAATGACCTAAATGTTCAACCAATGATACAAAATGACACAAAATCACATATTGGATGCACAAGATTTGTTAAAAACCATAATTGGATAAGAATAACCCAAGGGAGGACGAAAATGACCTAAATGTTCAACCAATGACACTAAATGACATATTGGATGCACAAGATTGGTTAAAAACCCTAATTGGATTAGATTAAGCCTAGGGAGGACGATAATGACCTAAATGTTCAACCAATGACACAAAATCACATATTGGATGCACAAGATTGGTTAAAAACCTTAATTGGATTAGAATAAGCCTAGGGAGGACGAAAATGACCTAAATGTTCAACCAATGACACAAAATGACACAAAATCACATATTGGATGCACAAGATTGGTTAAAAACCCTAATTGGATTAGAATAAGCCTAGGGAGGACGAAAATGACCTAAATGTTCAACCAATGACACAAAATGACACAAAATCACATATTGGATGCACAAGATTGGTTAAAAACCCTAATTGGATTAGAATAAGCCTAGGGAGGACGAAAATGACCTAAATGTTTAACCAATGACAGAAAATCACATATTGGATGCACAAGATTGGTTAAAAACCCTAATTGGATTAGAATAAGCCTAGGGAGGACGAAAATGACCTAAATGTTCAACCAATGACACAAAATCACATATTGTATGCACAAGATTGGTTAAAAACCCTAATTGGATTAAAAAGAGCCTAGGGAGGACGAATGACCTAAATGTTCAACCAATGACACAAAATGACACAAAATCACATATTGGATGCACAAGATTGGTTAAAAACCCTAATTGGATTAGAATAAGCCTAGGGAGGACGAAAATGACCTAAATGTTCAACTAATGACACAAAATGACGCAAAATCACATATTGGACGCACAAGATTGGTTAAAAACTCTAATTGGATTAGAATAAGCCTAGGGAGGACGAAAATGACCTAAATGTTCAACCAATGACACAAAATCACATATTGGATGCACAAGATTGGTTAAAAACCTAATTGGATTAGAATAAGCCTAGGGAGGACTAAACTGACCTAAATGTTCAACCAATGACACAAAATGACACAAAATCACATATTGGATGCACAAGATTGGTTAAAAACCCTAATTGGATTAGAATAAGCCTAGGGAGGACGAAAATGACCTAAATGTTCAACCAATGACACAAAATGACACAAAATCACATATTGGATGCACAAGATTGGTTAAAAACCCTAATTAAATTAGAATAAGCCTAGGGAGGACGAAAATGACCTAAATGTTCAACCAATGACACAAAATGACACAAAATCACATTTTGGAAGCACAAGATTTGTTAAAAACCCTAATTGGATTAGAATAAGCCTAGGGAGGACGAAAATCACCTAAATGTTCAACCAATGACACAAAATCACATATTGGATGCACAAGATTGGTTAAAAACCCTAATTGGATTAGAATAAGCCTAGGGAGGACGAAAATGACCTAAATGTTGAACCAATGACACAAAATGACACAAAATCACATATTGGATGCACAACATTTGGTTAAAAACCCTAATTGGATTAGAATAAGCCTAGGGAGGATGAAAATGACCTAAATGTTCAACCAATCACAAAATCACATATTGGATGCACAAGATTGGTTAAAAACCCTAATTGGATTAGAATAAGCCTAGGGAGGACGAAAATGACCTAAATGTTCAACCAATGACACAAAATGACACAAAATCACATATTGGATGCACAAGATTGGTTAAAAACCCTAATTGGATTAGAATAAGCCTAGGGAGGACGAAAATGACCTAAATGTTCAACCAATGACACAAAATGACAGAAAATCACATATTGGATGCACAAGAATTGTTAAAAACCCTAATTGGATTAGAATAAGCCTAGGGAGGTGAAAATGACCCAAATGTTCAACCAATGACACAAAATTACATATTGGATGCACAAGATTGGTTCAAAACCCTAATTGGATTAGAATAAGCCTCGGGAGGACGAAAATGACCTAAATGTTCAACCAATGACACAAAATCACATATTGGTTGCACAAGATTGGTTAAAAACCTTAATTGGATTAGAATAAGCCTAGGGAGGACGAAAATGACCTAAATGTTCAACCAATGACACAAAATGACACAAAATCACATATTGGATGCACAAGATTGGTTAAAAACCCTAATTGGATTAGAATAAGCCTAGGGAGGACGAAAATGACCCAAATGTTCAACCAATGACACAAAATGACACAAAATCACATATTGGATACACAAGATTGGTTAAAAACCATAATTGGATTAGAAGAAGCCTAGGGAGGACGAAAATGACCTAAATGATCAACCAATGACACAAAATCACATATTGGATGCACAAGATTGGTTAAAAACCCTAATTGGATTAAAAAGAGCCTAGGGAGGACAAAAATGACCTAAATGTTCAACCAATGACACAAAATGACACAAAATCACATATTGGATGCACAAGATTGGTTAAAAACCTTAATTGGATTAGAATAAGCCTAGGGAGGACGAAAATGACCTAAATGTTCAACCAATGACACAAAATGACACAAAATCACATATTGGATGCACAAGATTGGTTAAAAACCCAAATTAGATTAGAATAAGCCTAGGGAGGACGAAAATGACCTAAATGTTCAACCAATGACACAAAATGACACAAAATCACATATTGGATGCACAAGATTGGTTAAAAACCCTAATTGGATTAGAATAAGCCTAGGGAGGACGAAAATGACCTAAATGTTCAACCAATGACACAAAATGACACAAAATCACATATTGGATGCACAAGATTGGTTAAAGACCCTAATTGGATTAGAATAAGTCTAGGGAGGACGAAAATGACATAAATGTTCAACCAATGACACAAAATGACACAAAATCACATATTGGATGCACAAGATTGGTTAAAAACCCTAATTGGATTAGAATAAGCCTAGGGACGACGAAAATGACCTAAATGTTCAACCAATGACACAAAATCACATATTGGATGCACAAGATTGGTTAACAATCGTAATTGGATTAGAATATGCCTAGGGAGGACGAAAATGACCTAAATGTTCAACCAATGACACAAAATGACACAAAATCACATATTGGATGCACAAGATTGGTTAAAAACCCTAATTGGATTAGAATAAGCCTAGGGAGGACGAAAATGACCTAAATGTTCAACCAATGACACAAAATCACATATTGGATGCACAAGATTGGCTAAAAACCCTAATTGGATTATAATAAGCCTAGGGACGACTAAAATGACCTAAATGTTCAACCAATGACACAAAATCACATATTGGATGCACAAGATTGGTTAAAAACCCTAATTGGATTAGAATAAGCCTAGGGAGGACGAAAATGACCTAAATGTTCAACCAATGACACAAAATGACACAAAATCACATATTGGATGCACAAGATTGGTTAAAAACCCTAATTGGATTAGAATAAACTTAGGGAGGACGAAAATGACCTAAATGTTCAACTAATGACACAAAATGAAATATTGGATGCACAAGATTGGTTAAAAACACTAATTGGATTAGAATAACCCTAGGGAGGACGAAAATGACCTAAATGTTCAACCAATGACACAAAATCACATATTGGATGCACAAGATTGGTTATAAACCCTAATTGGATTAGAATAAGCCTAGGGACGACGAAAATGACCTAAATGTTCAACCAATTACACAAAATCACATATTGGATGCACAAGATTTGTTAAAAACCGTAATTGGATTAGAATAAGCCTAGGGAGGACGAAAATGACCGAAATGTTCAACCAATGACACAAAATGACACAAAATCACATATTGGATGCACAAGATTGGTTAAAAACCCTAATTGGATTAGAATAAGCCTAGGGAGGACGAAAATGACCTAAATGTTCAACCAATGACACAAAATGACACAAAATCACATATTGGATGCACAAGATTGGTTAAAAACCCTAATTGGATTAGAATTAGCCTATGGAGGACAAAAATGACCTAAATGTTCAACCAGTGACAGAAAATGACACAAAATCACATATTGGATGCACAAGATTGGTTAAACACGCTAATTGGATTAGAATAAGCCTAGGGAGGACGAAAATGACCTAAATGTTCAACCAATGACACAAAATCACATATTGGATGCACAAGATTGGTTAAAAACCCTAATTGGATTAGAATAAGCCTAGGGAGCACGAAAATGACCTAAATGTTCAACCAATGACACAAAATGACACAAAATAACATAATGGATGCACAAGATTGGTTAAAAACCCTAAATGGATTCGAATAAGCCTAATGAGGACGAAAATGACCTAAATGTTCAACCAATGACACAAAATCACATATTGGATGCACAAGATTGGTTAAATACCCTAATTGGATTAGAATAAGCCTAGGGAGGACGAAAATGACCTAAATGTTCAACCAATGACACAAAATGACACAAAATAACATATTGGATGCACAAGATTGGTTAAAAACCCTAATTAAATTAGAATAAGCCTAGGGAGGACGAAAATGACCTAAATGTTCAACCAATGACACAAAATGACACAAAATCACATTTTGGATGCACAAGATTGGTCAAAAACCTCAATAGGATTACAATAAGCCTAGGGAGGACGAAAACGACCTAAATGTTCCACCAATGACACAAAATGACACAAAATCACATAATGGATGCACCAGATTGGTTAAAAACCCTAAATGGATTCGAATAAGCCTAGGGAGGACGAAAATGACCTAAATGTTCAACCAATGACACAGAATCACATATTGGATGCACAAGATTGGTTAAATACCCTAATTGGATTAGAATAAGCCTAGGGAGGACAAAAATGACCTAAATGTTCAAGCAATGACACAAAATGACACAAAATCACATTTTGGATGCACAAGATTGGTTAAAAACCCTAATTGGATTAGAATAAGCCTAGGGAGGATGAAAACGACCTAAATGTTCAACCAATGACACAAAATCACATATTGGATGCACAAGATTGGTTAAAAACCCTAATTGGATTAGAATAAGCCTAGGGTGGACGAAAATGACCTAAATGTTCAACCAATGACCTAAAACCACATATTGGATGCACAAGATTGGTTAAAAACACTAGTTGGATTAGAATAAGCATAGGGAGGACGAAAATGACTTAAATGTTCAACCAATGACACAAAATCACATATTGGATGCACAAGATTGGTTAAATACCCTAATTGGATTAGAATAAGCCTAGGGAGGACGAAAATGACCTAAATGTTCAACCAATGACACAAAATGACACAAAATCACATATTGGATGCACAAGATTGGTTACAAACCCTAATTGGATTAGAATAAGCCTAGGGAGGACGAAAATTACCTAAATGTTCAACCAATGACACAAAATGACACAAAATCACATATTGGTTGCACAAGATTGGTTAAATACCCTAATTGGATTAGAATAAGCCTAGGGAGGACGAAAATGACCTAAATGTTCAACCAATGACACAAAATCACATATTGGATGCACAAGATTGGTTAAAAACCCTAAATGGATTAGAATAAGCCTAGGGAGGACGAAAATGACCTAAATGTTCAACCAATGACACAAAATCACATATTGGATGCACAAGATTGGTTAAAAACCCTAATTGGATTAGAATAAGCCTAGGGAGGACGAAAATGACCTAAATGTTCAACCAATGACACAAAATCAGATATTGGATGCACAAGATTGGGTAAAAACCCTAATTGGATTATAATAAGCCTAGGGAGGACGAAAATGACCTAAATGTTCAACCAATGACACAAAATCACATATTGGATGCACAAGATTGGATAAAAACCCTAATTGGATTAGAATAAGCCTAGGGAGGACGAAAATGACCTAAATGTTAAACCAATGACACAAAATGACACAAAATCACATATTGGATGCACAAGATTGGTTAAAAACCCTAATTCGATTAGAATTAGCCTAGGGAGGACGAAAATGACATAAATGTTCAACCAATGACACAAAATGACACAAAATCACATATTGGATGCACAAGATTGGTTAAAACCCTAATTGGATTAGAATAAGCCTAGGGAGGACGAAAATGACCTAAATGTTCAACCAATGACACAAAATCACATATTGGATGCACAAGATTGGTTAAAAACACTAATTGGATTAGAATAAGCCTAAGGAGGACGAAAAATGACCTAAATGTTCAACCAATGACACAAAATCACATATTGGATGCACAAGATTGGTTAAAAACTCTAGTTGGATTAGAATAAGCATAGGGAGGACGAAAATGACCTAAATGTTCAACCAATGACACAAAATCACATATTGGATGCACAAGATTGGTTAGATACCCTAATTGGATTAGAATAAGCCTAGGGAGGACGAAAATAACCTAAATGTTCAACCAATGACACAAAATGACACAAAATCACATTTGGTTGCACAAGAATGGTTAAAAACCCTAATTGGATTAGAATAAGCCTAGGGAGGACGAAAATGACCTAAATGTTCAACCAATGACACAAAATCACATATTGGATGCACAAGATTGGTTAAAAACCCTAATTGGATTAGAATAAGCCTAGGGAGGACGAAAATGACCTAAATGTTCAACCAATGACACAAAATGACACAAAATCACATATTGGATGCACAAGAATGGTTAAAAACCCTAATTGGATGAGAATAAGCCTAGGGAGGACGAAAATGACCTAAATGTTCAACCAATGACACAAAATCACATATTGGATGCACAAGATTGGTTAAAAACCCTAATTGGATTAGAATAAGCCTAGGGAGGACGAAAATGACCTAAATGTTCAACCAATGACACAAAATCACATATTGGTTGCACAAGATTGGTTAAAAACCCTAATTGGATTAGAATAAGCCTAGGTAGGACGAAAATGACCTAAATGTTCAACCAATGACACAAAATCACATATTGGATGCACAAGATTGGTTAAAAACCCTAATTGGATTAGAATAAGCCTAGGGAGGACGAAAATGACCTAAATGTTCAACCAATGACGTAAAATCACATATTGGATGCACAAGATTGGTTAAAAACCCTAATTGGATTAGAATAAGCCTAGGGAGGACGAAAATGACCTAAATGTTCAACCAATGACACAAAATGACACAAAATCACATATTGGATGCACAAGATTGGTTAAAAACCCTAATTGGATTAGAATAAGCATAGGGAGGACGAATGAACTAAATGTTCAACCAATGACACCAAATGACACAAAATCACATTTTGGATGCACAAGATTGGTTAAAAACCCTAATTGGATTAGAATAAGCCTAGGGAGGATGAAAATGACCTAAATATTCAACCAATGACACAAAATCTCATATTGGATGCACAAGATTGGTTAAAAACCCTAATTGGATTAGAATAAGCCTAGGGAGGACGAAAATGACCTAAATGTTCAACCAATGACACAAAATGACACAAAATCACATATTGGATGCACAAGATTGGTTAAAAACCCTAATTAAATTAGAATAAGCCTAGGGAGGACGAAAATGACCTAAATGTTCAACCAATGACACAAAATGACACAAAATCACATTTTGGAAGCACAAGATTTGTTAAAAACCCTAATTGGATTAGAATAAGCCTAGGGAGGACGAAAATCACCTAAATGTTCAACCAATGACACAAAATCACATATTGGATGCACAAGATTGGTTAAAAACCCTAATTGGATTAGAATAAGCCTAGGGAAGACGAAAATGACCTAAATGTTCAACCAATGACACAAAATGACACAAAATCACATGTTGGATGCACAAGATTGGTTAAAAACCCTAATTGGATTAGAATAACCCTAGGGAGAACGAAAATGACCTAAATATTCAACCAATGACACAAAAGGACACAAAATCACATATTGGATGCACAATATTGGTTGAAAACCCTAATTGGATTAGAATAAGCCTAGGGAGGACTAAAATGACCTAAATGTTCAACCAATGACACAAAATGACACAAAATCACATATTGGATGCACAAGATTGGTTAAAAACCCTAATTGGATTAGAATAAGCCTAGGGAGGACGAAAATGACCTAAATGTTCAACCAATGACACAAAATGACACAAAATCCATTTTGGATGCACAAGATTGGTTAAAAACCTTAATAGGATTAGAATAAGCCTAGGGAGGACGAAAACGACCTAAATGTTCCACCAATGACACAAAATGACACAAAATCACATAATGGATGCACCAGATTGGTTAAAAACCCTAAATGGATTCGAGTAAGCCTAGGGAGGACGAAAATGACCTAAATGTTCAACCAATGACACAGAATCACATATTGGATGCACAAGATTGGTTAAATACCCTAATTGGATTAGAATAAGCCTAGGGAGGACAAAAATGACCTAAATGTTCAACCAATGACACAAAATGACACAAAATCACATATTGGATGCACAAGATTGGTTAAAAACCCTAATTGGATTAGAATAAGCCTAGGGAGGACGAATATGACCTAAATGTTCAACCAATGACACAAAATCACATATTGGATGCACAAGATTGGTTAAAAACCCTAATTGGATTAGAATAAGCCTAGCGAGGACGAAAATGACCTAAATGTTCAACCAATGACACAAAATCACATATTGGATGCACAAGATTGGTTAAAAACCCTAATTGGATTAGAATAAGCCTAGGGAGGACGAAAATCACCTAAATGTTCAACCAATGACACAAAATGACACAAAATCACATATTGGATGCACAAGATTGGTTAAAAACCCTAGTTGGATTAGAATAAGCCTAGGGAGGACGAAAATGACCTAAATTTTCAACAAATGACAGAAAACCACATATTGGATGCACAAGATTGGTTAAAAACTCTAGTTTGATTAGAATAAGCATAGGGAAAACGAAAATGACCTAAATCTTCAACCAATGACACAAAATCACATATTGGATGCACAAGATTGGTTCAAAACCCTAATTGGATTAGAATAAGCATAGGGAGGACGAAAATGACCTAAATGTTCAACCAATGACACAAAATGACAGAAAATCACATATTGGATGCACAAGATTGGTTAAAAACCCTAGTTGGATTAGAATAAGCCTAAGGAGGACGAAAATGACCTAAATGTTCAGCCAATGACACAAAATCACAGATTGGATGCACAAGATTGGTTAAAAACCCTAATTGGATTAGAATAAGCCTAGGGAGAACGAAAATTACCTAAATGTTCAACCAATGACACAAAATGACACAAAATCACATATTGGATGCACAAGATTGGTTAAAAACCCTTGTTGGATTAGAATAAGCCTAGGGAGGACGAAAATGACCTAAATGTTCAACAAATGACACAAATGACACAAAATCACATAATGGATGCACAAGATTGGTTAAAAACCCTAAATGGATTCGAATAAGCCTAGGGAGGACGAAAATGACCTAAATGTTCAACCAATGTCACAAAATCACATATTGGATGCACAAGATTGGAGAAATACCCTAATTGGATTTGAATAAGCCTAGGGAGGACGAAAATGACCTAAATGTTCAACCAATGACACAAAATGACTCAAAATCACATATTGGTTGCACAAGATTGGTTAAAAACCCTAATTGGATGAGAATAAGCCTAGGGAGGACGAAAATGACCTAAATGTTCAACCAATGACACAAAATCACATATTGGATGCACAAGATTGGTTAAAAACCCTAATTGGAATAGAATAAGCCTAGGGAAGACGAAAATTACGTAAATGTTCAACCAATGACACAAAATGACACAAAATCACATATTGGTTGCACAAGATTGGTTAAATACCCTAATTGGATTAGAATAAGCCTAGGGAGGACGAAAATGACCTAAATGTTCAACCAATGACACAAAATCACATATTGGATGCACAAGATTGGTTAAAAACCCTAATTGGATTAGAATAAGCCTAGGGAGGACGAAAATGACCTAAATGTTCAACCAATGACACAAAATCACATATTGGATGCACAAGATTGGTTAAAAACCCTAATTGGATTAGAATAAGCCGAGGGAGGACCAAAATGAACTAAATGTTCAACCAATGACACAAAATCACATATTGGATGCACAAGATTGGTTAAAAACCCTAATTGGATTAGAATAAACCTAGGGAGGACGAAAATGACCTAAATGTTCAACCAATGACACAAAATCACATATTGGATGCACAAGATTGGTTAAAAACCCTAATTGGATTAGAATAAGCCTAGGGGGACAAAAATGACCTAAATGTTCAACCAATGACACAAAATCACATATTGGATGCACAAGATTGGTTAAAAACCCTAATTTGATTAGAATAAGCCTAGGGAGGACGAAAATGACCTAAATGTTCAACCAATGACACAAAATGACACAAAATCACATATTGGATGCACAAGATTGGTTAAAAACCCTAATTGGATTAGAATAAGCATAGGGAGGACGGAAATGACCTAAATGTTCAATCAATGACCCAAAAATGACACAAAATCACATATTGGATGCACAAGATTGGTTAGAAACCCTAATTGGATTAGAATAAGCCTAGGGAGGACGAAAATGACCTAAATGTTCAATCAATGACCCAAAAAAGACACAAAATCACATATTGGATGCACAAGATTGGTTAAAATCCCTAATTGGGTTAGAATAAGCCTAGGGAGGACGAAAATGGCCTAAATGTTCAACCAATGACACAAAATCACATATTGGATGCACAAGATTGGTTAAAAACCCTAATTTGATTAGAATAAGCCTAGGGAGGACGAAAATGACCTAATTGTTCAACTAATGACACAAAATGACACAAAATCACATATTGGATGCACAAGATTGGTTAAAATCCCTAATTGGATTAGAATAAGCCTAGGGAGGACGAAAATGACCTAAATGTTCAACCAATGACACAAAATCACATATTGGATGCACAAGATTGGTTAAAAACCCTAATTGGATTAGAATAAGCCTAGGGAGGACGAAAATGACCTAAATATTCAACCAATGACACAAAATCAAATATTGGATGCATAAGATTGGTTAAAACCCTAATTGGATTAGAATAAGCATAGGGAGGACGAAAATGACCTAAATATTCACCCAATGACACAAAATGATACAAAATCACATATTGGATGCACAAGATTGGTTAAAAACCCTAATTGGATTAGAATAAGCATAAGGAGGACGAAAATGACCTAAATGTTCAACCAATGACACAAAATCACATATTGGATGCACAAGATTGGTTAAAAACCCTAATTGGATTAGAATAAGCCTAGGGAGGACGAAAATGACCTAAATGTTCAACCAATGACACAAAATCACACAAAATTACATATTGGATGCACAAGATTGGTTTAAAACCCTAATTGGATTAGAATAAGCCTAGGGAGGACGAAAATGACCTAAATGTTCAACCAATGACACAAAATCACATATTGGATGCACAAGATTGGTTAAAAACCCTAATTGGATTAGAATAAGCCTAGGGAGGACGAAAATGACCTAAATGTTCAACCAATGACACAAAATCACATATTGGATGCACAAGATTGGTTAAAAACCCTAATTGGATTAGAATAAGCCTAGGGAGGACGAAAATGACCTAAATGTTAAACCAATGACACAAATGACACAAAATCACATATTGGATGCACAAGATTGGTTAAAAACCCTAATTGGATTAGAATAAGCCTAGGGAGGACGAATGACCTAAATTTTCAACCAATGACACAAAATGACACAAAATCACATATTGGATGCACAAGATTGGTTAAAAACCCTAATTTGATTAGAATAAGCCTAGGGAGGATGAAAATGACCTAAATATTCAACCAATGACACAAAATCACATATTGGATGCACAAGATTTGTTAAAAACCCTAATTGGATGAGAATAAGCCTAGGGTGGACGAAAATGTTCAACCAATGACACAAAATGACACAAAATCACATATTGGATGCACAAGATTGGTTAAAAACCCTAATTGGATTAGAATAAGCCTAGGGAGGACGAAAATGACCTAAATGTTCAACCAATGACACAAAACCACATATTGGATGCACAAGATTGGTTAAAAACTCTAGTTGGATTAAAATAAGGATAAGGAGGACGAAAATGACCTAAATGTTCAACCAATGACACAAAATCACATATTGGATGCACAAGATTGGTTAAAAACCCTAATTGGATTAGAATAAGCCTAGGGAGCACGAAAATGACCTAAATGTTCAACCAATGACACAAAATGACACAAAATAACATAATGGATGCACAAGATTGGTTAAAAACCCTAAATGGATTCGAATAAGCCTAAGGAGGATGAAAATGACCTAAATGTTCAACCAATGACACAAAATCACATATTGGATGCACAAGATTGGTTAAATACCCTAATTGGATTAGAATAAGCCTAGGGAGGACGAAAATGACCTAAATGTTCAACCAATGACACAAAATCACATATTGGATGCACAAGATTGGTTAAAAACCCAAATTGGATTAGAATAAGCCTAGGGAGGACGAAAATGACCTTAATGTTCAACCAATGACACAGAATCACATATTGGATGCACAAGATTGGTTAAAAACCCTAATTGGATTAGAATAAGCCTAGGGAGGACGAAAATGACCTAAATGTTCAACCAATGACACAAAATCACATATTGGATGCACAAGATTGGTTAAAAACCCTAATTGGATTAGAATAAGCCTAGGGAGGACGAAAATGACCTAAATGTTCAACCAATGACACAAAATCACATATTGGATGCACAAGATTGGTTAAAAACCCTAATTGGATTAGAATAAGCCTAGGGGGGACGAAAATGACCTAAATGTTCAACCAATGACACAAAATCACATATTGGATGCACAAGATTGGTTAAAAACCCTAATTGGATTAGAATAAGCCTAGGGAGGACGAAAATGACCTAAATGTTCAACCAATGACACAAAATCACATATTGGATGCACAAGATTGGTTAAAAACCCTAATTGGATTAGAATAAGCCTAGGAAGGACGAAAATGACCTAAATGTTCAACCAATGACACAAGATGACACAAAATCACATATTGGATGCACAAGATTGGTTAAAAACCCTAATTGGATTAGAATAAGCCTAGGGAGGACGAAAATGACCTAAATGTTCAACCAATGACACAAAATGACACAAAATCACATATTGGATGCACAAGATTGGTTAAAAACCCTAATTGGATTAGAATAAGCCTAGGGAGGACGAAAATGACCTAAATGTTCAACGAATGACACAAAATCACATATTGGATGCACAAGATTGGTTAAAAACCCAAATTGGATTAGAATAAGCCTATAGAGGACGAAAATGACCTAAATGTTCAACGAATGACACAAAATCACATATTGGATGCACAAGATTGGTTAAAAACCCTAATTGGATTAGAATAAGCCTAGGGAGGACGAAAATGACCTAAATGTTCAACCGATGACACAAAATGACACAAAATCAGATATTGGATGCACAAGATTGGTTAAAAACCCTAATTGGATTAGAATAAGCCTAGGGAGGACGAAAATGACCTAAATGTTCAACCAACGACACAAAATCACATATTGGATGCACAAGATTGGTTAAAAACCCTAATTGGATTAGAATAAGCCTAGGGAGGACGAAAATGACCTAAATGTTCAACCAATGACACAAAATGACACAAAATCACATATTGGATGCACAAGATTGGTTAAAAACCCTAATTGGATTAGAATAAGCATAGGGAGGACGAATGAACTAAATGTTCAACCAATGACACCAAATGACACAAAATCACATTTTGGATGCACAAGATTGGTTAAAAACCCTAATTGGATTAGAATAAGCCTAGGGAGGATGAAAATGACCTAAATATTCAACCAATGACACAAAATCTCATATTGGATGCACAAGATTGGTTAAAAACCCTAATTGGATTAGAATAAGCCTAGGGAGGACGAAAATGACCTAAATGTTCAACCAATGACACAAAATGACACAAAATCACATATTGGATGCACAAGATTGGTTAAAAACCCTAATTGCATGAGAATAAGCCTAGGGAGGACGAAAATGACCTAAATGTTCAACCAATGACACAAAATGACACAAAATCACATATTGGATGGACAAGATTGGTTAAAAACCCTAATTGGATTAAAATAAGCCTACTGAGGACGAAAATGACCTAAACGTTCAACCAATGACACAAAATCACATATTTGATGCACAAGATTGGTTAAAAACCCTAATTGGATTAGAATAAGCCTAGGGAGGATGAAAATGACCTAAATGTTCAACCAATGACACAAAATGACACAAAATCACATATTGGATGCACAAGATTGGTTAAAAACCCTAATTGGATTAGAATAAGCCTAGGGAGGACGAAAATGACCTAAATGTTCAACCAATGACACAAAATGACACAAAATCACATATTGGATGCACAAGATTGGTTAAAAACCCTAATTGGCGTAGAATAAGCCAAGGGAGGACGAAAATGACCTAAATGTTCAACCAATGACACAAAATGACACAAAATCACATATTGGATGCACAAGATTGGTTAAAAACCCTAATTGGATTAGAATAAGCCTAGGGAGGACGAAAATGACCTAAATGTTCAACCAATGACACAAAATGACACAAAATCACATATTGGATGCACAAGATCGGTTACAAACCCTAATTGGATTAGAATAAGCCTAGGGAGGACGAAAATGACCTAAATGTTCAACCAATGACACAAAATGACACAAAATCACATATTGGATGCACAAGATTGGTTAAAAACCCTAATTGGATTAGAATAAGCCTAGGGAGGACGAAAATGACCTAAATGTTCAATCAATGATACAAAATGACACAAAATCACATATTGGATGCACAAGATTTGTTAAAAACCCTAATTGGATAAGAATAACCCAAGGGAGGACGAAAATGACCTAAATGTTCAACCAATTACATAAAATCACATATTGGATGCTCAAGATTGGTTAAAAACCCTAATTGAATTAGATTAAGCCTAGGGAGGACGAAAATGACCTAAATGTTCAACCAATGACACAAAATGACACAAAATCACATATTGGATGCACAAGATTGGTTAAAAACCCTAATTGGATTAGAATAAGCCTAGGGAGGACGAAAATGACCTAAATGTTCAACCAATGACACAAAATGACACAAAATCACATATTGGATGCACAAGATTGGTTAAAAACCCTAATTGGATTAGAATAAGCCTAGGGAGGACGAAAACGACCTAAATGTTCAACCAATGACACAAAATCATATATTGGATGCACAAGATTGGTTAAAAACCCTAATTGGATTAAAATAAGCCTAGGGAAGACGAAAATGACCTAAATGTTCAACCAATGACACAAAATGACACAAAATCACATATTGGATGCACAAGATTGGTTAAAAACCCTAATTGGATTAGAATAAGCCTAGGGAGGACGAAAATGACCTAAATGTTCAACCAATGACACAAAATGACACAAAATCACATATTGGATGCGAAAGATTGGTTAAAAACCCTAATTGGATTAGAATAAGCCTAGGGAGGACGACAATGACCTAAATGATCAACCAATAACACAAAATGACACAAAATCACATATTGGATGCACAAGATTGGTTAAAAACCATAATTGGATTAGAATAAGTCTAGGGAGGACGAAAATGACCTAAATGTTCAACCAATGACACAAAATGACACAAAATCACATATTGGATGCACAAGATTGGTTAAAAACCCTAATTGGATTAGAATAAGCCTAGGGAGGACGAAAATGACCTAAATGTTCAACCAATGACACAAAATCACATATTGGATGCACAAGATTGGTTAAAAACCCTAATTGGATTAGAATATGTCTAGGGAAGAGGAAAATGACCTAAATGTTCAACCCATGACACAAAATCACATATTGGATGCACAAGATTGGTTAAAAACGCTAATTGGATTAGAATAAGCCTAGGGAGGACGAAAATGACCTAAATGTTCAACCAATTACACAAAATCACATATTGGATGCACAAGATTGGTTAAAAACCCTAATTGGATTAGAATAAGCCTAGGGAGGACGAAAATGACCTAAATGTTCAACCAATGACACTAAATCACATATTGGATGCACAAGATTGGTTAAAAACCCTAATTGGATTAGAATAAGCCTAGGGAGGACGAAAATGACCTAAATGTTCAACCAATGACACAAAATCACATATTGGATGCACAAGATTGGTTAAAAACCCTAATTGGATTAGAATAAGCCTAGGGAGGACGAAAATGACCTAAATGTGCAACCAATGACACAAAATCACATGTTGGATGCACAAGATTGGTTAAAAACCCTAATTGGATTAGAATAAGCCTAGGGAGGACGAAAATGACCTAAATGTTCAACCAATGACACAAAATCACATATTGGATGCACAAGATTGGTTAAAAACCCTAATTGGATTAGAATATGCCTAGGGAAGAGGAAAATGACATAAATGTTCAACCCATGACACAAAATCACATATTGGATGCACAAGATTGGTTAAAAACACTAATTGGATTAGAATAAGCCTAGGGAGGACGAAAATGACCTAAATGTTCAACCAATTACACAAAATCACATATTGGATTCACAAGATTGGTTAAAAACCCAAATTGGATTAGAATATGCCTAGGGAAGAGGAAAATGACCTAAATGTACAACCCATGACACAAAATGACACAAAATCACATATTGGATGCACAAGATTGGTTAAAAACCCTAATTGGATTAGAATAAGCCTAGGGAGGACGAAAATGACCTAAATGTTCAACCAATGACACAAAATCACATATTGGATGCACAAGATTGGTTAAAAACCCTAATTGGATTAGAATATGCCTAGGGAGGACGAAAATGACCTAAATGTTCAACCAATGACAGAAAATCACATATTGGATGCACAAGATTGGTTAAAAACCCTAATTGGATTAGAATAAGCCTAGGGAGGACGAAAATGACCTAAATGTTCAACCAATGACACAAAATCACATATTGGATGCACAAGATTGGTTAAAAACCCTAATTGGATTAGAATAAGCCTAGGGAGGACGAAAATGACCTAAATGTTCAACCAATGACACAAAATCACATTTTGGATGCACAAGATTGGTTAAAAACCCTAATTGGATTAGAATAAGCCTAGGGAGGATGAAAACGATCTAAATGTTCAACCAATGACACAAAATCACATATTGGATGCACAAGATTGATTAAAAACCCTAATTGGATTAGAATAAGCCTAGGGTGGACGAAAATGACTTAAATGTTCAACCAATGACCTAAAACCACATATTGGATGCACAAGATTGGTTAAAAACACTAGTTGGATTAGAATAAGCATAGGGAGGACGAAAATGACTTAAATGTTCAACCAATGACACAAAATCACATATTGGATGCACAAGATTGGTAAAATACCCTAATTGGATTAGAATAAGCCTAGGGAGGACGAAAATGACCTAAATGTTCAACCAATGACACAAAATGACACAAAATCACATATTGGATGCACAAGATTGGTTAAAAACCCTAATTGGATTAGAATAAGCCTAGGGAGGACGAAAATGACCTAAATGTTCAACCAATGACACAAAATGACACAAAATCACATATTGGATGCACAAGATTGGTTAAAAACCTTAATTGGATTAGAATAAGCCTAGGGAGGACGAATATGACCTAAATGTTCAACCAATGACACAAAATGACACAAAATCACATATTGGATGCACAAGATTGGTTAAAAACCCTAATTGGATTAGAATAAGCCTAGGGAGGACGAAAATGACCTAAATGTTCAACCAATGACACAAAATGACACAAAATCACATATTGGATGCACAAGATTGGTTAAAAACCCTAATTGGATTAGAATAAGCTTAGGGAGGACAAAAATGACCTAAATGTTCAACCAATGACATAAAATCACATATTGGATGCACAAGATTGGTTCAAAACCCTAATTGGATTAGAATAAGCCTAGGGAGGACGAAAATGACCTAAATGTTCAACCAATGACACAAAATGACACAAAATCACATATTGGATGCACAAGATTGGTTAAAAACCCTAATTGGATTAGAATAAGCCTAGGGAGGACGAAAATGACCTAAATGTTCAACCAATGACACAAAACAACACATAATCACATATTGGATGCACAAGATTGGTTAAAAACCCTAATTGGATTAGAATAAGCCTGTGGAGGACGAAAATGACCTAAATGTTCAACCAATGACACAAAATCACATATTGGACGCACAAGATTGGTTAAAAACGCTAATTGGATTAGAATAAGCCTAGGGAGGACGAAAATGACCTAAATTTTCAACCAATGACACCAAATCACATATTGGATGCACAAGATTGGTTAAAAACCCTAATTGGATTAGAATAAGCCTAGGGAGGACGAAAATGACCTAAATGTTCAACCAATGACACAAAATGACACAAAATCACATATTGGATGCACAAGATTGGTTAAAAACCCTAATTGGATTAGAATAAGCCTAGGGAGGACGAAAATGACCTAAATGTTCAACCAATGACACAAAACCACATATTGGATGTACAAGATTGGTTAAAAACCCTAGTTGGATTAGAATAAGCCTTGGGAGGACGAAAATGACCTAAATGTTCAACCAATGACACAAAATCACATATTGGATGCACAAGATTGGTTAAAAACCCTAATTGGATTAGAATAAGCCTAGGGAGGACGAAAATGACCTAAATGTTCAACCAATGACACAAAATGACACAAAATCACATATTGGATGCACAAGATATGTTAAAAACCCTAATTTGATTAGAATAAGCTTAGGGAGGACGAAAATGACCTAAATGTTCAACCAATGACACAAAATGACACAAAATCACATATTGGATGCACAAGATATGTTAAAAACCCTAATTGGATTTGAATAAGCTTAGGGAGGACGAAAATGACCTTAATGTTCAACCAATGACACAAAATGACACAAAATCACATATTGGATGCACAAGATTGCTTAAAAACCCTAATTGGATTAGAATAAGCCTAGCGAGGACGAAAATGACCTAAATGGGTAACCAATGACAAAAATGACACAAAATCACATATTGGATGCACAAGATATGTTAAAAACCCTAATTGGATTATAATAAGCCTAGGGAGGATGAAAATGACCTAAATGTTCAACCAATGACACAAACTGACACAAAACCACATATTGGATGCACAAGATTGGTTAAAAACCCTAATTGGATTAGAATAAGCCTAGGGAGGACGAAAATGACCTAAATGTTCAACCAATGACACAAAATGACACAAAATCACATATTGGATGCACAAGATATGTTAAAAACCCAAATTGGATTAGAATAAGCTTAGGGAGGACGAAAATGACCTAAATGTTCAACCAATGACACAAAATGATACAAAATCACATATTGGATGCACAAGATTGGTTAAAAACCCTAATTGGATTAGAATAAGCCTAGGGAGGACGAAAATGACCTAAATGTTCAACCAATGACGTAAAATCACATATTGGATGCACAAGATTGGTTAAAAACCCTAATTGGATTAGAATAAGCCTAGGGAGGACGAAAATGACCTAAATGTTCAACCAATGACACAAAATGACACAAAATCACATATTGGATGCACAAGATTGGTTAAAAACCCTAATTGGATTAGAATAAGCATAAGGAGGACGAAAATGACCTAAATGTTTAACCAATGACACAAAATCACATATTGGATGCACAAGATTGGTTAAAAACCCTAATTGGATTAAAAAGAGCCTAGGGAAGACCAAAATGACCTAAATGTTCAACCAATGACACAAAATCACATATTGGATGCACAAGATTGGTTAAAAACCCTAATTGGATTAGAATAAGCCTAGGGAGGACGAAAATGACCTAAATGTTCAACCAATGACACAAAATGACACAAAATCACATATTGGATGCACAAGATTGGTTAAAAACCCTAATTGGATTAGAAAAAACCTAGGGTGGACGAAAATGACCTAAATGTTCAACCAATGACACAAAATCACATATTGGATGCACAAGATTGGTTAAAAACCCTAATTGGATTAGAATAAGCCTAGGGAGGACGAAAATGACCTAAATGTTCAACCAATGACACAAAATGACACAAAATCACATATTGGATGCACAAGATTGGCTAAAAATCCTAATTGGATTAGAATAAGCATAGCGAGGACGAAAATGACCTAAATGTTCAACCAATGACACAAAATCACATATTGGATGCACAAGATTGGTTAAAAACCCTAATTGGATTAGAATAAGCCTAGGGAGGACGAAAATGACCTAAATGTTCAACCAATGACACAAAATCACATATTGGATGCACAAGATTGGTTAAAAACCCTAATTGGATTAGAATAGGCCTGGGGAGGACGAAAATGACCTAAATATTCAACCAATGACACAAAAGGACACAAAATCACATATTGGATGCACAAGATTGGTTAAAAACCCTAATTGGATTAGAATAAGCCTAGGGAGGACGAAAATGACTTAAATGTTCAACCAATGACACAAAATGACACAAAATAACATATTGGATGCACAAGATTGGTTAAAAACCTAATTGGATTAGAATAAGCTTAGGGAGGATGTAAATGACCTAAATGTTCAACCAATGACACAAAAGGACACAAAATCACATATTGGATGCACAAGATTGGTTAAAAACCCTAATTGGATTAGAATAAGCCTGGGGATGAAGAAAATGACCTAAATGTTCAACCAATGACACAAAATGACACAAAATCACATATTGGATGCACAAGATTGGTTAAAAACCCTAATTGGATTAGAATAAGCCTAGGGAGGACGAAAATGACCTAAATGTTCAACCAATGACACAAAAGGACACAAAATCACATATTGGATTCACATGATTGGTTAAAAACCCTAATTGGATTAGAATAAGCCTGGGGAGGACGAAAATGACCTAAATGTTCAACCAATGACACAAAATGACACAAAATCACATATTGGATGCACAAGATTGGTTAAAAACCCTAATTGGATTATAATTAGCCTAGGGAGGACGAAAATGACCTAAATGTTCAACCAATGACACAAAATGACACAAAATCACATATTGGATGCCCAAGATTGGTTAAAAATCCTAATTGGATTAGAATAAGCATAGGGAGGACGAAAATGACCTAAATGTTCAACCAATGACACAAAAGGACACAAACTCACATATTGGATGCACAAGATTGGTTAAAAACCTTAATTGAATTAGAATATCCCTAGGGAGGACGAAAATGACCTAAATGTTCAACCAATGACACAAAATGACACAAAATCACATATTGGATGCACAAGATTGGTTAAAAACCCTAATTGGATTAGAATAAGCCTAGGGAGGACGAAAATGACCTAAATGTTCAACCAATGACACAAAATCACATATTGGATGCACAAGATTGGTTAAAAACCCTAATTGGATTAGAATAAGACTAGGGAGGACAAAAATGACCAAAATGTTCAACCAATGACACAAAATCACATATTGGATGCACAAGATTGGTTAAAAACCCTAATTGGATTAGAATAAGCCTAGGCAGAAAAAAATGATCTAAATGTTCAACCAATGACACAAAATCACATATTGGATGCACAAGATTGGTTAAAAACCCTAATTGGATTAGAATAAACCTAGGCAGGACGAAAATGACCTAAATGTTCAACCAATGACACAAAATGACAAAAAATCACACACTGGATGCACAAGATTGGTTAAAAACCCTAATTGGATTAGAATAAGCCTAGGGAGGACGAAAATGACCTAAATGTTCAACCAATGACACAAAATCACATATTGGATGCACAAGATTGGTTAAAAACCCTAATTGGATTAGAATAAGCCTAGGGAGGACGAAAATGACCTAAATGTTCAACCAATGACACAAAATGACACAAAATCACATATTGGATGCACAAGATTGGTTAAAAACCCGAACTGGATTAGAATAAGCCTAGGGAGGACGAAAATGACCTAAATGTTCAACCAATGACACAAAATCACATATTGGATGCACAAGATTGGTTAAAAACCCTAATTGGATTAGAATAAGCCTAGGGAGGACGAAAATGACCTAAATGTTCAACCAATGACACAAAATGACACAAAATCACATTTTGGATGCACAAGATTGGTTAAAAACCTTAATAGGATTAGAATAAGCCTAGGGAGGACGAAACCGACCTAAATGTTCCACCAATGACACAAAATGACACAAAATCACATAATGGATGCACCAGATTGGTTAAAAACCCTAAATGGATTCGAATAAGCCTAGGGAGGACGAAAATGACCTAAATGTTCAACCAATGACAAAGAATCACATATTGGATGCACAAGATTGGTTAAATACCTTAATTGGATTAGAATAAGCCTAGGGAGGACAAAAATGACCTAAATGTTCAACCAATGACACAAAATGACACAAAATCACATATTGGATGCACAAGATTGGTTAAAAACCCTAATTGGATTAGAATAAGCCTAGGGAGGATGAAAATGACGTAAATATTCAAACAATGACACAAAATCACATATTGGATGCACAAGAATGGTTAAAAACCCTAATTGGATTAGAATAAGCCTAGGGAGGATGAAAATGACCTAAATGTTCAACCAATGACACAAAATGACACAAAATCAGATATTGGATGCACAAGATTGGTTAAAAACCCTAGTTGGATTAGAATAAGCCTAGGGAGGACGAAAATGACCTAAATGTTCAACCAATGACACAAAATGACAAAAAATCACATTTTGGATGCACAAGATTGGTTAAAAACCCTAATTGGATCAGAATAAGCCTAGGGAGGATGAAAACGACCTAAATGTTCAACCAATGACACAAAATCACATATTGGATGCACAAGATTGGTTAAAAACCCTAATTGGATTAGAATAAGCCTAGGGTGGACGAAAATGACCTAAATGTTCAACCAATGACCTAAAACCACATATTGGATGCACAAGATTGGTTAAAAACACTAGTTGGATTAGAATAAGCATAGGGAGGACGAAAATGACTTAAATGTTCAACCAATGACACAAAATCACATATTGGATGCACAAGATTGGTTAAATACCCTAATTGGATTAGAATAAGCCTAGGGAGGACGAAAATGACCTAAATGTTCAACCAATGACACAAAATGACACAAAATCACATATTGGATGCACAAGATTGGTTACAAACCCTAATTGGATTAGAATAAGCCTAGGGAGGACGAAAATTACCTAAATGTTCAACCAATGACACAAAATGACACAAAATCACATATTGGTTGCACAAGATTGGTTAAATACCCTAATTGGATTAGAATAAGCCTAGGGAGGACGAAAATGACCTAAATGTTCAACCAATGACACAAAATCACATATTGGATGCACAAGATTGGTTAAAAACCCTAAATGGATTAGAATAAGCCTAGGGAGGACGAAAATGACCTAAATGTTCAACCAATGACACAAAATCACATATTGATTGCACAAGATTGGTTAAAAACCCTAGTTGGATTAGAATAAGCCTAGGGAGGTCGAAAATGACCTAAATGTTCAACCAATGACACAAAATCACATATTGGATGCACAAGATTGGTTAAAAACCCTAATTGGATTAGAATAAGCCTAGGGAGGACGAAAATGACCTAAATGTTCAACCAATGACACAAAATGACACAAAATCACATATTGGATGCACAAGAATGGTTAAAAACCCTAATTGGATGAGAATAAGCCTAGGGAGGACGAAAATGACCTAAATGTTCAACCAATGACACAAAATCACATATTGGATGCACAAGATTGGTTAAAAACCCTAATTGGATTAGAATAAGCCTAGGGAGGACGAAAATGACCTAAATGTTCAACCAATGACACAAAATCACATATTGGTTGCACAAGATTGGTTAAAAACCCTAATTGGATTAGAATAAGCCTAGGTAGGACGAAAATGACCTAAATGTTCAACCAATGACACAAAATCACATATTGGATGCACAAGATTGGTTAAAAACCCTAATTGGATTAGAATAAGCCTAGGGAGGACGAAAATGACCTAAATGTTCAACCAATGACACAAAATGACACAAAATCACATATTGGATGCACAAGATATGTTAAAAACCCTAATTTGATTAGAATAAGCTTAGGGAGGACGAAAATGACCTAAATGTTCAACCAATGACACAAAATGACACAAAATCACATATTGGATGCACAAGATATGTTAAAAACCCTAATTGGATTTGAATAAGCTTAGGGAGGACGAAAATGACCTTAATGTTCAACCAATGACACAAAATGACACAAAATCACATATTGGATGCACAAGATTGCTTAAAAACCCTAATTGGATTAGAATAAGCCTAGCGAGGACGAAAATGACCTAAATGGGTAACCAATGACAAAAATGACACAAAATCACATATTGGATGCACAAGATATGTTAAAAACCCTAATTGGATTATAATAAGCCTAGGGAGGATGAAAATGACCTAAATGTTCAACCAATGACACAAACTGACACAAAACCACATATTGGATGCACAAGATTGGTTAAAAACCCTAATTGGATTAGAATAAGCCTAGGGAGGACGAAAATGACCTAAATGTTCAACCAATGACACAAAATGACACAAAATCACATATTGGATGCACAAGATATGTTAAAAACCCAAATTGGATTAGAATAAGCTTAGGGAGGACGAAAATGACCTAAATGTTCAACCAATGACACAAAATGATACAAAATCACATATTGGATGCACAAGATTGGTTAAAAACCCTAATTGGATTAGAATAAGCCTAGGGAGGACGAAAATGACCTAAATGTTCAACCAATGACGTAAAATCACATATTGGATGCACAAGATTGGTTAAAAACCCTAATTGGATTAGAATAAGCCTAGGGAGGACGAAAATGACCTAAATGTTCAACCAATGACACAAAATGACACAAAATCACATATTGGATGCACAAGATTGGTTAAAAACCCTAATTGGATTAGAATAAGCATAGGGAGGACGAATGAACTAAATGTTCAACCAATGACACCAAATGACACAAAATCACATTTTGGATGCACAAGATTGGTTAAAAACCCTAATTGGATTAGAATAAGCCTAGGGAGGATGAAAATGACCTAAATATTCAACCAATGACACAAAATCTCATATTGGATGCACAAGATTGGTTAAAAACCCTAATTGGATTAGAATAAGCCTAGGGAGGACGAAAATGACCTAAATGTTCAACCAATGACACAAAATGACACAAAATCACATATTGGATGCACAAGATTGGTTAAAAACCCTAATTGGATTATAATAGGCCTAGGGAGGACGAAAATGACCTAAATGTTCAACCAATGACACAAAATCACATATTGGATGCACAAGATTGGTTAAAAACCCTAATTGGATTAGAATAAGCCTAGGGAGGACGAAAATGACCTAAATGTTCAACCAATGACACAAAATGACACAAAATCACATATTGGATGCACAAGATTGGTTAAAAACCATAATTGGATTAGAATAAGCCTAGGGAGGACGAAAACGACCTAAATGTTCAACTAATGACACAAAATCACATATTGGATGCACAAGATTAGTTAAAAACCCTAATTGGATTAGAATAAGCCTAGGGAGGACGAAAATGACCTAAATGTTCAACCAATGACACAAAATCACATATTGGATGCACAAGATTGGTTAAAAACCCTAATTGGATTAGAATAAGCCTAGGGAGGACGAAAATGACCTAAATGTTCAACCAATGACACGAAATCACATATTTGATGCACAAGATTGGTTAAAAACCCTAATTGGATTAGAATAAGCCTAGGGAGGACGAAAATGACCTAAATGTTCAACGAATGAAACAAAATCACATATTGGATTCACAAGATTGGTTAAAAACCCTAATTGGATTAGAATAAGCCTAGGGAGGACGAAAATGACCTAAATGTTCAACGAATGACACAAAATCACATATTGGATGCACAAGATTGGTTAAAAACCCTAATTGGATTAGAATAAGCCTATGGAGGACGAAAATGATCTATATGTTCAACCAACGACACAAAATGACACAAAATCACATATTGGATGCACAAGATTTGTTAAAAACTCTAATTGGATTAGAATAAGCCTAGGGAGGACGAAAATGACCTAAATGTTCAACCAATGACACAAAATCACATATTGGATGCACAAGATTGGTTAAAAACCCTAATTGGATTAGAATAAGCCCAGGGAGGACGAAAATGACCTAAATGTTCAACCAATGACACAAAATCACATATTGGATGCACAAGATTGGTTAAAAACCCTAATTGGATTAGAATAAGCCTAGGGAGGACGAAAATGACCTAAATGTTCATCCAATGATACAAAATGACACAAAATCACATATTGGATGCACATGATTGGTTAAAATCCATAATTGGATTAGAATAAGCCTAAGGAGGACGAATATGACCTAAGTGTTCAACCAATGACACAAAATGACATAAAATCACATATTGGATGCACAAGATCGGTTAAAAACCCTAATTGGATTAGAATAAGCCTATGGAGGACGAAAATGACCTAAATGTTCAACCAATGACACAAAATCACATAT
The DNA here is from genome assembly GCA_037974755.1 of Cicer yamashitae. Lineage (NCBI taxonomy): Eukaryota > Viridiplantae > Streptophyta > Magnoliopsida > Fabales > Fabaceae > Cicer > Cicer yamashitae. The sequence goes on along the minus strand of JBBPBQ010000002.1, from coordinate 34,638,580 downwards.
TGGATGCACAAGATTGGTTAAAAACCCTAATTGGATTAGAATAAGCCTAGGGAGGACGAAAATGACCTAAATGTTCAACCAAAGACACAAAATGAGACAAAATCACATATTGGATGCACAAGATTGGTTAAAAACCCTAATTGGATTAGAATAAGCCTAGGGAGGACGAAAATGACCTAAATGTACAACCAATGACACAAAATGACATAAAATCACATATTGGATGCACAAGATTGGTTAAAAACCCTAATTGGATTAGAATAAGCCTAGGGAGGACGAAAATGACCTAAATGTTCAACCAATGACACAAAATGACACAAATTCACATATAATATGCACAAGAAGTGTTAAAAACCCTAATTGGATTAGAATAAGCCTAGGGAGGATGAAAATGAATTAAATGTTCAACCAATGACACAAAATGACACAAAATCACATATTGGATGCACAAGATTGGTTAAAAACCCTAATTGGATTAGAATAAGCCTAGGGAGGACGAAAATGACCTAAATGTTCAACCAATGACACAAAATCACATATTGGATGCACAAGATTGGTTAAAAACCCTAATTGGAATAGAATAAGCCTAGGGAGGACGAAATTGACCTAAATGTTCAACCAATGACAAAAAATCACATATTGGATGCACAAGATTGGTTAAAAACCCTAATTGGATTAGAATAAGCCTAGGGAGGACGAAAATGACCTAAATGTTCAACCAATGACACAAAATGACACAAAATCACATATTGGATGCACAAGATTGGTTAAAAACCCTAATTGGATTAGAATAAGCCTAGGGAGGACGAAAATGACCTAATTGGATTACAATGACACAAAATGACACAAAATCACATATTGGATGCACAAGATTGGTTAAAAACCCTAGTTGGATTAGAATAAGCCTTGGGAGGACGAAAATGACCTAAATGTTCAACCAATGACACAAAATGACACAAAATCACATATTGGATGCACAAGATTGGTTAAAAACCCTCATTGGATTAGAATAAGCCTAGGGAGGATTAAAATGACCTAAATGTTCAACCAATGACACAAAATCACATATTGGATGCACAAGATTGGTTAAAAACCCTAATTGGATTAGAATAAGCCTAGGGAGGACGAAAATTACCTAAATGTTCAACCAATGACACAAAATGACACAAAATCACATATTGGATGCACAAGATTGGTTAAAAACCCTGATGGATTAGAATAAGCCTAGGGAGGACGAAAATGACCTAAATGTTCAACAAATGACACAAAACCACATATTGGATGCACAAGATTGGTTACAAACTCTAGTTGGATTAGAATAAGCATAGGGAGGACGAAAATGACCTAAATGTTCAACCAATGACACAAAATCACATATTGGATGCACAAGATTGGTTAAAAACCCTAATTGGATTAGAATAAGCCTAGGTAGGACGAAAATTACCTAAATGTTCAACCAATGACACAAAATGACACAAAATCACATATTGGATGCACAAGATTGGTTAAAAACCCTAATTGGATTAGAATAAGCCTAGGGAGGACGAATGAACTAAATGTTTAACCAATGACACAAAATGACACAAAATCACATTTTGGATGCACAAGATTGGTTAAAAACCCTAATTGGATTAGAATAAGCCTAGGGAGGATGAAAATGACCTAAATATTCAACCAATGACACAAAATCTCATATTGGATGCACAAGATTGGTTAAAAACCCTAATTGGATTAGAATAAGCCTAGGGAGGACGAAAATGACCTAAATGTTCAACCAATGACACAAAATGACACAAAATCACATATTGGATGCACAAGATTGGTTAAAAACCCTAGTTGGATTAGAATAAGCCCAGGGAGGACGAAAATGACCTAAATGTTCAACCAATGACACAAAATGACACAACATCACATTTTGGATGCACAAGATTGGTTAAAAACCCTAATTGGATTAGAATAACACTAGGGAGGACGAAAATGACCTAAATGTTCAACAAATGACACAAAACCCCATATTGGATGCACAAGATTGGTTACAAACTCTAGTTGGATTAGAATAAGCATAGGGAGGACGAAAATGACCTAAATGTTCAACCAATGACACAAAATCACATATTGGATGCACAAGATTGGTTAAAAACCCTAATTGGATTAGAATAAGCCTAGGGAGGACGAAAATTACCTAAATGTTCAACCAATGACACAAAATGACACAAAATCACATATGGGTTGCACAAGATTGGTTAAATACCATAATTGGATTAGAATAAGCCTAGGGAGGACGAAAATGACCTAAATGTTCAACCAATGACACAAAATCACATATTGGATGCACAAGATTGGTTAAAAACCCTAATTGGATTAGAATAAGCCTAGGGAGGACGAAAATGACCTAAATGTTCAACCAATGACACAAAATGACACAAAATCACATAATTGGATTAGAATAAGCCTAGGGAGGACGAAAATGACCTAAATGTTCAACCAATGACATAAAATCACATATTGGATGCAGAAGATTGGTTAAAAACCCTAATTGGATTAGAATAAGCCTAGGGAGGACGAAAATGACAAAAATGTTCAACCAATGACACAAAATGACACAAAATCACATATTGGATGCACAAGATTGGTTAAAAACCGTAATTGGATTAGAATAAGCCTAGGGAGGACGAAAATGACCTAAATGTTCAACCAATGACACAAAATCATTTATTAGATGCACAAGATTGGTTAAAAACCCTAATTGGATTAGAATAAGCCTAGGGAGGACGAAAATGACCTAAATGTTCAACCAATGACACAAAATCACATATTGGATGCACAAGATTGGTTAAAAACCCTAATTGGAATAGAAAAACCCTAGAGAGGACGAAAATGACCTAAATGTTCAACCAATGACACAAAATCACATATTGGATGCACAAGATTGGTTAAAAACCCTAATTGGATTAGAATAAGCCTAGGGAGGACGAAAATGACCTAAATGTTCAACCAATGACACAAAATGACACAAAATCACATATTGGATGCACAAGATTGGTTAAAAACCCTAATTGGATTAGAATAAGCCTAGGGAGGACGAAAATGACAAAAATGTTGAACCAATGACACAAAATGACACAAAATCACTTATTGGATGCACAAGATTGGTTAAAAACCCTAATTGGATTAGAATAAGCCTAGGGAGGACGAAAATTACCTAAATGTTCAACCAATGACACAAAATGACACAAAATCACATATTGGATGCACAAGATTGGTTAAAAACCCTGATGGATTAGAATAAGCCTAGGGAGGACGAAAATGACCTAAATGTTCAACAAATGACACAAAACCACATATTGGATGCACAAGATTGGTTACAAACTCTAGTTGGATTAGAATAAGCATAGGGAGGACGAAAATGACCTAAATGTTCAACCAATGACACAAAATCACATATTGGATGCACAAGATTGGTTAAAAACCCTAATTGGATTAGAATAAGCCTAGGTAGGACGAAAATTACCTAAATGTTCAACCAATGACACAAAATGACACAAAATCACATATTGGATGCACAAGATTGGTTAAAAACCCTAATTGGATTAGAATAAGCCTAGGGAGGACGAAAATTACCTAAATGTTCAACCAATGACACAAAATGACACAAAATCACATATTGGATGAACAAGATTGGTTAAAAACCCTAATTGGATAAGAATAAGCCTAGGGAGGACGAATGAACTAAATGTTCAACCAATGACACAAAATGACACAAAATCACATTTTGGATGCACAAGATTGGTTAAAAACCCTAATTGGATTAGAATAAGCCTAGGGAGGATGAAAATGACCTAAATATTCAACCAATGACACAAAATCTCATATTGGATGCACAAGATTGGTTAAAAACCCTAATTGGATTAGAATAAGCCTAGGGAGGACGAAAATGACCTAAATGTTCAACCAATGACACAAAATGACACAAAATCACATATTGGATGCACAAGATTGGTTAAAAACCCTAGTTGGATTAGAATAAGCGTAGGGAGGACGAAAATGACCTAAATGTTCAACCAATGACACAAAATGACACAACATCACATTTTGGATGCACAAGATTGGTTAAAAACCCTAATTGGATTAGAATAACCCTAGGGAGGACGAAAATGACCTAAATGTTCAACAAATGACACAAAACCCCATATTGGATGCACAAGATTGGTTACAAACTCTAGTTGGACTAGAATAAGCATAGGGAGGACGAAAATGACCTAAATGTTCAACCAATGACACAAAATCACATATTGGATGCACAAGATTGGTTAAAAACCCTAATTGGATTAGAATAAGCCTAGGGAGGACGAAAATTACCTAAATGTTTAACCAATGACACAAAATGACACAAAATCACATATTGGTTGCACAAGATTGGTTAAATACCCTAATTGGATTAGAATATGCCTAGGGAGGACGAAAATGACCTAAATGTTCAGCCAATGACACAAAATCACATATTGGATGCACAAGATTGGTTAAAAACCCTAATTGGATTAGAATAAGCCTAGGGAGGACGAAAATGACCTAAATGTTCAACCAATGACACAAAATCACATATTGGATGCACAAGATTGGTTAAAAACCCTAATTGGATTAGAATAAGCCTAGGGAGGACGAAAATGACCTAAATGTTCAACCAATGACACAAAATCACATATTGGATGCACAAGTTTGGTTAAAAACCCTAGTTGAATTATAATAAGCCTAGGGAGGACGAAAATTACCTAAATGTTCAACCAATGACACAAAATGACACAAAATCACATATTGGATGCACAAGATTGCTTAAAAACCCTAGTTGGATTAGAATAAGCCTAGGGAGGACGAAAATGACCTAAATGTTCAACCAATGACACAAAATGACACAAAATCACATTTTGGATGCACAAGATTGGTTAAAAACCCTAAGTGGATTAGAATAAGCCTAGGGAGGACGAAAATGACCTAAATGTTCAACCAATGACACAAAATCACATATTGGATGCACAAGATTGGTTAAAAACCCTAATTGGATTAGAATAAGCCTAGGGAGGACGAAAATGACCTAAATGTTCAACCAATGACAGAAAATCACATATTGGATGCACAAGATTGGTTAAAAACCCTAATTGGATTAGAATAAGCCTACGCAGGACGAAAATGACCTAAATGTTCAACCAATGACACAAAATCACATATTGGATGCACAAGATTGGTTAAAAACCCTAATTGGATTAGAATAAGCCTAGGGAGGACGAAAATGACCTAAATGTTCAACCAATGGCACAAAATCACACAAAATTACATATTGGATGCACAAGATTGGTTTAAAACCCTAATTGGATTAGAATAAGCCTAGGCAGGACGAAAATGACCTAAATGTTCAACCAATGACACAAAATCACATATTGGATGCACAAGATTGGTTAAAAACCCTAATTGGATTAGAATAAGCCTAGGGAGGACGAAAATGACCTAAATGTTCAACCAATGACACAAAATCACATATTGGATGCACAAGATTGGTTAAAAACCCTAATTGGATTAGAATAAACCTAGCGAGGACGAAAATGACCTAAATGTTCAACCAATGACACAAAATGACACAAAATCACATATTGCATGCACAAGATTGGTTAAAAACCCTAATTGGATTAGAATAGGCCTAGGGAGGACGAAAATGACCTAAATGTTATACCAATGACACAAAATGACACAAAATCACATATTGGATGCACATGATCGGATAAAAACCCTAATTGGATTAGAATAAGCCTAGGGAGGACCAAAATGACCTAAATGTTCAACCAATGACACAAAAGGACACAAAATCACATATTGGATGCACAAGATTGGTTAAAAACCCTAATTGGATTAGAATAAGCCTAGGGAGGACGAAAATGACCTAAATGTTCAACCAATGACACAAAATGACACAAAATCACATATTGGATGCACAAGATTGGTTAAAAACCCTAATTGGATTAGAATAAGCCTAGGGAGGACGAAAATGACCTAAATGTTCAACCAATGACACAAAATGACACAAAATTACATTTTGGATGCACAAGATTGGTTAAAAACCTTAATAGGATAAGAATAAGCCTAGGGAGGACGAAAACGACCTAAATGTTCCACCAATGACACAAAATGACACAAAATCACATAATGGATGCACCAGATTGGTTAAAAACCCTAAATGGATTCGAATAAGCCTACGGAGGACGAAAATGACCTAAATGTTCAATCAATGACACAGAATCACATATTGGATGCACAAGATTGGTTAAATACCCTAATTGGATTAGAATAAGCCTAGGGAGGACAAAAATGACCTAAATGTTCAACCAATGACACAAAATGACACAAAATCACATATTGGATGCACAAGATTGGTTAAAAACCCTAATTGGATTAGAATAAGCCTAGGGAGGATGAAAATGACGTAAATATTCAACCAATGACACAAAATCACATATTGGATGCACAAGAATGGTTAAAAACCCTAATTGGATTAGAATAAGCCTAGGGAGGATGAAAATGACCTAAATGTTCAACCAATGACACAAAATGACACAAAATCAGATATTGGATGCACAAGATTGGTTAAAAACCCTAGTTGGATTAGAATAAGCCTAGGGAGGACGAAAATGACCTAAATGTTCAACCAATGACACAAAATGACAAAAAATCACATTTTGGATGCACAAGATTGGTTAAAAACCCTAATTGGATCAGAATAAGCCTAGGGAGGATGAAAACGACCTAAATGTTCAACCAATGACACAAAATCACATATTGGATGCACAAGATTGGTTAAAAACCCTAATTGGATTAGAATAAGCCTAGGGTGGACGAAAATGACCTAAATGTTCAACCAATGACCTAAAACCACATATTGGATGCACAAGATTGGTTAAAAACACAAGTTGGATTAGAATAAGCATAGGGAGGACGAAAATGACTTAAATTTTCAACCAATGACACAAAATCACATATTGGATGCACAAGATTGGTTAAAAACCCTAATTGGATTAGAATAAGCCTAGGGAGGACGAAAATTACCTAAATGTTCAACCAATGACACAAAATGACACAAAATCACATATTGGTTGCACAAGATTGGTTAAATACCCTAATTGGATTAGAATAAGCCTAGGGAGGACGAAAATGACCTAAATGTTCAACCGATGACACAAAATCACATATTGGATGCACAAGATTGGTTAAAAACCCTAAATGGATTAGAATAAGCCTAGGGAGGACGAAAATGACCTAAATGTTCAACCAATGACACAAAATGACACAAAATCACATATTGATTGCACAAGATTGGTTAAAAACCCTAGTTGGATTAGAATAAGCCTAGGGAGGTCGAAAATGACCTAAATGTTCAACCAATGACACAAAATCACATATTGGATGCACAAGATTGGTTAAAAACCCTAATTGGATTAGAATAAGCCTAGGGAGGACGAAAATGACCTAAATGTTCAACCAATGACACAAAATGACACAAAATCACATATTGGATGCACAAGATTGGTTAAAAACCCTAATTGGATTAGAATAAGCCTTGGGAGAACGAAAATGACAAAAATTTTCAACGAATGACACAAAATCACATATTGGATGCACAAGATTGGTTAAAAATCCTAATTGGATTAGAATAAGCCTAGGGAGGACGAAAATGACCTAAATGTTCAACCAATGACACAAAATGACAAAAAATCAGATATTGGATGCACAAGATTGTTTAAAAATCCTAATTGGATTAGAATAAGCCTAGGGAGGACGAAAATGACCTAAATGTTAAGCCAATGACACAAAATCACATATTGGATGCACAAGATTGGTTAAAAACCCTAATTGGATTAGAATAAGCCTAGGGAGGACGAAAATGACCTAAATGTTCAACCAATGACACAAAATGACACAAAATCACATATTGGATGCACAAGATTGGTTAAAAACCCTAATTGGATTAGAATAAGCCTTGGGAGAACGAAAATGACAAAAATTTTCAACGAATGACACAAAATCACATATTGGATGCACAAGATTGGTTAAAAATCCTAATTGGATTAGAATAAGCCTTGGGAGGACGAAAATGACCTAAATGTTCAACCAATGACACAAAATGACAAAAAAATCACATATTGGATGCACAAGATTGGTTAAAAACCCTAATTGGATTAGAATAAGCCTAGGGAGGACGAAAATGACCTAAATGTTCAACCAATGACACAAAATGACACAAAATCACATATTGGATGCACAAGATTGGTTAAAAACCCTAATTGGATTAGAATAAGCCTATGGAAGACGAAAATGACCCAAATGTTCAACCAATGACACAAAATGACATATTCGATGCACAAGATTGGTTAAAAACCCTAATTGGATTAGAATAACCTTAGGGAGGACGAAAATGACCTAAATGTTCAACCAATGACACAAAATCACATATTGGATGCACAAGATTGGTTAAAAATCCTAATTGGATTAGAATAAGCCTAGGGAGGACGAAAATGACCTAAATTTTCAACCAATGACACAAAATGACACAAAATCACATATTGGATGCACAAGATTGGTTAAAAACCCTAATTGGATTAGAATAAGCCTAGCGAGGACGAAAATGACCTAATTGGATTACCAATGACACAAAATCAATTATTATATGCACAAGATTGGTTAAAAACCCTAATTGGATTGGAATAAGGCTAGGGAGGACGAAAATGACCTAAATGTTCAACCAATGACACAAAATCACATATTGGATGCACAAGATTGGTTAAAAACCCTAATTGGATTAGAATAAGCCTAGGGAGGACGAAAATGACCTAAATGTTCAACCAATGACACAAAATGACACAAAATCACATATTGGATGCACAAGATTGGTTAAAAACCATAATTGGATTAGAATAAGCCTAGGGAGGACGAAAACGACCTAAATGTTCAACTAATGACACAAAATCACATATTGGATGCACAAGATTAGTTAAAAACCCTAATTGGATTAGAATAAGCCTAGGGAGGACGAAAATGACCTAAATGTTCAACCAATGACACAAAATCACATATTGGATGCACAAGATTGGTTAAAAACCCTAATTGGATTAGAATAAGCCTAGGGAGGACGAAAATGACCTAAATGTTCAACCAATGACACAAAATCACATATTGGATGCACAAAATTGGTTAAAAACTAAATTGGATTAAAATAAGCCTAGGGAGGACGAAAATGACCTAAATGTTCAACCAATGACACAAAATGACACAAAATCACATATTGGATGCACAAGATTGGTTAAAAACCTTAATTGGATTAGAATAAGCCTAGGGAGGACGAAAATGACCTCAATGTTCAACCAATGACACAAAATGACCCAAAATCACATATTGGATGCACAAGATTGGTTAAAAACCCTAATTGGATTAGAATAAGCCTAGCAAGGCGAAAATGACCTAAATGTTCAACCAATGACACAAAATCACATATTGGATGCACAAGATTGGTTAAAAACCCTAATTGGATTAGAATAAGCCTAGGGAGGACGAAAATGACCTAAATGTTCAACCAATGACACAAAGTTACATATTGGATGCACAAGATTGGTTAAAAACCCTAATTGGATTAGAATAAGCCTAGGGAGGACGAAAATGACCTAAATGTTCAACCAATGACACAAAATGACACAAAATCACATATTGGATGCACAAGATTGGTTAAAAACCCTAATTGGATTAGAATAAGCCTAGGGAGGACGAATGAACTAAATGTTTAACCAATGACACAAAATGACACAAAATCACATTTTGGATGCACAAGATTGGTTAAAAACCCTAATTGGATTAGAATAAGCCTAGGGAGGATGAAAATGACCTAAATATTCAACCAATGACACAAAATCTCATATTGGATGCACAAGATTGGTTAAAAACCCTAATTGGATTAGAATAAGCCTAGGGAGGACGAAAATGACCTAAATGTTCAACCAATGACACAAAATGACACAAAATCACATATTGGATGCACAAGATTGGTTAAAAACCCTAAATGGATTAGAATATGCCTAGGGAGGACGAAAATGACCTAAATGTTCAACCAATGACACAAAATCACATATTGGATGCACAAGATTGGTTAAAAACCCTAATTGGATTAGAATAAGCCTAGGGAGGACGAAAATGACCTAAATGTTCAACCAATGACACAGAATGACACCAAATCACATATTGGATGCACAAGATTGGTTAAAAACCCTAATTGGATTAGAATAAGCCTAGGGAGGACGAAAATGACCTAAATGTTCAACAAATGACACAAAATCACATATTGGATGCACAAGATTGGTTAAAAACCCTAATTGGATTACAATAAGCCTAGGGAGGACGAAAATGACCTAAATGTTCAACCAATGACACAAAATCACATATTGGATGCACAAGATTGGTTAAAAACCCTAATTGGATTAGAATAAGCCTAGGGAGGACCAAAATGACCTAACTGTTCAACCAATGACACAAAATGCACAAAATCACATATTGGATGCACAAGATTGGTTAAAAACCCTAATTGGATTAGAATAAGCCTAGGGAGGACGAAAATGACCTAAATGTTCAACCAATGACACAAAATCACATATTGGATGCACAAGATTGGTTAAAAACCCTAATTGGATTAGAATAAGCCTAGGGAGGACGAAAATGACCTAAATGTTCAACCAATGACACAAAATCACATATTGGATGCACAAGATTGGTTAAAAACCCTAATTGGATTAGAATAAGCCTAGGGAGGACAAAAATGACCTAAATGTTCAACCAATGACACATAATCACATATTGGATGCACAAGATTAGTTAAAAACCCTAATTGGATTAGAATAAGCCTAGGGAAGACAAAAATGACCTAAATGTTCAACCAATGACACAAAATCACATATTGGATGCACAAGATTGGTTAAAAACCCTAATTGGATTAGAATAAGCCTAGGGAGGACGAAAATGACCTAAATGTTCAACCAATGACACAAAATGACACAAAATCACATATTGGATGCACAAGATTGGTTTAAAACCCTAATTGGATGAGAATAAGCCTAGGGAGGACGAAAATGACCTAAATGTTCAACCAATGACACAAAATCACATATTGGATGCACAAGATTGGTTAAAAACCCTAATTGGATTAGAATAAGCCTAGGGAGGACGAAAATGACCTAAATATTCAACCAATGACACAAAATCAAATATTGGATGCATAAGATTGGTTAAAACCCTAATTGGATTAGAATAAGCATAGGGAGGACGAAAATGACCTAAATATTCACCCAATGACACAAAATGATACAAAATCACATATTGGATGCACAAGATTGGTTAAAAACCCTAATTGGATTAGAATAAGCATAAGGAGGACGAAAATGACCTAAATGTTCAACCAATGACACAAAATCACATATTGGATGCACAAGATTGGTTAAAAACCCTAATTGGATTAGAATAAGCCTAGGGAGGACGAAAATGACCTAAATGTTCAACCAATGACACAAAATCACACAAAATTACATATTGGATGCACAAGATTGGTTTAAAACCCTAATTGGATTAGAATAAGCCTAGGGAGGACGAAAATGACCTAAATGTTCAACCAATGACACAAAATCACATATTGGATGCACAAGATTGGTTAAAAACCCTAATTGGATTAGAATAAGCCTAGGGAGGACGAAAATGACCTAAATGTTCAACCAATGACACAAAATCACATATTGGATGCACAAGATTGGTTAAAAACCCTAATTGGATTAGAATAAGCCTAGGGAGGACGAAAATGACCTAAATGTTCAACCAATGACACAAAATGACAGAAAATCACAGATTGGATGCACAAGATTGGTTAAAAACCCTAATTGGATTAGAATAAGCCTACGGAGGACGAAAATGACCTAAATGTTCAACAAATGACACAAAATGACACAAAATAACATATTGGATGCACAAGATTGGTTAAAAACCCTAATTGGATTAGAATAAGCCTAGGGAGGACGAAAATGACCTAAATGTTCAACCAATGACAAAAAATCACATATTGGATGCACAAGATTGGTTAAAAACCCTAATTGGATTAGAATAAGCCTATGGAGGACGAAAATGACCTAAATGTTCAACCAATGACACAAAATCACATATTGGATGCACAAGATTGGTTTAAAACCCTAATTGGATTAGAATAAGCCTATGGAGGACGAAAATGACCTAAATGTTGAACCAATGACACAAAATGACACAAAATCACATATTGGGTGCACAAGATTGGTTAAAAACCCTAATTCGATTAGAATAAGCCTATTGTGGACGAAAATGACCTAAATGTTCAACCAATGATACAAAATCACTTATTGGATGCACAAGATTGGTTAAAAACCCTAATTGGATTAGAATAAGCCTATGGAGGACGAAAATGACCTAAATGTTCAACCAATGACACAAAATGACACAAAATCACATATTGGATGCACAAGATTGGTTAAAAACCCTAATTGGATTAGAATAAGCATAGGAAGGACGAAAATGACCTAAATGTTCAACCAATGACACAAAATCACATATTGGATGCACAAGATTGGTTAAAAACCCTAATTGGATTAGAATAAGCCTAGGGAGGACGAAAATGACCTAAATGTTCAACCAATGACACAAAATGACACAAAATCACATATTGGATGCACAAGATTGGTTAAAAACCCTAATTGGATTAGAATAAGCCTAGGGAGGACGAATGAACTAAATGTTCAACCAATGACGCAAAATGACACAAAATCACATTTTGGATGCACAAGATTGGTTAAAAACCCTAATTGGATTAGAATAAGCCTAGGGAGGATGAAAATGACCTAAATATTCAACCAATGACACAAAATCTCATATTGGATGCACAAGATTGGTTAAAAACCCTAATTGGATTAGAATAAGCCTAGGGAGGACGAAAATGACCTAAACGTTCAACCAATGACACAAAATGACACAAAATCACATTTTGGATGCACAAGATTGGTTAAAAACCCTAATTGGATTAGAATAAGCCTAGGGAGGACGAAAATGACCTAAATGTTCAACCAATGACACAAAATGACACAAAATCACATATTGGATGCACAAGATTGGTTAAAAACCCTAATTGGATTAGAATAAGCCTAGGGAGGACGAAAATGACCTAAATGTTCAACCAATGACCCAAAATGACACAAAATCACACATTGGATGCACTAGATTGGTTAAGAACCTTAATTGGATAAGAATAAGCCAAGGGAGGACGAAAATGACCTAAATGTTCAACCAATGACACAAAATGACACAAAATCACATATTGGATGCACAAGATTGGTTAAAAACCCTAATTGGATTAGAATAAGCCTAGGGAGGACGAAAATGACCTAAATGTTCAACCAATGACACAAAATGACACAAAATCACATATTGGATGCACAAGATTGGCTAAAAACCCTAATTGGATTAGAATAAGCCTATGGAGGACGAAAATGACCTAAATGTTCAACCAATGACACAAAATGACATATTGGGTGCAAAAGATTGGTTAAAAACCCTAACTGGATTGGAATAAGCCTAGGGAAGACGAAAATGACCTAAATGTTCAACCAATGACACAAAATCACATATTGGATGCACAAGATTGGTTAAAAACCCTAATTGGATTAGAATAAGCCTAGGGAGGACGAAAATGACCTAAATGTTCAACCAATGACACAAAGTTACATATTGGATGCACAAGATTGGTTAAAAACCCTAATTGGATTAGAATAAGCCTAGGGAGGACGAAAATGACCTAAATGTTCAACCAATGACACAAAATGACACAAAATCACATATTGGATGCACAAGATTGGTTAAAAACCCTAACTGGATTAGAATAAGCATAGGGAGGACGAAAAAGACCTAAATGTTCAATCAATGACACAAAATCACATATTGGATGCACAAGATTGGTTAAAAACCCTAATTGGATTAGAATAAGCCTAGGGAGGACGAAAATGACCTAAATGTTCAACCAATGACACAAAATGACACAAAATCACATATTGGATGCACAAGATTGGTTAAAAACCCTAGTTGGATTAGAATAAGCCTAAGGAAAACGAAAATGACCTAAATGTTCAACCAATGACACAAAATGACACAAAATCACATTTTGGATGCACAAGAATGGTTAAAAACCCTAATTGGATTAGAATAAGCCTAGGGAGGACGAAAATGACCTAAATGTTCAACCAATTACACAAAACCACATATTGGATGCTCAAGATTGGTTAAAAACTCTAGTTGGATTAGAATAAGCATAGGGAGGACGAAAAAGACCTAAATGTTCAACCAATGACACAAAATCACATATTGGGTGCACAAGATTGGTTAAAAACCCTAATTGGATTAGAATAAGCCTAGGGAGGACGAAAATGTCCTAAATGTTCAACCAATAACACAAAATGACACAAAATCACATATTGGATGCACAAGAGTGGTTAAAAACCCTAGTTGGATTAGAATAAGCCTAGGGAGGACGAGAATGACCTAAATGTTCAACCAATGACACAAAATGATACAAAATCACATTTTGGATGCACAAGATTGGTTAAAAACCTTAATAGGATTAGAATAAGCCTAGGGAGGACGAAAACGACCTAAATGTTCAACCAATGACACAAAATGACACAAAATCACATAATGGATGCAC